>CM068374.1:391642134-392242134 GCA_034769895.1 Magicicada septendecula | reverse complement strand
GGTGGGATTACAATAAAAAATTAAGAGGTTATGTATACTGGCAAATAAACATTAGCGACACATGAAGTATATTTTGTTAATGAGTAATTTTAATAAGGTTTGGAAATGTTTAAATCTAAATAAGTAACTAAGATTTATCTTACCTGCAAGAGAATTCAGGTTTTTTTGCTGGAACTTCCTGGCCTCTGTGATTGACATAGGGCTGCCCACTGAGTCGGGCATTTTTTACTATATTTACTTTGTAACGTTGGGGGTTTTGGCCCTTTCTTTTTCTTGGGCTCCCAATTACGATATTTTCATCCATTAGCCTGTCACCTACAACTACTAAACTATTAAAACTGTAAAGTAAGCCTACAAAGACTGTACAAGGATGTTTAGTAACCTTCACTACAATATTTTGGAGGTTATAATAACAATAGACAAAAATGAGGAGTAACAGCTGACTGCAGATTTTTTTTTAACAGGCGAAAGTCCAGAAATCAAACAACAGAATCCATAGAGGAAGTGGACTTACGCCTTTTTAAAAAAAACTCTTTTGGACTTGCGCCCTTTTAAAATAAACCAAAAAATTAAAATGCTGATTTGACCCATTTCCACTCGTGATAAAATCGCCCTTTTAACAAAAATCGATGTATTCTGATGTTTAGACTACAAAACCACCAAAACCTGAAAATCGAAAAAAAATGGACTTACGCCCGTTTAAAAAAAACCGATTTTTTCAAATTTTGTTCACAACGCCAAGGTTTGTGTAACATTAGCTGTTGTTTACAAAATAATTCGAAGCTTGATTGATTCAAGTTTTTATCAACCTTAGGATAGACTTGTTCTATTTTATGTTTTCTGCAAATAACCAGTCTATTTCTACTTCCTTTAGAATATCTTTTAGCAAATTCTAACAAAGTCATATCTTCCATATTTAGTGATCTCTGATTGTAGAATTCAATAAATGATAAGGCAGTACCGTCGTCTTCAGTTTCCGGAATAGCAACATAATTTTCAAGTTTAATCACAAGTGTCTGAAAGCTCCTCATGCAATGGAATAATGGAATACTCATAAGTAGAGACCGGAGTATATGCAACATAAAAAGGCTGCAATATGCATGCAAATATGCATGAAAAATGCTTAAAATATGCAAGTAAAGTGTGAAAATATGCAAAAATATTACATCAACAATTTTTATTTTTTAACAATCTTTGTGTTTATAAATGTTTAGAATCATGTATTTCTCTAAATTTTCAGCAGTCTTTATTTTTAACAATCTTTGTTTTTATAAATGTTCACAATCACGTATTTTTCTAAATTTTCTGTTGTAAGGTTGTGCCTTCTATCAGTCAAAATATTTTTATAATTTGAAAATGAACGTTCGACGTCCACCGAGGTTACCGGGCAGTACTTGAACTTAGGTGCTACATTAGCGCACATTGTCTCAGGTAAAAGTTCACCCATGCCATTAATAAAACTATTTATTTGACATAAAGGTTCGAAGCCGGGGTTGTTGTGTAAAATGTTTTCAAACTTTTCTTTAAGTTTATGCGGGAATATCTCTGGCAACTCAGAGTTCAATTGACGGATTTTGCTCATCAACTGAATGGATTCATTCAACGTCAAACCATGAGATTCAAGCTTTTTAATACTCTCCGGTATGTGGGAAAAATGGGTGCTAATCATAGCAATGCTCTTTTTAATAGAAGAGTCTTCAAATGCTTCCTGCACTGACGAACTATCATACAATCTGCGCTGTCGAAGTCATTTACTACACCTTTAATGGCATCGAAATGTTGATTGTAGAACAGTACAGCTTCAAGCCACGTTCCCCATCGAGTTACCACTGGTTCAGGTGGTAAAGGCACAGTAGGAAGTTTTTCTTTATAGGCCTTAATGCGAGCAGGTGACTTGAGGAATACTTTCTTTGTTGACGAAATCAATTTATTTACTTTTCCAAACGTGCATCGTACTTCTTCGGCGAGTCGATGGACTCCGTGAGCAAAGCAGGTGACGTGAATCAAATTAGGATAAAATACCTTGAGGGCTTTGGCTGCCTTAATCATATAGGGTGCAGCATCTGAGAGAAATATGTACACTCTTTCATCTACAGAAGGATCAGGAAATATTTTTTTAATACCCTCATTCACAAATCTGTCGATGGTAGAATGATTTGTCTTTTCAAGTTCTTTGCAGCCTACCAAATAAGAAGAAGAAGGCTCAAGTTCCAATTTCCCGATGATCAGATTCGCAATATAACGGCCACAACTGTCTGTAGTTTCGTCAGCTGAAATCCATATAATGCTATCATTAAGGTCATTCCGTATTTCGTCCAAGACATGTTGGTATGTAATTTTTACGTAATGTTGATTCATCTGGTACATTTTGATTCAAACAGTATTTTCCTATAAAACGTCTGACGGTAGGATTTGAAAGTTTGTAAACCGGAATGTTACTTGCAAGGAATGCTTCACATAAATCCACGCAAAACTCTTTTTTTTTTGTCTTTAGAAGTAGAGACACTGGTACTTGCCTGTGTTAAAAGTTGTTGTCGCGGACCTTTGTTGTTCAACGCTGCGATATAATGACTTGTCTTAACATGCTGGTCTATTTGAAATTTTTTCACGCACGAAACACTTTTCTCGCAAACTTGACAGTATAAATGTTTCCGTCCAGGATAGTCTACTATCCACGTTGAGACACTTTTTTCACCGGAGGCATCGTACACTTTAAAATTGGCACAAATATAAGAAAGACGATCGAACTGTGCCGGTTGTCCACGAACCGGCGCTTATATACGAAAAATAAATTATATTATTTTATAGATTTATTATATTATATAAATAAATATAAATAACGAACGGGAAAACGGTTAGCAGTTTTGGTGTTTAACGGGAAGGCGAAATCTAGTTTGCTGCGGTGCCTGCCACGCATTCTGGTGTCCGCCTTGAAACGCGGATTTGGTATTGCGTCGAACTACTGATTGTTTTGTCTTGCGTCCGCCTCAGCCCCGTGCACAGCCATCTCTCCGTCAGAGCGAAGTCAATTATTTGAAAATATTCTATCACCCAAGGATGGGTAGATAATCTCGTACAGATCTGCGGTAAGTTACTGTAGCACATATATAATGCTTTTCATAAAAAATAAAATGTGAATTTCAGTTTTGTAAGTGTGAATGGAAGTTGATAGCTTTTACACCGCGTGGCGTACATCTGAAGTATTCAATATCCGAGATTCTAAATTGTTTAAACCCTCATGAAATAACGTATATCTTAATTAAGAGACAATGTTTGCCTGTATCACTTTAGTGCTGTAAAATTATGCAATTTTGGCTGACGTATAAGTTTTCAAATGTAGTACAAGTGCAAGAGCACAAATGGACAGGTTATAGTGTGTCAACTTTCTGCCCCCAGAGGCATAATCAAGTAATTAAAACATTTATAAATTGGTTTTGGGAGAGTCTGTGAGTGAAACATAAATCTCGAAAGAGAAAACGTATCTTTTAATTATAACGAACAGAGTTAAAAGGGTCCAGGGGAGGCCTGTTCAAATTTGTTCAGTACAGGTTCTATCCAGTGTGCGTGGTGCTTTATAGTGTGAAAATAAGTGTTGGGAATCCCTCTAATTATTTATGTATGTTCAGGGTCCCTGCGCTTAGTCGAGGACGCCGGTCCAGGAATGAACATCTCCTCCTGAACGTGTCACCAGAGGCTCTCGACTTCGTCTGCCGGAGGGAATAGCGAGATGAACACGCCACACCAACACTACAGGTTCAGGACGCATGAACTCCAGCACCACAACATGTGACAAATCAGTGACCTCAAACCAATAATGATTATTTTTTGACCTCCATAGACACCCGGATTGTGCCGATAACACTTCATAAAACTTGTGGGGTATGAGTGACACACTATGATGTAACTTTCATCTTTTAAACATTTTAATTGGGCCCCGGTTCAACTGGGCATAATTGTCGCGGATTTTGGGGGAATTTTGTAGCTTAGGTACTAATATTTTATATTAAGTGTAAGCCCGGGGGCTGGCATGTATCCGAGGCTTATTACAATTCATACACTTATATTTTCTTTCTCGTTTCTGTAAAGGGGGTGGTTCAAATATGGGGGGGACTGGAATTTGAGATATGTAAAGGGGTTTCTGTTTGCGTCAGGATGAACCCCACCGGCTGGCAGGGTTCAGCTATAATTCCTGTCGGGTTGGTTCTGGTAATTTCTGTTATATCACATGTATAAATTTAGGTTTTGGGTTATGTAAGGGTTGTAAGTTTTCCTATTCAGTAACAGTCCGGCCCCCTGTTTAATCCTGTGTAGGCAGGTTTTGCATGCAGATATTTGCATAGGAACATGTCGGCTACCGGGATAATTCAGTTTTCTTAAAAGGTAATATAAAGTATTATGTCACCTCACAGTTGTAAAAATTCTCTTTAATGTATTATTGCCAATTCAGTTTTCTTAAAAGGTAATATAAAGTATTATGTCACCTCACAGTTGTAAAAATTTTCTTTAATGTATTATTGCCAATTCAGTTTCCTTAAAAGGTAATATAAAGTATTATGTCACCTCACTGTTGTAAATTTTCAATAATTATTGCTAAACTAGATTTCTTACAAACATTTTTATAAATTATTATCTCACCAAATTCACAAATACTGTTCAGGTCACGGAAAGATTGTAGCTTACCTTCTTTTCTATTTATTATTGTCAGTTATATTTTTTTACTGATTTATTGATTATAATTTTACCAAGTTTATATGCACAGTTTAAGCGCACTTTAAAGTTGTGTCGGGCATTCTGGCCAACCCAGATTCGTGGGGGCACTAGTGATATATATAAATATATATATATATATATATTCGGATCTCTGTATAGGTGTTGGGGTCGAAATTTTTATTAATTATGGATTATATCTATTCATATGGGGCAATATATGTATGGCGAGAAAATGTATATAGGCGGGTGGCTATGCTTTAAGTTTATAAGGGTGTTGGTTATTTATATAGTGATATTGAACATGTGGTTGTGATATATATATATATATATATATATATATATTATAACGGAACCAAATATTAACTATTTGGGGTTATATGTTTACCGCATACTGAAAGCATATTTAAATAAAAATTAACAGTTAAAACTCCATTTGAATGTAGCGCATTGAAAATAATGCTGTGTAAAGCAACGCACACGTGGTCATTATGTAATCAGTTCGCTGTACAAGGAAGCGACCACACCCAAACTGTTAATTATTAATATCTCGGAAACTAATAAAAAAAGGCGAAATCTAACATAGCCAAAATGTTTGCCGAGATATTAATAATGACGTGTGCAAATTTGATGCAATATAATTAACAAATGTAAGAGTTAATTAAAATAATTAAATAACTTCTGTTAAAATAGAGTTACAGTAAAGAGATTTTACTATGTTATAAAGATAATAATTTCTGACAGATTGTATATTTTAGATTTCACACAACTTGATTTGCAACCAAGTTATTGCAAAATTAAATAAGTACAGGATATCCTTAGCGACAAATTGGTTCCGCCGGATAATTACGTTAGATAATAATTCTATTCTCCGTCTGTGGGAACCAGACTTCATTCTCACGGACTAAGGGAATTCTAAATTTTATGTGGTAGGGAGAGTGTTTCGACCAATGAAATCATTTCATGCAGCCCCGGCTACTGCGGTGTTTTATGGTTGAAAAATCACTCTTCTGTCAGTACTCACGAAGTTAAGACGTAGTCCTTCAATCGTCTAGTAGCCAAAGTGGTGAAGATCAACAAGAAGACTCTACGTGGTCAACACACACGCAATTACGAACACACCAAGTACAGATCATCTGCATAGCTCGTAATTGTTGTGTAAAGGCGAGATACTCTTCAGGACATCAACTAAGCTTGTTGTGTACTACCAGTTAGTCATAAGCACGCAAGAGATCCACCAGACTTCAAGACCAGACTTCAAGAATACAGCAGAGAGGCCGTCTAAATCATTGGTTAACAGCTGACGAGCAGAGCGACCACCCGAACGAAGCACACACACACACGCTGACGTGCAACGTGCGAATCGACGAGGGATAGGAAGCAGTTCCAGCAGACAGCACCAGACGTTAAAATATTCACAAACAGCAAGGAAGCAGAGTGTTGCCGAATTTTGAACTCCACGACCGAATCCAGCAGTTCTAAGCAGATTACTTTCTCTAACCAAGGACTCGAATCGACGAGGGACAAATCGGGACGACATCCTCTTCAGTAACAGGAAAGCAAAATCCACTTATTTATTTTTCAGATCAAATTTTCTATTTTTCAATTAAAACATTGTAATTCAAATAATTCAGGTGCCAAACAAAAAGCAAAGACTCTAGTAATTAAAAAGTAAATTCGTTGTGATAATCTGTATAGCAGTTTAAGACAGTAGTAAGTTAGAGTTAAGAAATAGAGGTAGTATAAAAGCGCTATACAAATCTTAACTGACTATCTAATCTTAGATCATACTGCAGTAAATCAGAAGTAGAATCACTAGAAATGAAATAACGTGAACTAGACTGTCACGTCTAATTTATTTTAATTAATTATTCTAATTAATTTCAGAGTTTTATATTTTGTTTCATGAACATTAGAATCAAATTAATTAAATAAATTTAATTAAATTCAAATCAATTAATAAAGTCAAATTTAAATTGCAATTAACTCGCAAAGAACGAGTTCAGTTTCTTTCAACTATTAATCAATCGAAAAACATCGATTCATTGTATAGACTATAAGAAAATTCATAAGATTATAACCATTCTATTCTTGTGTGTTGTTGGTGTAATAAACAACGTTTTATTACCCCATATAACAGTGTTTTATTGTTGTACGATAAAGCCTACCAGACTCACAAAACTCTCCCCCTTTAAAGTAACCCATTATGTGTGTTGTTGTAATAATTTGAGATTACTAGCTTGCGAACTTCAAATCCAAAATCCACACGCCCTAGTCGGAAGAATCTGCAAGATCAGACAGCAGGTGGGTACTCACACACAACATTACATTACAATAACGCATAGAAGTGTAGTTATAATATATATATATATATATTTATATGTGTATTTATGTCAATTATGTATGTGTTAATTTTGTGGGTTATGTACGGGGAAGATTTATACAAAAAATTGCAATTATAAAAAACAAAAAGAAATTGTTACCTTATATGCTACATTACTCAATAAGTGCTATTATTGTTGGTTATACCAGAGAGTTTAATTGCAAGTCACGTCTCACTGGACCCAGCGCATTTTGGCTTCTCTAGGCTTTTGGCGTAGTTTTAAATAACTAGTGGCCCCTCTTAAAAAAAAAAAAAATTATAAAGCTTAAAAATTCTAAAGAGGGGTTACAGAACTAAAGGCCTGGTTACACAATACGAGTTGGTGACCTGACAGTGGACAGCTACTGCACCTGTGTACTCGCAAAAAAAGAAGAAAAACAGAACGATTTGGGTCAGGAATTGGATGCAAAGGAAAGGGGCAACGCATACAATATTCAAAGAACTATATAGTGAAGACCCCCGAGAATATAAAGCAGTTATGAGAGTGACACCTACACAAGTGGAAATACTCTTAAATTTAATTGCTCCAAAAATTCAACGTGAAGATACACACATGAGGGATGCTATACCTGCAAGAGTGAAGTTGGAGATAATCCTGGTATACCTTTCTTCTGGAATATCGTATAGATTGTTGTCGACATTTTTCAGAATTTCAAAAGCATCCGTAATTAAAATAATACCAGAAGTGTGTGATGCTATAAATGAAAGTCTAAAAGATTTTATCAAAGTAAGTAATTTTTATTATTCATAATCAAATTCACAACTGATTTGTTAACGTTTTTTTGCATGTATTAAAAGTGAACCTTACATAGTAATACAATACTACATAGCTTAGTTTATTATATCAGTGAATGTCATTGCTGCAGCAAGTACGTCACTTGCGAGTATTGATTGCGAGGATTGTTCCAATTGTGTAGAGTGTGCAGACACTGAAGGTTCAACAGACTGATAGTAAGTAGACGTTGGTGTAGAGGTTAGTGGTGATCTCATTGGGAACCCTACAGTCAGCTGTGGTGATGGAGCAGATTCGGAACTGTAATTAGAAGGTGTATACACATTTCTAGCACAGAGGGCTGTCTTACGGTATCTAGAGAGTATTGCCTGTATTTCATCCGTCGCATCAATTCTATCAATTGGCGGTAACTGTCTGAGCTGCAGTGCTACATGTCTTCCAATTACATCACATTCATCTTCTGATTCTCTTGGACTCGGGGCAGACATTGTTAAACTTTGATTTAGTTCCTTGAGTTCATTCACGGCTGCTTGAATTTCACACCCTTCTGGTGACAATTTCATCTTTGATCTTGGTCTTTTTGGTGGCTTCATTGGTTGTATTTCAACGGTGTTGTTGCTATTGCCACTAGTATCAAGGCCCTCGTTATTAGTTTCTGAAGATTCTTCAGACAACTCGTTCCCTGACGTTGATGCATGATGTGGTTCCTGAAATTAACAATACTATTTTATTTTGGAATGTAACAATACTATTTTAAGTCAAATCACAATTAACAATACTATTTCATTTTTCAGATACCGAATATGGATGAATGGCAAGATATACAAGTAGGATTCCATTCGAGGTGGAATTTCCCAAGTTGCTGTGGAGCTATTGATGGGAAACACATAACAATTCAAGCACCACCAAATTGTGGTAGTGAATACTATAATTACAAAGGAACAAATAGTATAGTGCTTATGGCCGTCGTGGATCACGATTATTGTTTTAGGTATGTAGATATAGGCTCATATGGTCGTAATGCAGATGGTGGGGTATTCCAAAACTGCTCTTTGTATCCTTATCTAGAAAACAACTTATTGTTGCCTGAAAATCGTGTTCTAGTTGGAGATGATGCCTTCCCTTTAAAGCCGTACTTACTAAAGCCCTACAAACATACACCAACTATAAGAGAAAAGATTTATAATTATTAATTAGATTTAGATTGAGCAGAGCAAGAAGAATCGTTGAGAATGGGTTTGGCATTCTAGCATCTCGTTTTCGTGTTTTGGGAAAACCAATTCAAGTTAAAGAGGACACTGCGATAAAGATCGTCTTATGTGCATGTACGTTACACAACTGGTTACGTATTACTGCATCAAGAACCTATACACCACCAGGAACGACAGATTATGAAGACATCGTGAACTTTCAAATCAATTTGGGGCAGTGGAGGTCAGAAATTGATGAATTACAAAGCATCCATCGCTCGCGGATCAATAATAGATCGAAAGCAATAGCAGAGAAAATGCGAGATAAATATAAAAATTACTTCAATGGCGAGGGAGCAGTTACTTGGCAAAATAATATGATTGTGTGATTATAAATAAAATACTATATAATAATAAAATACTTACTTGTACCAGATTACTTGTTGTTTGTTTTTCTTTTAGATTAATTATTTTCATAATGTAATCCATAGCATCGAACCATTTGATGGATGGTTTATAGATGTCATCAGTGCCACATCCACTTTTTTTGCTTTTCTCAATTTTCAATAACTCCTGGTTATACGTAGAACGTAAATTTTTGATCTTTTTTGTTACTTCATTCGTGTCTTGTAAACCCAATTCCATGCGAATGTGTTCAAGCGAGGCTTTACGCAAATCTCTGTTCTTATAATTAGGATCCAAACAATTCCGTAAGTTGGTTTGGTCCTTGTATAACTCCACAAACTTTATATTTTGTTCGGAAGTCCATCTATCCGCCATTTTTTGTTTTTAACCGCTACTCGAAACACAAAAACACATGCAGCAACGAAGAATGCACCCGGCGTGGTCCCGGGCTTACGAGCTACTGTCATTTCACAATACCGTGCAAGTTGACGTCCGAGTCGCATGCGAGCTGCTGCTTGTGGCGTGGTGGGGGAAGGCGAGAGGCGAGTAAAAACAAAAAATGTTGTAGTAACTCGGTACTGACCGACTCGCACATGACAGTAACTCGTATGATGCGGTCACACGGTGCGAGTAGCTGCACTGCAGTAACTGACTAGGCCAGCTCGGATGCTAGCTCGCACTGTGTAACCAGGCCTTAACATAAAACGTGCGTAGCCTAGCCAGTTAATCTCGAAACTAACGTTAAACGTGCAGAGCCTAGCAAGTTATAATCAACAACAACGCGCGCATTTTGTTTTGACTGTCGTGTCGGAGTAGTGCGGTAGGCATGTCGCCCGTCCTTGTCTTACACGGTTCTGTCACTGTGTTTAATTGTAGGCCTATAGACAAAAGACGCGCGGCTGGTAAGAGCGGTAGAGGGCTCGCTCATACGAGCCATGCGTTTCATTGTTTAGGTCGGGTACAACTATTAAGATCTGTAAAAAAAAAAGCGCAAATATGCCCCATCAGCAGGTTTTCAGTAAAATATGCTAAAACCTGTAAAAATAGCCAAAATATGCAAATGCATATGCATTTGCATATAATCCGGTCTCTACTCATAAGTATATGACAGGTTTCACAAGCTCCAATTTCTCTTTCGGCAATTATTTTCATCATTAAACTGGTGTACGCCTGGCGAGCCTGATCATCAGAATTTCGCGATTTAACGATTTCTTCAAACATTTCTAACAAATTTTTAGAAGTAGGTTCTGATTTTGAGGCGTACTTTGATATGTATTCAATTACAGCATATAATGACGTAATAATCTGGAAATCGGTATTAGCTCTCCATATTTGAGCAATAAAATAGTTGAATAGATTGAGTTTCTCGTCATTTCTCACAGGAGTGTACACTAGGCTTGCCACTTTTTAAAAATGAAAATACGGGACATTTAAGAAAATAACCATGTATGCCTAATTTTTGAAGTATTTAATTAATATAATAAATCTTACAAACAGAATAGCGTTACAAAAACTGACCCTATTAATAATTTTATTATTTATTATTTTTTAATTTATTTTTGTTTTTTATCGTTTTAACTTCAATACTTGTTGGAACTCTGTGCGATTTTCAAAAAGTTTTTATCTTCCAAAACACTGCTGTAGAATTCAGAACACGACTTCCTTTCGTTGACTAAAATCTGCAAAAAACTTCAAATGTAGATAATTCTAAGCGGTTGCGCTCCTTCGTCCATTGCAAAGACATCATTGAAAAAATCCTTTCCACATGTGCATTATGTGCAGGAATACTGAAAACATACTGACAGATTATCAGCAGCTGCGTGTACTGACATTTAAGTTCACAAGCACTTAGGTAACGAACCCACTTATGCTGAGTTGAAATTTCAGTCCAGTTTCTTTATTTTTTTCAAGCTCGTTTGTAACAAATTCACGAAGATTGCTCCATTCCGTGAAAAGTTCATTGTCGTCAATACCTACATTCTTCTCTTTTAAAGTCACACAACTCTCTTCCAATTGCTGCCATGTTGGTGAACTATTAAGCTTCATCCACGAATATACGTCATATTTATTCAGGGCGTCCATCCAGCTTCGAAGGTAATCATAACCAATTTTAAAAAATCGTTGGACCTCAGATAAAAACTCTTCTGCCTTTTCTGGTAGTATATCTTCCGATTTAATTAGAGTTTTTACACTGATAGGAATAAAATTCGCATCATGTCGTCCTTAAAGATCTTCTCTGTTTCTTTAAGGGTGCCCAAAACATCTACAGTGCTCTTATCTCCACCCTCAATGTCTAAAATCTTCATTTTGAGAGCATGAAGGAGGCTGTGTACTTCATTCAAATAGCACTCGGTTAAAGGAGATGAAAAGAAATCAAACAGTATCTTTGGCGGGTGTTCAAGCAAAAGAAAATATGACTTCAAAGCTGGGAACAGTTTTAAAATTCTCTCAATGGCATTTGACAGTGACAGCCAGCGCGTCTTAGAATGCGATACAATTGTTTGATACTTAACCCCTACAAATCCACAAAAATCCTTCAGACGTTCATTTCGCACAGTATATGTACTAAAGTGCGAAAATATTTTCATTACAATAACTTCTACATCAACTGATAATGTATTTGCAGCTGTGCGCATTGTATTGTGCAGTAAATGTGCAGGGCAACCAATTCCTTCCATGTCACCATTCAAAGTTGTTTTAAATTTATAAAAAACATTATTAGTCCCAAGACGTTGACGGCCGCCAAAGTTCGTATTGCAATTATCGCCGCAAAAGGCTACACATTTTTTTACATCCAACTCCTACGATTCTAAAGTTGTAGTACACAGTTCTACAATAGCGTCAGATGTTTCATTTGGCAAAGAAGAAACTTTGATTAACTTAATTTCCATACCATTTTTGGGGGTGAAGTATTGTACAGTAACAGGAAATATTTTTTCGTTATTATGATTAGAGGCATCGGTAGAAATCCCATAGAAATTGGCTTCATTCTTTACAACAGTTATGACATGTTTTACTGATTGAGGTGCAATCACATTTTAATTAAGGCTGTACATTTAGTTCGGGCACTAGAACATTTTCCGGCAATTTTTGAGTCCGGGAATATGGTGCTGAAAAGTTTGTTATTGCATTCACTGGAACTGAACGATTGGTGATGTTTAATAGTGTGATATGCCATTGTCATTTCAGCTGCAGTTACTTTGTCATCTTCATCTGAATGTCTTTTTAAAAAATAACTACTTACAGGTTTCGAGGATGATGGAACTGGAATCTGATTTTTGTGTTTTTTTGTTTGAATATGTTGTACAATGTCTGCTTTCCCACCATGACCAATACTAAAAGTACAACTGCACAACCTACAGGTAGCTTCATGTTCTTGTTCGCCTCTTCGAATAAAATCCCACTCTTTAGTATAATCACCGTTAAAACAACACTTACGTTCTGGCATTATATTATAGTTACAAAATACCAATGAAATTAATGATTTACCGCAACTGGTAATAACCGGCTACCGGCAGCAACACACAACACTAAATATCGCACAATTGAACCACGCAAATATAGCGTAAGAAAGAGTTGAGACGTGACAACAACAGATGATAAACTAAACAACAAGTGATTCATATAACAAGTTGATGACAACTAACGGTGGTTGGCCTTGACTAGGTAGTGTTGCCAACTGTTATGCGGTCGTCTGAGCACCTCTACTTAAATATTAATTTATTTTACTGCAGTTTTGAATAAAATACGGGACATTTGGGTGTCCCGAAAAATATTTTCGGGACACCGGGACAGTTCGTGAAAATACGGGACGTCTGGCAACCCTAGTGTACACCCAATTTCCTTTACTATCTTTCAGTAAAGTCGATACTTCTTGAATTGCTTTAGGGAATTTAAAGCGACAGATAAATTCGCGACCATTCGGTTTCAGACAGGAACCTTTTGAGCACTGTGTATGTCGTTGGAATCGATTCCATAATTCAGAAATAGATCGGTCATCGTCAATTACAACATCACTTGATCTAATACGTGAAGGATGTATTGTTGCTGGTGGTGTGGCGGTCCGAGTTGGTCACCAGTCTGAGTTGATCAAATGACGTCACTGGCTTATGACATCAGAGAGGCCCTGGTAGCTGGTTTCCGCTGTCTCTGTGCCTGTCTACACAAGGTAGTGTGCGTTGTTTGTTTAATCATTCGTTGTGTTCGTTTAGACTACACACTCATACTTGAGTAATCTGTTTGCAGCAATGTAACAATTCAACAAACACTTAAAGAGGCGCGCTTTGGGTGCAGTCGCAGAAGGACCTGCCGTGCTAACCTTTTCAAATTCATAATCGTTAATGCGCAGGGACAGGGAACGAGTGTTGGCACCTACAACCATATATTTGGTTTTGCTTTGGTTTATAACCAAGCCCATAGCCTTAGCGGACAACTCCAGTTCCCGAAAGGCTTCCTTTAAGCCAGATTCAGACCTACTTATGACGTCAATGTCATCGGCATAGGCCAGAAGCTGTACCTCCTTGTGAAATATGTGTCCGCTAGTTTGAATAACTGAATCCCTGATGACCTTTTCTAGAGCTATGTTGAACAACAGACACGCTAAGGCATCTCCTTGTTTCAACCCATTCAATGTTTTTAAGGAGTTAGATAGATTTGATTGTATTCTTATTTGGCACTTAGAATTGGACATAACTACTCCAACCATACGCACCAACTTAGATGGTATATTCAACTCCTTCATTCCTTCATAGCTCTATATAGCATTTTCCGGTTGATTGAATCATATGCCGACTGGAAATCCACAAAGAGATGGTGAGTGGCCACTCCATATTCTAACGTTTTTTCTAGGATTTGCCTTAGTGTAAATATTTGGTCTGTTGTTGACCTATTCCTAGTGAATCCACATTGATATTCTTTTATGTTTTCCTCAGCGTAGGGAAGCAGCCTAGAAAATATGATGTTGGACAATACCTTATACGCTGCATTAAGTAGAGAGATGCCCCTATAATTTTTACATATGAGCGGATCACCCTTTTTATGTATTAAACACACCACCCCATTGTTCCACTCATCAGGCATTACCTCCTCCAGCCATATTCGCTCTATGAGATGGGCAAATTCCTTTATGAAATCTCCTCCTGCGCTCTTTAATAGTTCCCCTGGTAAACCATCGGAACCTGCTGCCTTGTTATTTTTAAGCTTTTCTAGAGCTTCATACACCTCGTCATAGGATGGCACCAACTCCTCTCTATCATCCTCGAATTCTCCTGCTTCCTCTTCATTCTCAAATGCCTCCATCGAAGCCTCCCCAACTGAGCCTAGCAACTCTTCGAAGGTGCAGGTATCGTTTGCCATAGAAAAAAATCTACACAAGATAGACAGACAGACAGACACACACACACACACACACGCACTTTTCGAAAAACGACTTTTTTTCATGTTTTGAGTGTAGTACAATCAAAATCTGCAATAATCTCGAACACGATTTTTTTTGCCATCACCATACTTCCATTTCCTTAAGGAATATGGAAGTAATAAGCGCTATTGCAACATTGTTCATAAGATACTTATTGACTTACTTGAATTTCCTATATTTCATATTTCAAACGTACACGCATATTCTGTGTAATAAATTTGTTTTTAGACCTCTATTTAAAAAAGGGGTACTACTGTATTAGCGTATACAGATGTGAAATTAATAAAACAGCTTAAAAATTAGGAGATTAACAAAATTTCTTGTCAACTGTCGACCTTGTGGGGTGGGGTCCGGTCCCATTCCCCCCCCGTATATGCGCCCCTTCCCGCTCTTAATTATTTCAGAGTAAATGTTACAGGTTTCTTACCAATTTCGCCGAACTGTGCCAGCTGATGTTTTCGTGGTTGGTAGCTCCAAATTCCAGAAGCTCATCTTTAAACACGGCGAATGAAGCATTCAAAATTGGATGGTCATATCGTCGCTTACTTTTATTGTCACTTCCTTCGGTCTTGTAGAATTAAACGACTATAGGATTAAAAGTATTCGAATTTAACGTAAATTCACTTGAATGAAAAAATAACTTAGTTTGTGTGTTAACCATTATTCCTTAAAGTAAATTATATGCAATCAGAAAGACAAGACTAATAGCAAAAATATTTTTGCAGTATGCAATAAACGTTATGTTTCGGCTTGCACAGAGTGGAGTATTTCGGGGATTCTCAGTACAAAATTAGTTTCTATCTGTTTCATGAAACTAAATTTAAGTTGCCATAATAATTAATCTTTTTAAAATTCGTTTTTATAACGAATTGTTTAAAGCTGTATCAATTAATTAATTTTAAACAATAAAAACAAAATTATTAATTATTTACACTATAAAAATATGTCTTTAGTTTTCATTACACTTTATATATAGTAAGAGATAAAATAATAGTATAGTAGCCTACTTACTTTTCTGTAGACACGTAGGTATTGCTTAAACTACATGAACTGCCCATTCCATGAACTGAAATAACAACTTCATAATGACAACCACTTTCATTTGTAATGTATGTATTTTTTTGGCTTGGAATTTCACTTTTTTTTAAATTTGCTGAAGCACCTGCTGTAAATAACTGCCAGTCCCACTTCTCTCCATTTTTTGAGTTTATCTTTGTGTACACAAAAATGTTTGTATTCAAAAGTGATGCAGTTCCAAATATCTCACTTTCAGTTGCCCATGTGCCTTCTTTTATCATATTTTTTAGTGACGTCCTACCTTTAAATAAATCATTGGCTTGGTTGTTGTTCAATTCATTGTCCATATAATTGACAACTATGTTTCTAACGTCCACGTGATAACCTTCACTGCCAGTAATTACGTAGGAAACTGCCCTAAACCAACAATTTCCGTCACCCACAATTTTCTTCACACCGTGTGGTTTTGCAAGTGCTAATTTATGACCGATTCTAATACATGTGCATTGTCCTTCAAAGGACAGACCCAACACTTTACACTTTTCCATTTGCCACTCTACGTCAACCGGATCATAAAAAAAAATCACTTCACACCACTCACCAGAAACCTCCACATCAGATTAACCATCATTTAGATTGTAGAAAATTTCAAGTTTTTCACATGTTCTTTCTTTTTCCTCACTTTGCCACTTTCATCTTGTAATATACAATACTCGTTTCTTAAAACTTTAACTGTAAATGGTCCACTCCATGGAGGTTCAGCAAACATTAATTTATTTTTGAATTTTGTCACATTTTTTACCAAAACTCTACTCCCAGGTTTTATTTCCATTTTCTTTGTTATTGCATGTCTTTCGTCAAATTGCTTTTTCTGTTTAATCTGAGCTCTTCTGATATTTTTTAATGCTGCTTCATCAATTACTTTTTCACTTCTAATATTTTTTGTAATTTTCTTTCCATTTCTTTATTTTCTTCGACAATATCTTCCTCTACTTCTTGAACATCCGTTGTTTTTTCAGCTACCTGAAGAGACTCCTCGTCTTCATCGGTCAAATTATCTTCATCAACAAGGTCTAATGGTAAAACTGGTTCTCTGTTGTATAACATAAAAAAAGGTGAAAATCCTGTTGTTTTGTGTCTAGATGTTCTGTACGCAAATAATACACTCTCGAGAACGTCAGGCCAGTTATTAATGTTTTCCATTAAAGTTCTTTTTAGTTTATCTTTTATTGTCCTATTTTGACGTTCTACTAATCCATTAGCCTGTGGATGGTAGGGTGATGTTAATCTTTGTTTTGTCCCCGTCAGTCTATGCAATTCTTTAGAAACTTCATTTACAAACTCGCGACCATTATCGTTAATTTGTATTTTAGGGCAACCATGTCTACATATAATTTCATAAATAAATTTAGCCACTTCAATGCCAGTCTTATTTTTAAGGGCTTTCGCCTCAGCCCACTTTGAAAAGTAGTCTACTGCCACCAATATGTATTTTTTGCCCTGCACTTCTAGTAACTGCATAACATCTATTCCAATTTGTTCCATGACTCTCTTAGGAACAGGAATTGGCTTCATTTCGGGTACACAAGACACCCATGGAGGTGTAACTTTCTGACACACTTCACAATTTTTTACAAAATCTGTCACCTTTAATTTTATATTTTTAAAGTAGTACCGTTGTGAAAGTATGTCCAGTCCACGGTGCTATTAATTCCTCAATGTGCAGACATACCAATCGCTTGTTTGCTAGTATCAGCACCTTTGTGGGCTACGCCCATCAATTTTTTTTTTTTATTATCGTCGTGAACAATTTCTATTAATTTTTCTGTACCTCTTAGCCTGTCACATTTACGATAAAACAGTTTATTGTCACGAATAACATAAAGTTTACATCGTCTCTTAAAGTTTCTACTTTGATACGATTTTGTACACTTTTCAGGAATTGCTCCAGTAATTAAAAACCTTTGTATATCCAGCGGTGTTATTCCTCCTTCGAAAACCCTCATTTTAATTATCCCAACTGAGATCTGAATATGCAAACAAAATACGAACAACTGTCGAATATTAAGTAAGATACTTAAAACACTGTAAACACAAATACTAATATAACACAACAACAAAATAATAATATCGTTGATTTATAACAAAGCGACGATGTTTAAAGACACGATTTAGCCGAACGTAGTCAACCACACTTTAAAAACGTCTCAGAGCGACTGTTTTTTACTTCCATGTTCCTTAAGGAAATGGAAGTATGGTGATGGCAAAAAAAATCGTGTTCGAGATTATTGCAGATTCTGATTGTACTACACTCAAAACATGAAAAAAAGTCATTTTTCGAAAAGTGTCTGTGTGTCTATAGATTTTTTTTTTCTATGGCAAACGATAACAGCCGCAAATTCAAACTGAATCAAATCATTTTTTGCATACAGCCCTAAAGTGTAGAGTTCTAAAGATCTATTAATTTTGGTGAAGATCGGTTAAGGGGAAGGGGTAGTTTACCTGCTACGTTTTATGTTTTAAAAGGGTATTTTCTATGGCAAACGATAAGAGCCGCAAATTCAAAAAGAATCAAATAATGTTTTGCATACAGCCCTGAATTGTAGAGATCTCAAGACCTATAGTGTTTGGTGAAGATCGGTTAAGGGAAAGGGGTAGTTTACCTGCAACGTTTTAGGTTTTAACAAGGGTATTTTCTATGGGTAACGATAACAGCCGCAAATTCAAACAGAATCAAATAATTTTTTGCATACAGCCCTGTTTTGTAGAGTACTCAAGACTTATTGTTTTTGGTGAAGATCGGTTAAGGGGAAGGGGTAGTTTACCAGCAACGGTTTTTTTTTAATCAAGTGTAATTTATTCCTATGGCAAACGATAACAGCCGCAAATTCAAACAGAATCAACTGCTCTTTTGCAAACAGCCCTAAATTGTAGAGATCTCAAGACCTGTAATTTTTGGTGAAGATCGGTTAAGGGAAAGGGGTAGTTTACCTGCAACGTTTTGTTTTAACAAGGGTATTTTCTATGGCAAACGATAACAGCCGCAAATTCAAACAGAATCAAATAATTTGTTGCATACAGCACTGATTTGTAGAGTACTCAAGACCTGTTGTTTTTGGTGAAGATCGGTTAAGGGAAAGAGGTAGTTTACCTGCAACGGTTTTTTATCAAGGTTAATTATTTTTTTTGGCAAACGATTACAGCCGCAAATTGTAACAGAATCAATGTATTGCATACAACCCTGTATTGTAGAGTTGACAATCAAGACCTAATGTTTTTGGTGACGATCGGTTAAGGGGAAGGGGTAGTTTACTGAGAACGTTTTATGTTTGAAAAGGGTATTTTCTATGGCAAACGATAAGAGCCGCAAATTCAAACAGAATCAAATAAGTTTTTGCATAAGGCCCTGATTTGTAGAGTACTCAAGACTTATTGTTTTTGGTAAAGATCGGTTAAGGGAAAGGGGTAGTTTACCGTCCACGTTTTTTGTTTTAACAAGGGTATTTTTTTATGGCAAACGATAACAGCCGAAAATTCAAACATAATCAAATAATATTTTTCATACAGCCCTGAATTGTAGAGTTCTCAAAACCTGTTAGTTTTGGTGAAGATCGTTTAAGGGAATAGGGTAGTTTACCTGCAAAATTTTATGTTTTAACAAGGGTAAATTTTTTTATGACGAACGATAACTGCCGTACATTAAAACAGAATCAACTACTCTTCTGCATACCTTTTTGAATTATACAGAACTCAAAGTCTGTTGATTTTGTTGAAGATCGGTTAAGGGAAGGGGTAGTTTACCCCTTTATGTTTTAACAAGGGTTATTTTTTATATGACGAACAATAACTGCCGTAAATTCAAACAGAATCAACTACGTTTTTGCATACCTTTTTGAACTAAAGAGAACTCAAGTTCTGTTGATTTTGTTGAAGATCGGTTAAGGGAAAGGGGTAGTTTATCACCAAAGCTTTATGTTTTAAAAAGGGTAATTTTTTTATGACGAACGATAACTGCCGCACATTCAAACAGAATCAAATATTTTTTTTGCATGCATCCCTACATTGTAGAGGACTGAAGGTCTATTGATTTTGGAGAAGATCGGTTAAGAGAAAGGGGTAGTTTACCTGAAACATTTTATGATTTAACAAGAGTAAACTACTTAATTTTTATAAATAAAGTATCCTGATAAGAAGCTCATAATAATCCACTGTAGAAACGTAGATGAAATATCTATAAATGAAGAGGTTAGGTGAACAGGGTGGGGGTAATTTTCTATTATTAAAAATTATATTTGAAGGTGGAGGGGAGAATTTTTTATACGTGTACTATGTTATCGGCAACAAAGAAGTAGTTTTTTGTTAAAATTGCTTCCCGGGCTGTTTAGCCGTAGTCCAATGTTTTCTGTAAAACCAGACTTTTCGGCAGTGCCATCGACTGCCATCATCTGTGAAAATCGAGTGCGAAAACGTGAGGTGGTATACGTTAGTGACCACAGTACTGTGGTTAATGCTGAAGCAATAAGTAGAAAGACGTAGTTTCTATGGAAACATTTCATTTCAATAAAATCATATTTAAAATATGATTTTAAATATAAATCTTAGAACATGGAAGTCATGTATGGTTCTCCATACCGATATTTTTTTTTTTGCAATGCAATGCTTTTCCACACGTTCCAATTCGTCAACGTACATGTACACAGAGACAGCGGAAACCAGCTACCAGGGCCTCTCTGATGTCATAAGCCAGTGACGTCATTTGATCAACTCAGACTGGTGATCAACTCAGACCTTTACAGGTGGAATGGATTGCAATGGGTTGAACGCAGTTACTAACTTATCGTAGTACGTTGTTGCTTCAAGCAAGTTCTAGGATCCGGAGCACCAGATATCCAAATAAGACCGTGTAAATGGCATGAACCACGATGCTGAAATTCGAACCGAAACCAATAATCGAGAACTTTGTATCGTTTGCGTACCACTTTTTCAATGAAAGTAACAGCTCGAAACCTGAAGTAATTTTCAACAATTAATGGATTTTCGTTTATGAGTTTTTGTCGTTGTTGTACAATTTGAGATTCATTCAATAATTCCTCTTCTTCGAAATTACAGCCTAGAAGACGTGCTAAGTCAGGCCACCAAAGGTTAAGCACTCAATGTTAAGAAAGCTGTCGGTAGTATTAGCCCAGGCGCCAGAGACAATTTGAGCACCTAACCTGGTACTAAATCCAAAGTGGCAGATTTAAACGGATTCTGGTAGGTATTTGTTAGAAAAATGAAATAAGAAATTGTTGCCATCGCCATCCCGTGAGCTTCATAATAAAAAAATGGCGAATTGGTGCAAAACAACGGTCTTTTGCTATTATCTTCATAAATATGATTTTTATGAAAAAAATCCAAGAGGACTAATTTAAAGGCCATAAAATGTTCTATAAGAAAGGTCTCTAGTAAAATTCTTATAAACCCAACCGTTTCGGAGTTAATCATAGTTGAAAATCTCGCAATTTTCCATCCCAAGTAAGTTGGTGCCATCTTACAACGGCAAAAAACCAGTTTTTTACTATTATCTTCATAAGTATTAGTTTTATGAAAAAATCAATAAAGAACTAATTTAAAGAGCATACAATTTTCTATAATAAAAGTTTTTATAATATTTTGCATAGGGGAGAGTGTTGTACCTTGGAACAGTTTTCACTTTTTAATTTCTTAAGCCGGTAGTTTTTGATAAAATTGATCAAAAATTTATACAAGTATATATACACTGACCTTTTCCCACAACATAAAAAAAAATCAATAACAATCAGTGATTAGTAATTGAGAAACTTTAGTTTCAAAATAAATTGCATTTTGTTCCAAGGTACAAGACCCTTATGTACCTTGGAACAATACGTCATGTACCTTGGAACAGGGCATATAAAATTAAATTTAAGACAAGGTATAATTGAAAAATGAACATTTTATTTAGTAATATTGTCAAAACAATGCCAAAATAAGATAAAGAATTACATATGTCAATAATAATGATAATAATAATAACAATTTTATTTGGTTAACATAATTTTGTTGTAAATCCTACGGATTGTTAATGAACATCAAAATTGTCAAATGAAATGCCAAATTTTAACTGCCCTTGTTGTCGAGTTGATGTGCCTGCTACACAAGGGTTTGGAACTTTAAATAAAATATCAGTTTTAAGTACAGGATAAGAATGATCTCTATCATAAACAAACAAATTACTCTTTTCAATCCGTTTTAAAAATTTAATATCATAGTCAGAGTCATCATCTTTGCAGCCTAGGCCTATTATTTCCCCAATAAAATGTTTTATTGATTTTTTTCCGGTGCACTTCACTAAAACAAAATCTCCAACTACATATTCTTCCAATGTTACGAATTGCTCTTCACCACTCAATATTTGCATGTCACTAAAACTTTTGTCACTGATGGTGATTGAACGTTCAGTGTCCTCATCGCTTTCTTTTTCAAAATCCAGTTTTCTTTTCAATTTTCCCTGTTTGACTTTGTCCTTGATATTTCCTGTTTTTTTTTTATTTTCTTGCATTTGTCTTCACTTATTCTGTTCTTTTCAGGAGTTTCGGTTAAAATGCGTGTTTTCCCTGGTTTCTTTCCCCTCTGAGATCCTTCTTTTCGTGCACCTGCTTTTGGGAAAGGCTGTAACTCTTGAGGAGTTACAGTTACAGAAGTCGATGGTTTGGGTAGAGCTTCAGGAATATTCAGAACGATCTTGTCTGTTGTGTCTTGGATTGCTTCTTTGGTATGCACTGTATCAGGACTATTAGTCACATATGATGAAAGAAATTCATCATCTGTAAAGATATCAGCATTCAGTGGGTAAATTCCAGACACAGCGAAACCTTTGATAATATTGTGAGAGCTAAATGCTTCATGATAAATTTTACCCAGAACTTCTGCTATATTGTAAATAGAAAATGTTTTGCCCGGGTTATTTATCAGCCACTCGCCTAGACCACGGTTGTAGTGAGCTTTAAGTGAGCCAAAGACCGTCCTGTCAAGTGGCTGTAATTTGTGGGATGTGTGTGGGGGAAACGTCAATAGAACAACGCCATTTTCGTTTGCTTTGTCAGTAGCCTGAATTGAAATATGGCTCTCATGGTTATCAAAAATTAACAGGATGCGGTCTGTCTGTGATGGTTTTATGAATGAAATTAAGTGGTTCAAATAGTGCAAGAAAATTTCTTCATTCGACCAACCGGATGGACTGGCTGCCCCGATTGTTCCTGGTGGAGCCCCAATAATCATATGATCTTTAAAATGAACCCTAGGGAATACCAACATTGGAGGGACTTGATTACCGATTGCACTAACAGCTGTAATCAACGTAACGTTGATTAGCAGAAGTCAGCAGAAGTCACAGCACCTATCTGCTTAACGCCTTTCGGTGCTACAATCTTTGTAGGGCTCTGAACAGTCGTGAGACCTGTTTCATCTAAATTGACTATATTCTGTGGATGAAAAGGACCAAACCGTTCATGACAGTCTGCTAAATTGTGAAAAAATTGTTTCACGTTGTGACGATTGAAACTTGTGCACCTTGACAAGCTTGTCGCCTCCGGTTTTCGCATTGATATTTTGTTACCATATTTCTTCATGAAGCCTCTCATCCAGTTCTCTCCTGCAATTTCTCTTTCATCCCATTCCTTGGGATATTTTTTCTTATTTACTTTCGCGAATTTATACGCTACTCTCGTACAGCCTTCTTGGATAATCCGTAGTGTAGTCTAGCACTGATCATAATGTAGTTAAGTAATAATTGATCTTCTTCATTAGAAAACACTTTTTGTACATCATTTTTTGCACTGTATTCAAACTTTTCATTTCTGGATGCTTTGAATGATTTAACGTGTCTATGTATCGTTGATAATTTTACACCGAACGTTTTGCTTGCTTCACGGAACGATAATTTTTTTGATGGAGAAGCAAGAACTGCTTGCACAGCAGCATTAACATTGTCGGGATTGAGAGGAGTTCTGTGCTTTCCAGTTTTACTTCGTGGCATTATCTGGAACAGCAAAATCATATAAAATTACTTATCAGTTACATCAAAGTAAGGATAGACAATAATAATAATAATAATAATAACTTCAATTCTACTGCAACAACTGATAATGTAATTAATAATTTTAATGTTCCAAGGTATATGAGGCTATGTACTGCAAGGTACAACAAGTGCTTAATATTCATGAAATCGTGTTTCTACACTTTTAGGTTAGTTGAGATATCAAATTAAATATGAATAATAACTATACATACCTTACTAAATCATACAATATGCGTGATAAAATAACTTCAGTTACACAGACTGTTACACAACATAAACAAACACACTTGAGAAAAAGGTTTTGTAAAATATATAAAAACACTTGGTAAGTTTCACAAATTTTTTTTAATTAACTCTGACAGCTGTTTCGATTAACTTAAGCCATTGTCAAAGAGCGTGTGAATGAAATTACTGAACACAGGATGTTAGAGGAGTGTAGGTGGTAAACATCTGTTTAGGGCGTATCTGGAACATTTGTGTTGTGATGGCGAGGGGGGAGTGTGTGCATGAGACAAGGGAAGGTCAGGTGTCTTTAAAAACTAAATACAATCATGAATGCAAAATATAAAATTAACTGAACTAAATATAACTGAATGCAAAATTTAAAATAATGATGAACATTCAAAATAATATAAAATAAACTAAACTAAATAACAGATTTTAATAAAGGGGATACACAAAATTCAGTCTGTTCATTGGTTAAATTTTTGTTATTTTTTATTGCTTTTTAATTTCTAAAATTTCTAACAAATCCATTTTTTTACCTTTTTGTATGTTGTGGAGTAGTGTTATGTTTTTGTGTCTATGAAGTGATTGTGTTGTAAGCAATGATCTGCAAAACCTGTATTAGATGTATTGGTTAAAATCACCTTCTTATGTTCAGAAATGCGATGTTTCAGAGCACGCCCACATTGTCCGATATAAATAGCATCGCATTCTGCACAGTGTATTTCATAAACTCCATTTTTCTCCAGTGTGTTAGATTTTTCTTTATTATTGACTAGTAGTGAAAAAAGATTACGTTTGTTTACTGATACCATGTTAAGAATATGGTTTTTTAACCTATTATTAATCTTATCTGTTATACACGGAATGTAATTTGTTAAGTGAAATTTTTTGTGACCCTGATCTGGCTCTATGGAATAAAATTCTTTTAAAGTAATTTTCTTCTGTTTTTTTTTTTAAATTAAAGAGTTAATTATTCTTTCATCATAACCGTTATTTTGTGCTATGGCTTTTATAATATCTACCTCTTTATTGAAATTTTCTTTGGATAAAGGAACTATAAGGAGACGATTAACCATTGCATGAAAACTGCTTAATTTTATGTGCCATGATGTTAGTGATTGTTTATGTATAACGGTATCTGTAAAAGTAGGTTTTCTATATATCTGAAAACTAAGATTATTTTGTGATCTAGTAATGGTAAGATCCAAAAAATTTAAACTTTTCATATTTTCTGTTTCAAGTGAAAATTGCCCGCTACTATAAAAGGAATTAATATAATCTAAGAACATATGGAGCTGTCTATCTGTTCCCGTCCAGATACAAAATATATCATCAACATACCTTGCCCAATGAAAAACATATTTTATGTTGGGGTTATCGGATGTAAAAATGTTTTCTTCCAAAAATGTCATAAAGATTTCACTTAATAAAGGTGATAAAGGAGAGCCCATAGGTAAGCCATTTAAGTGTTTATAGATTTTATTATTAAACTGAAAATAATTTTGTCCTATGCAAATATATAAGGCCGAGAATAATTCTTTTTTCTGATCACTATTTAAGGTTAAAGTATTTTGTATATGTGAGGATATAACTATATGTGACGGAAATAAATTCTTAACATCAAAAGAAACTAATTTTGCATTCAGTGGTAAATGTACATTTTTTATATTATTAACTAATTTAAAGTGTTTTTAATAGCATACTTTGGGTTAAAGTTAATATATTTTGGCAATAATTCATTAAGTTTTTTACAGACTTTATATGCAGGTGCAGTTACATATGAAACAACTGGGCGCATGGGACAATTACGTTTATGTATTTTTGGTAAACTATACAAACAGGAGCTTTTGGGTTCATCATAGTTAGCATGAAACTTTTTGTGTCTGTAAATATATTAGGGCAATTTTTAATAAGTGATTTTATTTGTTTTTGAAACTTATTAGTGGGATCATTTAATATCTTGAAATTGTCATTCCTGAAGAGAAGTTCTGTCTTTTCAATATATTCGCTCCTATTTATTATTGTAATCGTATTGCCTTTATCAGCTTTGCAAACCACTAAACTATTTGAATTAATTTTTTGTTTTAAACTGTTAACTATGTACTTATCTGAATCTTTTAGACTGTACTTATTCTTATTACTTTTTGATATAATGTTTGCACAGGAAACTAATTCATTATTTCTTATATCTGGGTTATCTAAATTACTAAGTGCTATTTCTGTATTTACACATAATATTTCCATGTCTCTTTTGTACCGTATGTTTGGACAATATTTCAAACCTTTATTTAACAGATTTAGTTCTTTCTGAGTAAAGTTTGTATTTGAGAAATTTTCCACTCTGTTATAAAATTTATTTACTGGTGATGACATAGTAGTTACTCTCTTACTACTTAGCTTAGTTGTGATAAGTTTTAGTAATTTTGTTTTTTGTACTAAATATTGTTTATGAGCATGATAACTTACTTGTTCTCTGATCATATTATCAATAAGGTCAAATTCCACTTCACTGTATCTATAAGCTAATTCACAATGTATTAGTTTTTGGTGTAAAGACAAATTATTTCTTCTAGAGTACCATTTCTTGAGTTCCAAATGTAGCCAGTTCTTGTATGCCTGTTGAACAGCAGTTTTTGCTCAAACGATTGATGGCGGCAACTAATCTTCATGTACGTTGGAAATACACTATTCTTTAGACACTGTTTATTAAACCACAAATGGTTGTTGCACTTCCGGAATTTAAAAACAAATCTTCTGTAGAAAGTAACGAGCATTGCTTTACTTGCACTTTTCACGATATTAATTAATGACTCGTTGGGCTTGAGAAAATTAGTTTCGAACAAAAATTCACAAGAATTTGACTCAAAGGAGAACGAACAGACTTCTTGGCACAGTGACAACAAACAAATAACAGTCATATAGATGTTGAGTATTAGTGTTAGTTTCGACCGTGAGAGAGCACCACATGCCCATAAAATGTTATGTGTTCAGAGGTACAACCGTTCCAAGGTACAACACTCTCCCCTAGAGCATATAGTTTTCGTGTAAATTATAGTTGAAAGACAAGACAACTTTTACATTTTTTTCTCCCCAGCACTAAGTAAAAAGCTTTGTAATAATGCAAAAAAAACTAAAACAATGGAAGTAAGTGAAATAAAAATTTTAAATAGGCTAATTTCACAAAATTAAAGTTTATATTTGCGTATATAATGTTTGAATGGTAAATAAATAACATATTTAGGTACAAAATTTTATTTTTATTGTATATACAAATAGGTTAATGTGAAATTCAATAATTATTAAAATTCTTCATCAATTTCATTAGCTGCTTCTTCATCATCTACATTTCTTATTAAAGTTTCATTTTGATCCTCGTCATCGTCACCAATATCATCCTCATCGCTTTCTCCTACAATTTGTGAAAAATTAGTGCAGCCATTGATTTCACAATATCTGCAAACTACTGAGCAAAAAAGGCCTGCTTTTCTGCAACCACAAGCTTTTCCGCAACTTTTCCGCAGAAAATCAATTGTAAAAGATTTTTAGGTGCTGGTGGATTTGACATCATTTTAGGTATCAGTGTTTTGTCAAGTATCCATCGCCAATTTTCTGGAGGTAAATCATTCGATAGCCACTGTTGTACCTGTAGGTATACTCTATAAAAATGCTGCCTAGCAGCGTCTGCAGTTGGTGGTAAATTTGCTAAAGTTACAGCTTTTTTATTGACTACAGCTTTTGTAAAACACATATATCTAAATTGGTTAATACAATTCAAATGTTTTGTAGCATTGTATATTGCCAATAAACACTTAATTCCACTATGAAATAAGCGATCGTGACTTTGATTACGAAGCTTAAATGTTTCTACAGCCTCCTTCAATGAAGATGAATTTGATTTAATTTTTTTTTCAAATGCCGGTCAAAACTTTTTTTTCCCTTTATTAAAAAAACACGAAGTCGTGTCACATCCAGTCATTGCGTGGAAAAATAAAATGTTCTATTTAATAAAATTATTATCCAGACTTGCAGAAGAAAAAATTTGTGGGCCTGTGTTGCCTTTTCCAAGTTTAAGAAAATAACAAATTTTATCTGCTGGTGTTAAAGCAGTAATTAAAACTAAAATGTCTATATCATCAGCTACTATAATTGGTGTTTTATGAGATTGTTCTAGACCTGTTTTCACAATTAACAGGTCTGCATAATCAACAGCATGCTTGACCTGAATATTTTCTTTTTCCAAAAGTTTAGATAAAAATAATATTAACCGGCTTTTATTATTGCAGTTTGACAAAAATTTTTCTTGTGGGGTGGTTACATTCATAGCTTCATCAGAATATATATCCGGGCATAAATTTTTATTTGAACGTCGTTGTCGTTCCACAGCTTTGATGCTAATAGAGTTTTCATTATATATGTTACAGTGAATGTTGAAGTTTCAGTTAAGGTTGACAGTGACTAGTTACGGTCGACATTCACTGAACGGTTTAGTGAAAGTTGAATACTCATATTACAATATCACATTCATAATCAACTTCCACTAGTGAATGTCGACTTTTACTAGGGAATGTCAACCTACCCTACTGCACCTTAGGGAAAGTTTACCAACACTAAACATACTAAAGGAATAAATTAGCAATTACTGTCGGAATAAACAAGAACATTGGTTATTTAAGGTTGACTTATACGAGTATAACTATGTACTACAACAATTTAACACATTTAAAATCTTCATTTAAAATTTAATTTTATTTATTAGAGCATGGTGATGCATTATGGCACTTAGAATTACAAAGTAAATTATTTTTCTTGCAGACACATTTTTTTGTTTGACACTTTGTTTGGCAAGTGCACTTAAAGAATCCTTGGCCACTTCCAGTTGATTGCACTGTTGCAATTGTCCGTAAAGAAAGTGTCTTGTCTAGTGGTACTTCACTTTCTTTTATTATTTTTGTAGTACAAGCACTAAATTGTGATCTGCAAAATTGAAATTATCTGTAGATTATATATTGATTAATTAAGGGCAATATTTGTATGAGTGTGCATGTGGTGTGACTGTGCTGTATTTTTAACCCCTTTCCATCCCCTGTCTATTTACTTCCCTAACAATCTCGTTATTTTAAAAGGCCTTACCTAGCATAAGAACTAGTTTTTACCTAAGATAAAAACTTACCAAGCGTATAGCTGCTTCAGCACACCATCTCTGGTTCCAACTCGGTAAAATGTATCATCCACTATGTCCAAGAAGATACCAAGAACTGATTTGGAATATCCTCTTCCACGCTCTACATCAGGAACTGGAATTCGTACAGTACAACCTTTATCCACCGTGGTAGATACTGGTCTGATGTACGTTTCATCCGTTTTGCTTGGTTTGTTAAGCAGTTGAATGCCTCCTCTCTTTGTCTTTTTATTTCTAGTGTCGATCGGTCGAGGTCGGTTAAGCTGTTTGAAGTATCTTCTAGCCTACTTTCCTGTTCTAAAAGCAAGCTCTCATCTTGTTCTATCACATCGGGGCTCTCATCTTGTTCCAACACGTCAGGGCTCTCTTCTTCTCCTACCTCAATTTCTTCTGTTTCGTGTTCACCACCAACATTAATTTGCCTAATTACAGCTTCAAGGTCCTCTTCAGATTCCACGTTAGATAAGGATTCAATAGGTATGTTCGAAGAAGCTAATCCATGCCTAGGTGGACAACCAAACATCGCTTCGTATGGTGATCTTTTTATACCACTGTGTAATGCACTATTTTTCATGAGCTGAATGAATTTCAAACCATGGCTCCAGTGGGATGTTTTGTGATCTTACATCCACGTAGTAAGCATGTTTTCCACGTTTTGATTAGCTCTTTCGACACTTCCTTGACTTTGACTGTGCCTAGGTTTACCATGGACAATTTTGAAATTAGGCCACAAATCAACTAATTTATTCATAATTTTGTTTACAAACTCCCGGCCATTATCAGACTGTAATATGAAGGTGCCACAAGCAATGTAAAAATGTCTATTATATTTTCACAAACCTCATCAGCCGTCTTGGACTTGAGCGGTCTAAGTACAACAAATTTTGTTAGGTGATCTTGGTATACTAGTATAAATTTATAATCACAATCTGGTTGCGATTGAAAATCAAATAAATCAACTTGGCATCTATGATTCAAATTCTTAAATAGCATTGGCTTTACTACAATTCCCTTTTTCTGGCTCTTTTGCTTCTGCAAGCAAGGCTCACAAATATTTAAATAAATCAATATATCTTTGGAGGTAATATTTTTGTATTTAGCTTTTCAATGTTTTACCATACGGTCGCGACCACCATGACCAGTAGTAATATGAGCGTCATTCAATACTTCGAAAAGTTCTTCATCATATACAAAATACTTAATACTATTTTCTTCTGTAATTAGTGATATTAATTTCGTGATTCCATTTACTTCAATAATATCGTACCTTTTCAAAAATCTACAATCGTTCCCTTCCTTATTAGGTTTTGATTTGACGCTTTTAACCTTATTAATTAGAAATTCGTACTTAACCTTATTCACGGACACAGAATTCACTTTGGACAAGTTACGTTCACTTTTAAGTTGTTCATAAAATTGCACGGATTTAGACATAGTTACAAAATTACACACACTTAACAATACACACTTTGAACAATAAAAAACACAAGCTCAACAACTCAACGAACAATAAACTCACAGCAACTGCATCAAAACAATAGGGTCTTTTGCGTTATACGACCACAAAGCATTGGCATTGGCATTTTGTTCATCTTTCATTAAACTGAGTATAGTTCTCAGAATTTGCTATCTCTGTTTACTGATTAGTTAAAATGATATTCTCTCATTTACAGACTGTCGTACACTATACAAGAATAATTATAAGTTATCTTATCGCTCCACCGTCTGTAGTCGTAGGTCATTCCTGTCTTGTCGGTGCGTTCAGCAACATGTCTTTATTTCATTTAGTTTGGGAAATAAATAGTAATGAGAAGGGAGTGCAGTTTTTGAAGGACAAAGGTGTTTTACACAAAAGACGATACTGTGCGAATGGTCATGAAATGACTTTTCAGATGTCTGAAAAAATTTGTAGGTGGAGATGTGGTAAAACACAGTGTAGGACGACCGTCGGTTTACGTAACGGTACGTGGCTAGAGGGCAGCAGGCTGTCTTGTGACACCGTTGTATTGTTTATTTTTTCGTGGACTAAAGAATACACCACATCACAGTTTTGTGCAGACGAGCTCAACATGAGTACGCACACTATGACCGACTGGAAAAACTATTTGCGTGAAGTATGCGCGGACTCTCTGTTGAAGAATCCTATTAAAATTGGAGGGCCTAACATGACTGTAGAAATCGATGAGTATTGTTTTTCTAGACGAAAGTACAACATCGGTAGAGTTTACCCGCAACAATGGGTGTTTGGCGGCATATGTCGTGAGAATAATCAATGCTTTTGGTATGCTGTTCCAGACCGCACTGCAGCAAATCTGTAATACGGGAGTGTATTAATCCGGGCACGACCATCATGTCGGATTTGTGGGCATCATATCAGGGCATATCAAACATTCGTGGATTCAACTTTACGCATTTAACAGTAAATCATTCAGAAAATTTTGTCAAAATCCCGTCACTGGCGCTCACACTCAGAAGGTCGAGTCAATGTGGTCGTCAGCCAAGCGTCGAAATAGGAAAGAGTGCGGAACTCATAGGGAAATGTTAGACTCTTACCTGTATGAGTTTATGTGGCGGAAGCGACATGCAGGCACTGACTTATTTGAACAAATTATACAGGACATCAAGGCCTTTTGGCCTCCTGAATTATAAACAATAACTTTCCAGTTCGTGAAATTAGGTTAGGTTAGGTTAGGTGTTTTTGGTGAATAAAATTTGTGTTTTTGATGAATAAAATATAAAACTACTTCAAAGTCTTCTATGCAGATCTACATCATTATTTTGGTAAGCTTTCACTATTATGATATTGTTACAAAACAGAAAAGACCCGCTGACTGCCTTTTACCATTACTCGCTTTTGTTTCTATAATCAACTCGTATAAATCACACACACTCACGCGCGCGCGCGCGCACACACACACACACACACACACACACACACACACACACACACACAGAGAGGCGAGACTGGACGCAGCTTTTAACATTCCCTGCAAACAGCTGGTGAAGGTCGACACTTACTAGTAAAAGTTAACCACGCAATTTTACCATCAACTTCCACTGACCAGTTTAGTGAATGTTGACAATCGCTAGTCATTGTTAACCTTTACTAGTTTTCAACATTCACTGTAACATATCCATCAAACACAACAATGATATAACAGCCAAAATGTCCTTTCAGATATGTTACATACTTATTTAAAATTGAGTGGAAGGAGTCGTTCTGATGCCACTGCACACGATGAAGTAACATACCTCCATCTATGATGTAAATAACATTTTCGAGATTTAACTCAACATTTACAGTACGGTGTAATTAATTAATTTGTGAATTACTTAATTACTTTAATTGTTATGTATTGATTAATGAGTATACCCTTCACAAGCCAATTACCACAATGTAATTAAGGTACAAATCTATTAATTACTCAGGTTGCTTCTCTAAGATTAATATGGTTCTTTATTTTAATTGGTCAATCACTAATGTATATAGAATCGTGTGTTAGTCGTCATTTACGACAGTGTAATTAAAATGCTAACTAAGAATTTAGTTCTCAAGAGTGTTCACTCAATACACATTAGAATTTAGGAGGTTATAATAGTGAATTGAATTGTGAATTACACTGGGTTTTCTGATAATGATGAACGCATTATTGATTGCTTAGGTACTAATTTATTATATGTTAATGTTAAACATTTCGTATTTAATAACAAACATATATCTTCCTGGTACCTGTAAATACATCAACATATACATATCAAAACATAAATTCCTCCTTAATTGCTCTCTGAAATACATACAACATATATAAAAATACATACAACAAAATCAAATAATATTTACTTTATCTAATGCGTTCATTCATCCAAATGGATTGACTTTAATAAATCATGATTATATATTTGAATGCAACCTTCTTTTAATAACTTTTCTCATAATTACTCAGGTTAGATTCTTTGAAAGAGACAGGACAGTAGTTTGACTATACTAGCAAGATCATAAAGCGTTACTTGGTAATAGTTGATCCGTTATTTCCATCGGTGCTATATTCCAGGTGATGACGATCGTTGAAAATGCTGCTCCATTGAATAATGATGATGATGATGATGATCACTTTCACTGGTTATCTGCACACGCGTCGTTAACAGAATAGTGTAAGGTGTTATGTTTATTCAATGTTCGCACAATTCACTTCGTCTCCGCGTATAACCATCATTAAGTAGTAAATGCTTGCTTAAGTGTCAGTGTGTTTCTTTGTGTGACTACACAAGGTATTATTGTGTGGTTGTCTAATAGTTCTATTGAATAAGAGTGTCTTGATTACTGAAATTTATGAATATTATTGTATCGTTCACGCACATTGTGAATTATTGTTCGTTATACTGTTTTCTTAGCCGCAAACTATTATATATATTCTTAGTTCAATAAAGTTCAGCCCGAACTTAACTATGTCCGTTTAGTTCACCATACCGCGTACTTTTAAGAATTCACGGTTGTTCGATATACCGATTCACTATCGAAATTCACGTGACTGTTCCTGATATAAGTACGACACTTAATAAACTTATGAGACTGTTTGTAACATTATAAAGTTAATCACGAGAGTTATGTGTCTCTCAAATACTTTTATAGTCCGAAATATTATAAGATTCTTCGCGAACTGTTTGATAAGTTATGTTAGACTCTCAAAGTTTCTCAATAAGACTGCGTCGCGAACGACTCAAAATTATTATAAGACTCTTGAAAATTATTATAAGACTCCTCGCGAACTGCTCGAAAATTTATGTAAGACTCCCTCGAAATTTATTATTAGACTGCCGTGTCCCGCGTCAGACACTTAGTTTTTATCAACGTCCCCCTACTAGAATTTTGGTCTCTGGCTTGTCTACGCCTAAGATTACTATGATAGGCTGAAACACTACCCTCTCTCGAAGTCTTTTCCTACCATTTCGAAGTCTTCTACCCTCTGATTTGTTCTTCTCCTAGTTGCTATGGAAACTGGCTTCTCCTTCGCTCTCTTTCGTGAAATACTTTGTTCTGATAGGTAGCTAGACATGTCCTTTGAATCGTCTTGTCCAGGCGTCACTCTCGTTCGGAGAAATGCAAGCCATTCTCGCCTGTCAGTCAACTCATTGTTTCGAGTTTTCAGCAAGGGTTTACTCTAACATCTTAGGTATTGTTCGTTTCTGAAACTCTGCGTCCTGGCAATTAACCGTTTTCCATCCAGTGTCAACAGCTGCTACCTCCACGCTTTCTCGTTGTAAATTTCAGCTTGTCACTTAGGCGTATATCCCGCTGTGCAAGAACGCTGGCTCCTTTCACAATTTGTTGCTCGGATCGTTTCTATAGACTGCAATACATCCTCAATCCTTTGTCCCTCGTCTCGTTTTTTGTCGTGACCTCGTTTCTTAGTTACAACCTTAAATGTATCCTCGCTTCGATTCTGCGTAAACGTACGACTGAGCCCAAGTACATTGTTCGGTTTGTTTTGGTGTCATAATTCTCCGTTGGCCCACTCCTGTCAACTTGAGTCGTCGTTCCTATTGTTGCCTCGTGCTGAACACGCTTCCATTGTCTGATATGGCGTTAGTTGTCACCTACCCCCAATTAACTTTGTTTATGGCCCTGTTCTTAGAGTCACTGCCACCGTAGCGTGAGAACAGACTGGTCAAGAAGGAAAATTAAAATTTTAATTTTTTGATTGCTATATCGTCCCCAATGTGGATTTAATGACGTGACCTCAGGGAACGATTGAATCCACATTCTGCGCCCTATGTTCGCCGTGCCCACTTTCGTTTGTGAGAAGTGTATCGTGATGACCTACTTCCGTGATGTGTGTTGCATTTGGTATACCCCCTTTTTCTTTAGATCAATTATCTGAATTTATTGCCATCCATTTGGATTGCTTGAACGCATTTTACATGAACGCTTGCACGTGTTGTTTGTGTAAACGTGTTTACATCTTATCATAACAAATTATAAATATTCAATAAATGTTGAACTAGCTACAAAACGGAACTAGCTTAAAAAACCGGAAGGCTGAGGATGGGTACAAGATAGTACCCGAAACATGTTCCTAATAAGGAAGAAAAGGTATATCTTGAAGTAAATTTATTTATAAATATTAAATGTAATATATATATAAGTCGACTCCCTCTAATCCGGACACCTCGGGACCGGATCCCTGTCCGGATTAAAAAATTTCCGGACCATTCGGCGGTTTTTTACTTATGTAAATTACAACCTGTAATAGCGTATCTATATTTATAAATCACATTTTAAGACAATTTTCAAGTGTACGGAACACAATTTTAGGTTCATAAAATTGTCCCAAACGAATAAACTTAAACCTAAAACTAATGAAAAACTTGGCTTTGCAATATTAAAAGAAATCTGTTATTTTCTTCTGCTTCTTTACTTCAACTGTTTTCTTGAAGGCATAATCACGCCACTTCCTTAGAAACATAACATCCACAGCTGATGCGCCAGGCTGTTGTTCGACGTAGGTAGTTGCCAGTTCCAGTGCTGCCGTACCCTCTGCATGAGTCAAAATTCCCACGCCATTTCCCGCTTCACTATCACCTTCGTCGTCGTCTTCTTCTTTTTCTTCCTCTTGACGAAGGACTACATCGACGATTTCGTCATCATTCAGGATTTCATTAGCCAGTTCATCATCAGCTCGCGAAATCCATTCCACAACGTCATTCTCATTAATACTAGCAGAATCAGGCAGCCGTTGTAAATCCTTTAAAATTGAGTGGTTGTCATCAGGTTCAGTTGCATGAATATTTAACCCTATTGTATTTGGGTTGTCTTCTTGTCTCTTCTCAACGAGAGTTTCAACATCTGGCCACAATTTTCTCCAGGATTTGGTAAACGTAGATGATGGGATTTCATCATACGATTTAGCAGCGATATAAATGACGTCCTTAATGTTAATTGTCTTGAGCGTCTGGATGAGAGCTGCATTGTCATTACCATCCATCTTATCCAAAATTTCTGAAAGAAGCTTCCTCCGGTATTTTCTCTTAAAGCATTCGATTACACCCTGGTCCATGGGCTGTGCGATACTTGTTACATTTGGAGGCATATATAAAAGCTTGATGTCACTGTAACTATCACATTCGAGACCTTCCTCTGGATGCGTAGGGGCATTATCAAGCACAAGAACTGCTTTTACTGGCAATTTCAAGGATGTCAAATGTTCTTTTACAGACGGAACAAATTGAGCCACGAACCACTCCTTAAACAAATAAGAATCCATCCAGGCAGACTTTTGTGACCTGTAATACACTGGAAGGGAAGACATGTTTAAGTTTTTGAATACTCTGGGTTTGGCCGACTTTCCAATCACAAATAGCGGCATCTTGTGTGTCCCAGTTGCGTTTGAGCATAGTGCAACAGTGATCCTTTCTTTATTTACTTTAAAGCCCGAAGCAGACTTTTCTTGAGGAGTGGCAAAGGTTTTATTAGGCAAAAGTTTATAGTTAAGCCCGGTCTCATCGATATTGTACACTTGTTCTGGGGTTAGTTTTTCACGCTCAATGATACGCTTCAATTTTTCAGAAAAATCATTAGCTGCCGGTTGGTCTGCTGAAAGCTTCTCCCCGCAAACTCCAAGGAAATGCACTCCATGCCGTTTTTTCCATCTCGTTAGCCACCCATCGCTTGCCGAGAAATTTCCTTTTTCCCCAAGTTTTGAATGAAGAATGACGGCTTTTTCTTTCAAAATCGGCCCATTTATAGGAGTCCCTCTTCTACGTTCCTGCATGAACCACAACCATAATGCGTCATCAACAAGTTCATGGTGTGGTTTTTTCAAGGTAGATCGAGTAGAAAGGACGGATTCGACTTCAATTTGCATACAAAAATCCTCGATCGATTTTCTGTTTTTCCGCCAATCATAAACTGTGCTTTTCCCTACATTAGACTCCGTACAAATACTTTGCACTGATTCACCCTTATCTAAACGTTGTAAAATATTAAGTCTGTCTTGCATTTTAACCGTATTCTGCTTCTGTTTTTCACTCATTTTTGAGAATTTTACTGTCAAATAATCAGAGTTACTGAAACTACAATTTCACCTAACAAATAAACTCACTTATAATAACATATGTAACTCACATTGAAAATTATTAAAACACACAACAATATCAGTAGTAATTAGTAAAAACAGCTACAGTACACTGTATGACGATCCGGAGCAAACGCAATCGTAAGCCGAACTGAGGATCTTTGTTTACATGTAGGCCGGAAATAAACAGACACGCTCAATCCTGTCGTTTTCGGCCGTGAGAAACCCGGCGCGCGCTGATGACTCATTTCCAAGAAGTAGTCCGGACCATCCGGCGTCCGAACCATCGGAGTCCGAACGAGAGGGAGTCGACTGTATATATACATATATATACTGAGTTTTATGGAATTCTGTTTGTTAATTCCATAAGGTTTGTTAATTCTGTTTGTTAAGGTTATGAACTATCTTAAGGGCCTTTCTTATCCAGATCGTTGGAAAATAAGCAAATTTCAGAATTTTTTTAATTGAAAACTAATTTCTTTCGTTTTAGGGGAAAATGAATCTTGCAGTGAATCTTTGCCGAAGTCATCTGTAATCTATGAAAATGACATTGGAAATTACATTGGAACAAAACCCTCAGACAGAATTCTTGCCAATCTTCTCGAAAATCATGGGAACCTCCTTCCGGATACAAGTATCCAAACTCATCACATATCAAGAATGGCAGAACTGAAAACCGACAGTTAAAAAAAAATCATCTAGAGAAGTATAAATCGTGGCTTGTCCTTTCTCATTTGAAGCAAGGTCTTTTCTGTAAATTTTGCCCTTTTTTTGCTACTGGCCATGTGCATGTGGGTGGACACCATGGTGGGATGAAATTGAATACCCTTGTTAATCAACCATTAACTAAATTTGCCAAGCTTTTGGGGAAGGATGGAGATTTAGAACATCTTAGTAAATTATTGTATCACCAACAGGCAATGGGAAAAGCAAATGACTTTTTGTTAACTTACCACAATCCTGAAAAATCAGTGGAAAATCAAGTTGATTCTTATAGCCTTCAACGTGCTAAGGTAAATCAAGAAAGGTTGTCATCATCTCTGGATAATGTTGTTTCTTGGTAGACAAAATATTCCTTTTCGGGCCCGACGAGATGACGGATTTGAAAATAATCCATTGAAAAATCAGGGAAACTTTAAAGAACTAATGAAGTTTAGAATTGAGGTCTGTAAAGATGCACAAATTCAAAAGCAGTGTGACTCTATAAGGCACAGAAATTCCTTTCTGAGCAAGACCGTTCAAAATGATTTGATTGAATGCTGTGGGGAGGAAATTTTATCACTAGTACTTAGAAGAATTGAAGAAAATAAAGTCTACAGTACTGGTTTTGATGAAACAACAGATGTTTCACATAAGACCCAGTTATCAATTTTCTTAAGGTATGTTTGTAAGAACTGTACGTATAAGGGAAGACTTTGTTGGTTTTATCGACCCACGGAATGTTAGTGGCAATCTTTGGGAAAACAAAACAAAACCCCAAAATCATGTTGTAAGTGAAGAAACCCTATCATCCTTTTCAAGTAATAGTGAGAGTGAGGAAGAGCCTGTTGAGTCAGAAGATCCCAGATTAACAGGAGATAAGTTAGGTAAACTGGTGTTAGAGTGCCTTCATGGAATGAACCTGGATCCAAGTTATTGCATAGGCATTGCAACAGACGGTTGTTCTGTACTGACTTCTGAGCTGGTAGGGGCGATAAAAACTATAAAAGATCAGTGTGTCTTCGCAGAACGAACACCCTGCTTAAACCTCTCAATTTCTAGTTGCTCTAATGTACAAGCAGTTAGAAATGCAATTGGGATAATAAAGGAAACAGTTTCCTTTTTTACGGCCTCCCCGAAAAGAAATAATGCTTTTTTGAAGAATGTTGGAAGGCAATTGATATCAATGTGTGAAACACGTTGGGTGGAGAGACATTTATCTGTTGCTGTTTTCCTAGAGAATTTTAATAAGATCATTTTGACTTTAGAAAAATTTTCAAACTGGGCTGTTTTTATGTCTGATAAGTCCTCAGCAATGGCAAAAACTCTTCTATGTTCAATTACTCATGGCGAGTTTATTATTACTTTAGTTTGCCTCGCAGATATCCTTAGTCAAACTTTGCTTCTCAGCAGATATTTCCAAAAAGAACACGTTGACGTATACAAGGCTTCTGAGTTTTTGTCCGACGTTCTTTTTGTGCTTGAAGATAAACGACAGAATGCAGAAACTGGATTTCATGAACTTTTTGAGCAAGCAACGGAAATTGCAAAATCTGTCAACAGTGAATTGAAAGTCCCTAGAACCACTTCTAGGCAAGTGAATAGAGCAAATGCTGCCACATCTGATGTTAAAATTTATTTCAGTGTAAATTTGTACATACCAATCCTTGATTCAATTGTCACAGATATGAAGAGTAGATTTTCTGCTGGTGCCTTAGAATTATACAGACTTAATATACTCTTACCAAAAGAATGTATAAATGATACTGTAACAAAGAAGAGGCTAAATGCTGATATTGAGTTGATTTCAAAAAAATATGGCAAGACCATGGAAAAAGACGACAGTGCCTTTAAATCTGATTTAAAGGCTGAAATGAACATTTGGATGGCAAAATGGAAAAGAGAAAACTACAACAAAACTCCATTACCATCATCAGCAATAGAATGCTTAGATTATTGTGTTGCAGAAATGTTTCCCACAATAAAACATCTTTTAGTAATACTTGCCTCATTACCAGTATCAGTTGCAACAGCTGAGACGTCTTTCTCAACCTTAAAGATAACAAAGACATGGCTTCGAAATCGTTGTGGCCAAAAACGTTTAATTGGCCTAGCCCTTATGTATATTCATAAAGATATTGTTATTGAAAAAACTAAAGTCATAAACAGATATATTGAGAAAGGTGGAAAGAGAAGGAAAGAAATGTTTTCATGAAAGAAGGAAAAAAAGAACAGAAATACTGTAATTCTTTTATACTATATTTTAGTGTTTTTGTATCTTTGGAAATTATTTATTGTATTATCTTTTGAACAAATTCCTCTCTTTGTAAATTCTCTTTTGCTTATAAACAGAATTATTTTGTTTTACTGCTTAGAATAATACTTAAAATGAATTTTTTTTTAATTGATTAGCTTTTTTGTGGTATATTATAAGTTAATAAAAACCTCGGAATGTATAAAATGTTTAAAAATATGCTTAAATTCTATTTTTATATTTTTGTATGGATAATATAATAATATGAAATTAAAATAATCTATTTTGTACTTATAAAAAGAAATAATAAAATTGTACAAACAGAAAAATAGTGCTGAAAATGAGTTTCCGTGGTGTCATAATTCATTCTGAAAAGATACATCTTGGATAATTTTTGTTGGAGTTTGTTCATTTCAGTCTTGCCCTCCGCCCCCCCCCCCCCAAAGTGACACTAATCCGTCACTGCTTGTTATGCGGGAATTGTTTAAATGACATTTGTGTAAGAAGGTCAGTGCTTTGTTACCAGTGATAACGGTCAAAGGTTGTCCAAAAATATAAATGCGAAACTTCTCTAAACATCGTACGATACATAGTAGTTCTTTTTCTGTAGTGAAATAATTCCTCTCGGCTCCTTTAAATGTTCTACTTGTAAACGCAATGACTCCGATTCTCCCTTCTTCATCTAACTGGTACAATGGACCACCGTATGCAAAATTACTGGCGTCACATTGCATATAATACCTTTGATTAATCCGAGGAAATTTTAAAATAACAGTTTCGATGAATAATTCCTTAACTTGTTGAAAACAATTATTCAACTCCGGTGTCCATATGAATCTACATCCTTTCTTCAATAATCCAAGCAGCGGTTGCGTGGTCTCCGCATATTTATCCGTGAAGCGGTTATAAAAGTTGGTGATTCCCAAGAAACCTTTCAGTTGCTTCTGATTTTTAGGAATAGGAAACTTCATAATAGCGCTTATCTTCTCCTCCGTCGCCTGGATTCCCTGTGTTGTCAGGCGATATCCTAGGTAAGAGATTTCCTGTCTGAAGAATTGTGATTTTTCTAAACTTATCGTTAAATTTGCTTTTCTTAAATTCTCTAATAATAATTCTAAGTGTGTTTCTAGACTATTGGAATAACATAGACAGTCATCCACATAAATAATAGTATTTCTTTTTACCTCTTCTTCTAATACCACGTCTAACCCTCTTGTTAATGCCGCCGAACTTGTGCTTAATCCAAAAGGTGTGACCGTAAAGCGGTAGCACTTACCCTCATACATAAAGGTGTGAAATCTCGGCATTCTGGCTTTAATGGTACCTGCCAGAAGCTACTGGTCAGATCGACTGTAGACAAGTACTTCATCTCGCTGCATCTTGCCAATATATCATTTATCGGTGAGGCTCCCTCGTAGTCCGGGATCGTCACACTGTTGACTTTCCTTGCATCCAGACATAATCGGACCCTTCCATCCTTCTTTATCACGGTCACAAGTGGGTTTACGAATGGGCTGTTGCAACGTTCAATCATCCCAAAACGTAACATTCGACTTATTTCTTCTTGAACTTTCCCCTTGTATGCAAGCGGGACTGGCCAACCTCTCTGGAAATACGGTGTCCTGTCTGTCACTTGGAATTCGTGCGCGTATCCGTCGATTCTTCAGGGGCACTCCCTGAATAAACTCCTGTTTCTTACTAGAATCTCCTTTAATCGTGTCAATACATTTTCATCTCCACAGTCAATACTTTCCACCTTTTCGTCAATACTCCGCATGATTTCTTCATCTTCTTCTCTGCTTATCACCGCCATATGCATGATTGGTATCGCATACTCTGCTTCGTCAGCTTTTCCTTTCAGCTTGATTTCTCTTCTCCCTATATCTATCCGGCATCCGGTTTCTTGTAGAAAACTCATCCCTAAGATACGTGGTTTAACAAGATCCGGTATATCCAAAAACACACATTCGCTCCTAACTCCATCTAATTCTATGTCACATAATATTTATTTCTTAATTAATTCGATTTGTTTCCTACTGCGCTAATGACATGAGTGTTGGTCATGGGCAGTATTTCGTATGGTTCTATGCTCTTCTTATTTTGATTATACCATGATTCTGATTTTCCGTTGATCAAACATCCAGTATCAATAAGAGCTAAAACAGTTATATCATTATTAAATTTTACAATTACTTCGGGACATTTTAATACACGTTGAGTAATTTCCTCTTCATCATCATACAATAAGTCATTTCTTAAATCTGGTAGAAGTATATGCACATTATTGGTAGTGTCATCGTCCGGTAAATTGACTATCTCCCTTATTGTGTCGCGTGATTTTTTTTCTCTTCCTGGTGCTGCCTTTTGGGTTCATCGGCCGTCGACGTAGACGCACCCTTGTTTACGAAACTAATAGTATTGGCAGGCTGCCCTCCGGCGTTCCGGTTGTATTGTGCACGGGCGGTAACTTTCTCACCCCATTCCCGTCTGGGTCTGTTGTCCTCTCTCTCTCGCCGACTTTCACCTTCTGCTTTCGCTGCATACTGAAATTCTTTGTTATTGCGTGGTCGAATCTGCGTGTATTCGACGATCAATGACTCGAAATTCGGAATCGTAGTTATACCTGTCGTAACAACAGCTAATTGTACGTCACGACCGAAATGACATGCGATCTTACGAATCAATTGTTTATCAGTTATCGTAGGCGTCAGTTGTCTACTTTCTAAAAGAATACGCTGATATATTGAATAGAGCTTACTTGTCCGTGCCAGTCAAATCTCCCATACTCAAGGTGGTCTCTAATTTCGTCTTGACGTTCTTGCCCCCAGTATTTTTGCGTAAAGGCTTCCCTAAACTCTTCAAAGGTAGTTACCTGGTTCCTGATGACTCGCCACCAGATACCGGCGTCCATCTCGAGGTGCCTACCAATCCATTTGATACTGTCATTAGGATAATATGTCTCTTGTAGTTCCGATAGCTCCTTCAGGAATTCCATGGGATACCTATCGGCCCCATAATACTTAAGATCGTGGTGTTGCGGTCCATTGATTCTGTTTCCGTTCCACACTCACCTTCAATTAATTGTCTTTGCAGTCGTTCTTGTGTTTCTCTCATTTTTGCGATGTGGCACTTCAGTTCTTCAATGCGTACGGTTTTTTCTGTAGACGTTTCGTCCAATTTCTGTTCTGTTGAGCGTTGTTTGTTATCGACTTCTTCAAGTTTTTGTTTCATGACGTTATTTGTGTGGCACTGCTCCTGCTGCTTCTGTTGTATTGTTTCATGTAGTTCGGCTGCCAACTCCTCCTGTTTTTTATTACTGTCTTTTATGTGCATTTCTATTTTGTTGTGAATCCTTTTAATGCTTGTCTGAGTGCTCTGGATGGCTCCCTTCCACTCTTGGCGGTCTGTTTCACGTGCCTCCCGCATCTCTTCATGCTTCTTATCTGCGTCTTCTCGCAATTCTTTAACTGAGTCTTCTTGTTTCCTTTTCATCTCGTTAAACTTCTCCTCCCAGGTATGTCGGTATTCGCGTATTTCCGAACGCATCTGTGCTATTTGTTCAGATACTTCCTCTTTGTTTTGGTCGAGCTTCTCGCTTACTAATCTATTGTTTTCACCTATTTGTGTCCTGATTTCTTCACTTTGTTTATCAAACCTTTCATTGATTATTCTACTATTTTCACTAATTAATGTCATTAGTGTTTGTAGGCTCACTTCTTGAGGTCTAGGCGTCGGTCCCCGCGCCCTGTCATCTGGAGTCTCCACCACGCTGTCTGGATCGCTAGGTGTGTTGTCCTCCTCGTTATTAGGCATACCTAACTGATTATTAACCTCAAATTCCACACTGTCCGAATTGCTGGCGATCTTTGCCCTACTGCGCGTGATCATTCAAACTAGCCTCTACACTATGAATTATCTTTATCTTACTCTAGGTTAATCTACTCTACTGCCTGCTCTTTACCCAGACTTATACGTGATATTCTATCGCGTATCAAGCCCCACGTTGGGCGCCAATAATATACGGTGTAATTAATTAATTTGTGAATTGTACTTAATTACTTTAATTGTTAATTATGTATTGATTAATGAGTATACCCTTCACAGGCCAATTACCACAATGTAATTAAGGTACAAATCTATTAATTACTCAGGTTGCTTCTTTAAGATTAATATGGTTCTTTATTTTAATTGGTCAATTACTAATGTAGATAGAATCGTGTGTTAGTCGCCATTTACGACAGTGTAATTAAAATGCTAACTTATTGTAATTGATTGCTTAGGTACCGTACTAATTTATTATATGTTAATGTTAAACATTTCGTATTTAATAACAAACATATATCTTCCTGGTACCTGTAAATACATCAACATATACATATCAAAACATAAATTCCTCCTTAATTGCTCTCTGAAATACATACAACATATATAAAAATACATACAACAAAATCAAATAATATTTACTTTATCTAATGCGTTCATTCATCTAAATGGATTGACTTTAATAAATCATGATTATATATTTGAATGCAACCTTCTTTTAATAACTTTTCTCATAATTACTCAGGTTAGATTCTTTGAAAGAGACAGGACAGTAGTTTGACTATACTAGCAAGATCATAAAGCGTTACTTGGTAATAGTTGATCCGTTATTTCCATCGGTGCTATATTCCAGGTGATGACGATCGTTGAAAATGCTGCTCCATTGAATAATGATGATGATGATGATGATCACTTTCACTGGTTATCTGCACACGCGTCGTTAACAGAATAGTGTAAGGTGTTATGTTTATTCAATGTTCGCACAATTCACTTCGTCTCCGCGTATAACCATCATTAAGTAGTAAATGCTTGCTTAAGTGTTCAGTGTGTTTCTTTGTGTGACTACACAAGGTATTATTGTGTGGTTGTCTAATAGTTCTATTGAATAAGAGTGTCTTGATTACTGAAATTTATGGATATTATTGTATCGTTCACACACATTGTGAATTATTGTTCGTTATACTGTTTTCTTAGCCGCAAACGATTATATATATTCTTAGTTCAATAAAGTTCAGTCCGAACTTAACTATGTCCGTTTAGTTCACCATACCGCGTACTTTAAGAATTCACGGTTGTTCGATATACCGATTCACTATCGAAATTCACGTGACTGTTCCTGATATAAGTACGACACTTAATAAACTTATGAGATTGTTTGTAACATTATAAAGTTAATCACGAGAGTTATGTGTCTCTCAAATACTTTTATAGTCCGAAATATTATAAGATTCTTCGCGAACTGTTTGATAAGTTATGTTAGACTCTCAAAGTTTCTCAATAAGACTGCGTCGCGAACGACTCAAAATTATTATAAGACTCTTGAAAATTATTATAAGACTCCTCGCGAACTGCTCGAAAATTTATGTAAGACTCCCTCGAAATTTATTATTAGACTGCCGTGTCCCGCGTCAGACACTTAGTTTTTATCAACGTCCCCCTACTAGAATTTTGGTCTCTGGCTTGTCTACGCCTAAGATTACTATGATAGGCTGAAACACTACCCTCTCTCGAAGTCTTTTCCTACCATTTCGAAGTCTTCTACCCTCTGATTTGTTCTTCTCCTAGTTGCTATGGAAACTGGCTTCTCCTTCGCTCTCTTTCGTGAAATACTTTGTTCTGATAGGTAGCTAGACATGTCCTTTGAATCGTCTTGTCCAGGCGTCACTCTCGTTCGGAGAAATGCAAGCCATTCTCGCCTGTCAGTCAACTCATTGTTTCGAGTTTTCAGCAAGGGTTTACTCTAACATCTTAGGTATTGTTCGTTTCTGAAACTCTGCGTCCTGGCAATTAACCGTTTTCCATCCAGTGTCAACAGCTGCTACCTCCACGCTTTCTCGTTGTAAATTTCAGCTTGTCACTTAGGCGTATATCCCGCTGTGCAAGAACGCTGGCTCTTTTCACAATTTGTTGCTCGGATCGTTTCTATAGACTGCAATACATCCTCAATCCTTTGTCCCTCGTCTCGTTTTTTGTCGTGACCTCGTTTCTTAGTTACAACCTTAAATGTATCCTCGCTTCGATTCTGCGTAAACGTACGACTGAGCCCAAGTACATTGTTCGGTTTGTTTTGGTGTCATAATTCTCCGTTGGCCCACTCCTGTCAACTTGAGTCGTCGTTCCTATTGTTGCCTCGTGCTGAACACGCTTCCATTGTCTGATATGGCGTTAGTTGTCACCTACCCCCAATTAACTTTGTTTATGGCCCTGTTCTTAGAGTCACTGCCACCGTAGCGTGAGAACAGACTGGTCAAGAAGGAAAATTAAAATTTTAATTTTTTGATTGCTATAACAGTATTGAAAAGTTCAAATAATACCGATTTTGCAGTTTTTCGTAACAAGCCTTCATGAAAAAGTGACAGAGGATATGGAGCAAGTTCGTATTGGAAATATGTCTGTAAGTCTTCCTCACTTTGCTTTGTCACACAAATTCTCTGAAATAACAACATTGGATCGATTGGCACCACTTCATCTTGAATTCGTATGCAACTACTTCCTGTAATTAAAGGCATTACTCTGTCCTCACGTTTAAATTTAATGTTCACAATATTTTGTCCAATAATTTTATCCAGACTTGCTTTTCCTACTTCAAAGGCATCATAGCAGTTTATCGTTTCTGCACCGATAACGCCTGTGGCTATAGACATAACAGCAAATAGGTTATAAAGATAATAGCGGAAACTCTCTTGAAAATGCATAGCTTTCCGACGAGACAGCGCCTCTAGCGCTATCTAGCGGCTCGCGGTTATAACAACTAACAGCTGTCGGCTGCTATGACATAATACCTGAACCAGAGATCTCGAAATTTCACTTGTATACGAAAATGTATTGCTTTTAAGTTTTAAAGGAATTATGGAACAGGTTTTCAAGTACAAAATGTTTGGTCTGGGGTTATAACATTTTATTAGTCACGAGATAAGGCATGAAAAGTAACATCAATTTTAGGCCTACAGCTAGACCAAAACCACTTACACTTACATGTGATAGTGTCTGCAATTTTCAGATAAGGCATGAAAAGTGAGAACTATATACATTCAAAAATAATTTAGCCTACTGTACACATGTTATTTTCCGCAAATTAAAGTTTAGACATGACAAATTCCTGTAACAATTTACATACAACTATAGGCCAGGCAACCATATGTACTGACAACTATGCACATACCATAATTATATAAATACTATATTATGTACATCCAAATGCACATTAACATGAAATCACATGTGTTACTTTCTGTAATTTGACATTTTTCTTTTTCTGGTGAGATGTGTAGGAATCATTTGTTTTATTTACAAGAGCTTTATTGAGGACTGCAAAGTATTTATGGGCCAACAAGAAATAACAGTTGTCACACATACCTTCTACACTAACATATTCACTCATTAAGGACTTCACTAACTTGTGTTTGACAGCATGAGTGCTTTCACGTATGAATTTATTTACATTATTTTGAAAAATACTGGACATTTTAGAACACAACATGTGAGCACATTCGTTGGGGAAAATCATGTTACTTGATTCATATTTCTTCACTAATATGTGGAAGTTTTCAGGGTCATGGGAATTATGTTCAAGTGACATCAAAACACTTTTACACTCATTGTGTGGCAATCTTGAGATTGCCCATCCAATAACATAACTGTCTGCATTTGCCTGTGTAGTTTGCACAATATTGTCAATGATCTCATTTTCTTCATTACAAATAGGTCTGTTATCACTACTATTTAATCTTACATTCATAGTGTAACTCATTTTCAAATAATTGTATTTGGTTAGGAATACTGCAGCATCACCCTCACAATTGCTATCTTGTGATGGGGGATAGTAAGTTATTTATCATAACAGTTCTTAATGCACTGCGAAATTTAGATGCATCTGGAGTGACATTATTGCCCCCTTTACCCCTCACAATGGCAAATGCATTTTCCAGACAATCCTGTCAGCCTTCTGGTGAAGAGAAATTGAAAATCAAATCGCTCTTTCAATTCTGACCACAATAGCTTAACAGCAGTGATATTATCTATCCAACCTTGAATACATATTGGGTTGTGTTTACTATTAGCACCTCTGTTTAACACAATGATCTGCTTTAGACATTTTTCAATTTCTACCAATTTTTCTAAATGATTAGAATTACTGCAAAGGGGTTTTCTATACTGCTTAGGGCTACTACATTTTGAGGAATTGAGGATGTCAAATAATATGTCACACATTTCAATGAAATCAGCTGTAATAGCTGCAGAGGATGGTAGGGAATTAAATTGAACATGCACCTTTATGCCACAAGCGAAGAATGACTCAAAGTCCGAACAGCTAAACACACTCTCATTGGAGAAAAGGGGGGAAGTGAAATACATTGTTTTGTTAATTTTGGGGTTAGTCTGGGCACAATGGTTGAATCTTTGTTATAAAATTCCTCAACATGAGACCAACTACAAATTCCCCTCCTACGTTGAAATCATACTTCTTTAGATTGTTTCTCAGTGATTTAATCAAGTGAGGGGCATCCTAGAAAAAGTATATTTTTTCATCATTTATTTCAATATATGGCTTGTCTGAACTGACCCCCAAAATTTTCCTCATTTTAATATTGTTTGCCCCTTGATCACAAACTACAGTCTTGGGTACTAGTCCAGTGTCCTGAATTTTCACTAAAGTATTAATTAACATATCTTTAATGCTTTGCCCTGACATAGCATCTCTGGTCAAATAATATCCTATAACTTGCTTGAAATTGAGGTACAGACTTTTAACCATTATCACCATAGCCTGATTACATAACTGTCTTTCAGTGACATTTAAGTCAGACAAGATTTCTGAACCTGTGTCTACAAACCCTTCGAACAAGTCATTTTGAGCACTATAGGTCAACAGAGACTTAAGAGACATTTCATCGATTACCACAGATACGACTTTTTCTTGGGGTTTCATTTTTTCACACTTAATTTGTAGCAAATCAAGAACCATGCCATTCATACCAGGCTTTACCTCTGAATTTTGTACCCAACTTCTCAGTGACCTAGTAATAGGTAAACAAAAGTATGTCTGCAAGAACCTGTATGATTTTGGAGAACAGAAATGAAGGGCCAAAGCAAAACTCTTATCTTGTTCTGAGTATCTCCTTCCCTGAGTCTTTCTGTCCTTAAGTTTAGCCTGAAGTTTTATAAAGTTATCTGCTACATCACTACAAAAATTACCTGCACAATCACTAAGAATATTGTTTTCTGCAGTTTTACTTCTCATTTTCTTCTGATTCAAAATACTTAGCCTAGCTTTCAACACACAATTCTGTTTCTTATATCTGGACACTGTTTTTTGCAATGCTTTGCACTTTTTTGCCATTTGTGGACACTTTGTGCACTCTTCCTTAACTTTGAAGGTGTCATTACTCACCCCTTCGATTTCACCACCCACTGTTGTTTCTGACTCCAGTTCCTCTTCTCTCTTCCTTTTCTTTGGGCTTCTCCTAGGATTGATTTCCTTCGCAGAAGGCAAAACAGAGGATAGATCCAGGCCAAAGTCTGAAAAGATAAATTAAAATGTAATAAGGCAATCTTTTATAAAGTCTACATACTCTCAAATTCTGATGTGTTCGAAATATTTACCCCTGACTTAATACATTCTTGTTTCTAAAGTCTTTCTGTACAAAATGATCTGAACATACAACGTAACTTTTGTTCAAATGTTCTGGTCCATCTCTTTTGAATATATCATCCAGGTCTGCTCGTCTGCTCCGAATAACCCACTGCTTGCATCTAATAAAATCAGTAATATCAATTAGTACATCATTTTCTACTGCCGTAAAATCAAGTATTCTATATAAACTGAAGTTGTGTAAACATATAGAAATGTAACCTAACATTTGAACTCATACTTACATTTCTTTATTTTTCGGAAATCTGTAGAAAGACCTTGACGCACTTTGCTGTCTGTAATTATTGCAACCATATATATCGCAAATACTGCCTTTTCCAACCTTATTTTCTTTAAATAATTAAATATTATTAACATTTGACATTTAATACTTCACAGCTGTTGATGCCCGGTGTTTAGTGTACACTGCGAGCCACCAGAGTGAGTCACAGTCGCTGTCGCAAGTTTTCACGCCTACTTTCCGCTATTATCTTTACAACCTATTTGATAACAGCTTTTTGGAATGGAAACGGTTCATGCGAATCGAACCACTGCACAATTTTTTTATATCCACAGAATCACGATTTATTCGCGAATCTCTGGCGTCGACATGCTGTTCAGTGGTTGAAAATTTGATGCGACAGAAATCTTCTACATATGTCATACGTAGAAGGTATTCCTAAAACCCATTTTATCACAGTACTATCAGTAAATCCTCGGCCAATCAATCCACCATCGATTTTCATAATTCGCATGAAATCTTGTTCGATTGTCATATCAGTTGGAATTCCACTGAAAAATTGATTATGGGGCCTTACAGTACAGTATCCATTGTTGACAAAGTTCTCATACTCTTTGATCATGGAAGCAGTGCTTTCATTTATTTCAACGTCACTATTTTCTACTGAAGAACGCAACTGATCCATTTCTTGGATATATTCTTGCATTTCCTGCACATATAAATGCGCTGATTTTGCATAATTGTAGTGGCCTGCTGCATGAAAATACGGAAGCATTTGTTTAATGCATAATAACTGTAATTTTAAATTGCCCATTTTCTCGGCCCTCATTAAACTTTTAGCAATTGCCACCATCCGAACATACTGAATCCACAATTTTGCAGTGTTACCTCGTTTTTCAATTTCAGCCATTTTTTCTATGAACTTTTCATTTATAGTATTGAGTAATGTTGATTGCTGTACCGTTTCATAATTATGTGGCCCATAAGTGAATAATTCTATTATAGTTTCCATGTGTGAACGTTCTTTTTCAGAAAACTATCTCACAGAATATTTTTTTACACAAAGCCACATACACTAATGTAAGCCCACGAACAGCTCTTGCATACGCATGCCCAGTTAGCATCTTTTGGACCGAAACAGGAGCATAACAAACGCTTAAAACCTCATTGAGCCCACTACCAGCCATAATATATCCTATGGAGCCAAAAAAAGACATCAGCAGATAAAACGTACCAAGTGTAACTTTTATTTTTGATACTTCATTGTCATCACTACAGGCTTTAATCATCACAAAACCTTTTTTGGAACAAGGGTTGGTCGAATGTTACAAAACACGTTGCTACTTTCTGCTCCTTTGCAATTTTAATAGCATACTTGAAGACAGTATAAATTGTATTATGATCACTTGGTGGAGAATTAACAAATGGTAAACAGATTATTCGACTCTGTTGGAATGGCAAATTTTCTGTTAATTTCATCATAAACGCATTCCAGCCAGGTATAGATTCAAATTCGGATTTTCCGTATAACCATAACAAATCCGCATTAGAAATATTCGTGTTATCAAATTTAGGAATCTCAATGTTCTTTATGATAATGCTTGTGTTTTGCAATTTATTAAAATTTTCATAATTAATAAATTGTATTTTTTCAATTTTGCTTAATTCCATAGCAGTTGGCCTTTTTGTATGCCTATAAATTTTTTGTTTTTCCTGAAAACAATCTTTTGGCGTAACAATTCGAATGCCTGCCATACTATGTAACGTGTATTTTCCATCTATTGTATTAATGTTGAAATCAGCATTATCAAATGCAAACTGTACAAAACACCCAGAATTTAAAGGTGTAGGAGGACTAAGCAACAAACAGTCCTGATAATGCGTTGCTTCTTTAGGTGATGAGCACATACCTAATCGGGAAAATGTGTCGTCGACAATCCGTTTTGAACCGAATTTCCTGTGTAATATAACTGCTAAACCCAATTGCAGTGGCGATAAAAAAGACTTTGGACGTACTGCACATAATATTGAGTGATAAATAGCAGTACATTTAGTTTCATAAACATCTAAGTTCCCTTTTTTATTTTGTAAAATAATTTCTTTTATAAAAAATTTAAGACTTTCTGGTACGGAAATATTCACGTTATTCAAAAAAGTATTACTGGGTGGATAGTAATTATTACGCGTATTTACTTCTTGTAAGTGAATGTCCTTCCTTATAATTGCTGCAGCAGATAACATTTTTTTCTTTTCTTCGCCTTCATCTTTAAATGAATCTATCCATGATTGTCGTAAAATTAAATATTCCGCATCAGCAAATGTTATGATCATGGAACCACCTTTTTTAGATACAAATATTATTCTATCTCCATACTTAGATTTAAGGCGGTTTTTCATAGTCTCTCTATGCACATGATGACCTACAACATAAAATTTGGTGTGAAAAATATACGCGATATAATTTAAGTATGTTTGGAATGCATTTTATTTAAAATTTATTTGAAATCGTAAACATTAAATCGCAAATAAATTAAAGAAATATAAAGATATTAAAGGATATATATGATTTGTACCTAATACTTCACACAATTCCTCTAAAGTGAATTGACAATCGTCGTTATTATCCAAATAATCAAATACTTTTTCCATATGATGAGTTAAACTATCATCCATGGGACGGCCTCTTGAAGTACTTGGTGCTGAATCAGTCATAAAAACATTAAGACACTTATTTTGGTAACAACGTGAGTGATATTTAGCATTTACAGCAAATAAATCGACGCAAGAAATTCTTTTACGTATGTCCTTTGCAACATTGTCATTAGTTTTCTTAATTATATCTTCAAGATTTTTTTGAAAAGATGAATCTGTAACATGACTAATTTTACTGCGATACTTTACAGATTTTTTAATTTTCTTTTGCAAATTAGCTTCGCATCCACAAATAAAACAATTGTTCATAAAATCAAATTCAGTATATATTTTCTTATTTTACTTTTTATTGGACTGCCTGGACATCTTTTTGTTTCGTCTAAATTTTTGTATCTAAATTCCTGTCCCCTTACAAGAGTATATTGTTGACGAGAGATCTTATGAACTTTTACAGAAGTTACGTTACTCAACAACTTATGCTTATCATCACATCTTTTCAAACTCACTGATCTTAATGTGTCTAATCCTCGGGTAACGATTGATGCACTTGCATCTGAAGTAATAACTTCATTACAAATGAAGCAGATTTCTTTTTTATCCATTTTTCAAAGTAATTTATCTGAAAAATAATTAATTTTGTTGTTGAAACTTTCATTAAAATTCATATATTGTATATGATACAATTACATCAAAAAACCATTTAATTGCATTTTTTCCTTCGATAAACTTTTATTTGCTGCGGTTATGCATTGAATTGAATCAAATAAATCATTTAATCACTCAAGAAAAATTATATATTTAATTGTATCAAATAATTTTTAATTCATTCAATAAATAATTTTTTGAAATAATTAATTTTCTTTTTCAATTAAATAGATTAATTGATGTTATTAATTTTTTCTCAGTGTAGATATAAAAATTATAAATTGAATATATTAAGTATATAAAAAATGAACTATATATAAAAATTAGAGAACATTTGGTTCAATTTTAGAAAGAAGAGGTAATAATATTATTATTATTATTATTATAACTAATTTATAAATTTAAACATTTTGTTTTATCAATAAGGCATAATTAATTTCCATTAGAATGTTAAAAAAATGTTGACACGTATATATAACCTGTTAATTTATATTCATACGTATGTATTGTTTGTTGTTATGGTTAGCCTACTATATGATACTCAATATTTACATTTGCTGAATTCGATGTATCATTATATTTTAAAACCTAAGCATTATTTGATAGTTTTCTATCAAATAGTTAATTTTTTAATCAGTCCATTCTAAAGCATTTTAAATTCATCCATTAGTCGCTACTTTTTTAATGTACTAATGTACTCACCAAAAACTCCTTGAATGTATAATAGAACCAACAGTCTCCTGGCAGCTTGGTGAAAAGTTCATTCATTTAATTAAAAAAAAAAAAACACTGCCTTTTAAATAAAAATATTATATAATATTTCGTTAATAAACAAAATATTAGGTAACAGTAACCAAAGAAATACAAAATTAGTGGAAGATTGAATGAATTATGCTCCGAACTGCGTAGAATGTATACGACTCGTAGCGTCACCGCCATCGTGATCTACAGGCCGTACTATAGCTTTGATAACGTCACGCGTTAAGGCGGACGATCAGTCAGTTGCGCGAGGAACATAACGAATTATAGAGTTACACGGTCGTTCGTGTCTTCCAACTAACAAATGTTTGAAAGAAAAACATATACATATATAATACAATTGTTATTGAATATTTCCTTAAATGTTTGATATAACCTAGGATAAAATTAATTTGAAGTTAGTTATATTGAAAATTGTCTATCACAGTCGTAAAACGTGCTTCATTTTACGAGTTGGTAGCAACACTCAAGCCTTTTTAGATTAATGAAAGCAATAAGTAGATTAATAATATAAATTATGACAGATTATTACCTCCTTATCTTCAGATGTCCATAAATATGGCAGCTTTCCTGGTTCTTTTCCCTGCTGTACCAGCAGTAGGCCAATCTTTCTGCGATCGTTTAGTGGCACTTTCCTCCACACAAACATTTGTCTGAATTTTAGTATAGTTGTTTAAAAATATATTCACCCAAATGTTAATGCACTGTTCAGCAAGCTCTGTTAATTTCTTCCCACATTCACACTTAATGTCTGAGTATGTCGGTTTCATTGCTTCCAGTACCAAAGTTTTGGTCAAAGATTTAGGGCTTTTAGAATGCAAGAATAATGTATTATATCTGTCAGACACTAGAAGTTGAAAAATTTTATAAACTTGAGTACCAATTTCAATGGAAACACTAGAAGGATATTTTAAGCCCCCACGGTTTAAATGCTTCAGATACCTTACGTCAGGGTGTAATTCACAAATAAGATCTGAATTTGTAATTAAAGTTGTTTTACAAATTGAACATTCACATTTCATCGAGACCTTAAAACTAACGTAGCCTGCAAGGAATATGATAACTTCTAAAGTTGAGGAGTCCACTTCAGTGTCTTCACTATCATTTTTGACATCTCATATTCTGTAGACCAAAGTAACTCATCAGAAATGTCTTGTTCTGAAGATGCATTAATATCACTTAACATTTCAGAAACATTTAAATTTCCAGCTTGTCTACATGCTAACTTAAGGATATTTGTTACTTTCATTTTTCTCTCAGATTCTATTATCTGCTGAACTGAAACATTATAGTTGCTGCCACTCATTTGCCTATACTTTCCAAATCTTTGCTCCAGGTCATCAGTTTGAAAAGCTCCTAATAGAACATAATGCAACTTCAGATCGTTCAGAAGGTACATACACAATTGAAGCAAAGTCTCAGTAGTATGTAACAAAGCTGAAAATGTCTCTTTACTGAGTTTTCCACAATTTTTGGGAGCATCCATAATAACAATATCATTCCATCTTTTTAACCGCGAACAGAAAGAATACAAATACTGAATATTTTCCTGTTCCATATTTCTAATGGGCTCTGCATAATTATACCTTAAATGAGTGCCTTTCTTGGGATGTTTCACATTAACAATTGTCCACCAGTTTTTGATGATTTGTAACCACTCTTTTGTACCTTCTGAACCCTGAATTGTGGACATAGCTGCAATAGTCTTATCATCAAAAAGTGCTACAACATAAGAAACATTTTGCCGCTCAAAACTATTTGGATAACATACTCGATAAGACAGCCCTGGAGCATGTTTTACAAGATTAAGTTTCTGACCCTGATAAATTTTTCTAACATCCTGAAATTTACTTTGCTGCACTGTGCTATCACTCATTGATGGGTAGATGAAAGTACTATCTTTCTCATTTAACCAATTATTTCTAAGATTTTTCAGCAAATGAACTGTATCAAATAACAGAAAGCATTTCTTTTGGTCATCACATGGATTGACTATATAAGGGTGAATTACACTGTCATTACATAGGAGTTTAAGACATTTTACATTTACCCTAGCATTGTCTGAAATAATAGCAACAACCTCATACCCTGTCTCATGAAGTACATTTAAAATTTTCAGAGTCAATTGGTGGAGAAAATTAGCATCTAAATTTTTTACTGGTATTAATGCCACTACATCCTTCTGTTTTCACAGAAGTGATTTCATCATGAATGTCTGAACAGTAGTAGCTGAAGTCAGATCCACCGAGTTCTTTGCCATACCAACAACTTTGTTGCCTTTATATGTCAGTCTTGGTTTTACATGAATTTCATCTAATAATAGACACACGAGTTTTTCATGAGGTTCAAGACTATCACATTTAATCTGTAGATATTTCCTAACGGGGCCATTAACATCAGAATTAATATTTGATAAATTATATGTTTTGAGATATAAGGGGTGTGGCAAAACAATTATTTCCATATCTCTAAGAAATCTGTATGCAGCAGGAAAAGAATAGAAAAAACTACAGGCAAAAACCAAGGTGTCTACAGAATACCTTAGCTGACTACTTATTAAAAGTTTCAGTTGTTCATTAATGAAATTAAGTCCAACTTTCATCCTGCTTTCATCACAATGTTCACTACATTCTTTGATAATGCCCTGTATGTGATTGATTTTTTCTTTAATTGAGACATCTTTACTCTCCAAATTGTTTACTGCTGTTAAGAGATTCTCTAATTTGGAATAAGAATCACATATTAGTTTTGAGCCTAAAATCCAATAAAACTGTCTTGCCTCAATGTTTATACTATCAGCAATTATGCTAACATGTAAATCTTTATCTATAACCAAGACTCTACTGAGAGAAGGACATTCATTGAAATCTATTTTCATAAAGTACAATTTATCCTTGTTGTTCTTAATCATCCAGTCTGAGTGATTATACTTTGACTCATTGTTTAAAATGTGATCTACATTTAAGATTTTATCATCTAACAACCACTGAGAATATTTTTGGATTCGATACTCAATATGTGCATTTCTTCTTTCTTCAGGATCTTTACGATATATTTTGGATATTTTTTGCCGTTGTAAGATGGCGCGAACTTACTTGGGATGGAAAATTGCGAGATTTTCAACTATGATTAACTCCGAAACGGTTGGCTTTATAAGAATTTTACTAGAGACCTTTCTTATAGAACATTTTATGGTCTTTAAATTAGTCCTCCTGTATTTTTTCATAAAAGTCATATTTATGAAGATAATAGCAAAAAACCGTTTTTTTGCACCAATTCGCCATTTTTTTTTTTTTATGAAGCTCACGGGATGGCGATGGCAACAATTTCTTATTTCATTTTCCTAACAAATATCTACCAGAATCCGTTTAAATCGGCCACTTTGGATTTAGTGCCAGGTTAAAACCCCTCCGCGACTGGGCTATAAGTATATCGAGCTGGCTTATCATCGACTCTAATTCACCTCTCCTTTGGAACCAATAAGAATTAGAACCTCGTATTTTAGAGCACCAATAATATAAACCTTTTACTATTTTTGGATTGTGTGACATTGCATCATGTAATTGTTGAATATTACCATGAAAATCAGATTTTTTAGTAATTATTCCTCCTCGTTTGATTGCATCGTGTCGTTGAACAGTATTTAGTGCAAAAAATTGGAACCGTGGATCTTGAGCAAAACGGCGATCTTTGTATTCCATTAAAAATTGGAAATATTCTAATGCTGTTATTTTCATGTTATTAGGACGAGTATTATCATTCAATTCCGCAGAACCATAAGGAAATAATGCTGGAAAAGCCATAGTTATATATCCTTCACATGTAAATTCGTTGATAATGTTAGTACCTTTTGGCCAAGGTATGACATTATTTACATCAGATCGGATGCGGTCAACTTCTTGTAATTTAATATCATTGGGTATGACACTTTCATAAACATCATTACTTTCCTTTGAGTTATCATCCAACTCGTATTTCTACCGTTGGTATTTGATCTAAAATACTACCCTCTATGGGAAGCTGAGAAATACGATCGACATCAATTGATATATCTGCATAGTAAGGATTGTTGGTTTTCAAAAAGTTAGAGCAGTAATTATTTTATTTCGCCTAACATGGAAATCACGATGTTCATTCAAACCCTCTCGCCTCACAACGATTGTACTCAATGTAGATGGTATTCGAGGTAAACAACGAATTATTTCATCAATATTCTGTCCAACATTGATTATATTTCCTTTATACGCAAACTGACCGGGCAAATCACGTGATTTGATCCTGTATACACGTATTACTGGTTGCACTTTAGCTATAAGTAACTGCTCAACGTAAGTAAGTCCTTGAAGTTCAATCGGTACCATTCTTGGATCCATCTTATTTACTGCCGTAAATTTATGAGGATTTATTTTACATTGTGTACACGCATCAAAATTTTTACTTTGAATTACAGTCCTGCCACAGTTGTTACCTTCAAAACAATTTAAATTCTGTAACTCTTGTTCAAACTGAATTTGTAGATTGCGAAACTGAGAGTTATCTGCACTAACCTGATCAACATTAGACAACACATGACTGTTTTGATTCGTGAACCACTATATTGTTGTTGACGATAAGTCTGACGACTATGCCACCTCGGCGTCTTTTAGGCATGATTAATTATTTCAACATATTCTGGGTTACACAAAAGCGAAAAGTAAAACGCACTCAAAGAAATAATTACAGCATTGTTGCAGTCGATACACCAGACTCAAGTACCAAGACTGCAGACTGACAGCGTGAAGCCTCTCGGGCAACTTCGTTATGTTCGTCCGCCGCTATTGTCAACATTCATTGTAATATTAAATGTATTTTTTCTCTGTAAACACAGAACTGAACGTTCTACAGTTGCAGACGATAACAAAAACGATGACTAATCAGAACACAGGAACATTAGCTACTGTTAAAAACCCCGTTGGGACAAATATACAGTCGACTCTCGATAATTTGACACTCAAGGGACCAGAGAAAAATTTCAAATACCAAGAGTTCAAAATAACAGGAGTTTAAATAACCAAGAGGGAGGGAGGAAAAAATCAAGTAAACAAGAGTTTGATCAAAATTCGTGATTTATTATTTTAAACATTTGTACAATTATTCACAAATGTTCATTTTGAAAAGAAGTCCGTAATTTTCTGTTGAGTGAGCGACTTCAGTCTATCATTGTCCAATGAATTTTCGATAGTGGTGAGAGCTGCGAAGAAGTCGTGTCGGTTCTGAGGGCGTAGAAGCGTAGGGTAGTAAGAGATCTCCTTGCCTCGCTCAATGTGACTGGAATTGGCGGTTGTTCTTCTTCGTTTTCTTCCTCGTCCTCATCCAGAGGGGCCAAATTCAACAGTTCGGCATCGGTTAGGGCACCGTGGACACTGATGTCATCGTCAACATGAGCATAATCCTCAAATGTTAATTCTCCATAGTTAGGTAGAAGTCCCCACCCTGAGTCAGAATTTGTAATTTTTGGCGGCTCCGATGACTGTTCTACGTTTTCGGTTTGCTTAAACCCGCACTTTCTGAACCAGTTATAAATAGTGGTAGGGTTGACATTTCTCCAGGCCTTATCAATCATGATTATAGCGGTCAAAACTGTTATGTTTACCTTCTCACCTTTTTCAATGCTATCCAGCACAAGAGAAACAATTTCTCTACGGTAGAGAGTTTTAACATTTTAATTATGCCTTGGTCTAACGGTTGCAATCTTGATGTCGTTTTGGCTGGAAAAAAAATCAATTTTACGTGGTCTAATGGTGGTGGGTTATTATGCACGGTGCAGTTGTCCAAAAACAGTAAGATTTTGCGTTTTTCCTTTTTCATGTCACTGTTCACTGAGGTCAGCCATTCATTAAACAACTCTGTCGTCATCCACGATTTTTTGTTTGACCTATAAGCTGTGGGCAGCGATTTTATTCCTTTAAAACAGCGTGGTTTCGCAGATTTCCCTATAATAAGTGGTTTCAATTTTTGAGAACCGTCCATGTTACACGCTAATAGAACAGTTAATCTATCCTTGCTGAGTTTCCCTCGATGACACTTTTCGTCTTTGAACGTCAGAGTGCGTTCAGGAAGACATTTATAAAAAAGCCCGGTTTCGTCTGTGTTGAATATGTTCCTTGGGTCATAGCCATTCAAAAGTTGGTTTAGTTCGTCAATCCATTGAGAACAAATGAAATATCCACGCTGGCGCTCTCTCCGCAGATTTTTTTAAATGTGATGCCGTGTCGATTTTTGAAATTTGAGAGCCACCCCTCACTTGCTGCAAATCCTTTAATTCCAAGAGACTGCGCAAAAGACTTGGCTTTTTCCTTCAACATGAAACCGCCGACGGGAACGTTTTGTCCTCTACGCTGACGAATCCACTTAAGCAAGCACTCTTCAAGATGGGGAAATTCACCCTGGCGTGACCTTTTTCTACTCGCAATTAAGGCACTTCCGGTGATGCGATCTTTGTTTTTCAAAATCATCGACAATGTCGATGGTAAAATGCCAAACTGTTTAGCGACATCTTTTTTTAATTGTCCATCCTCCACAGCTTGAATCACACGCTTTTTTTCACTTATGGAAAGACACTTGTTCTTTCTTGAATTCATTTTAATAACACAAATCAAACATTAACATGACTCACTTTAACGTTTGAAGGAAGACTGGAATGCGAACTGCAAACTCACTCATATCTCATTTATGTAAACAATCGACAGGTCTGTACATGTATGTAAACAAACGACAGGTCTGTGCATGATAAACGCTTCAAATTATAGAGAGTAGGGAAGCCCGGACTTCAAATTATTGCATGTTGGCGGGCAAGATACTATTCCTTCAACTTCAAATTACCGAGGGGACCAATTAATATTGATTTTATTCAATTTATCGAGTATTTTTCAAGGGACCGGGAAAAAATTTCAAATTATCGAGAGATTCAAATTAACGAGTGTCAAATTATCGAGAGTCGACTGTAGGTCTATACGCACATGTGTGAACTAAGTGTGAGTAGCAGACAGTATGTGAATATAATTGAAGTTTGAAGAAAATGAGCTGCTTTCGTATTTGCAGTAAGAATAATTTCTTAATTAAAATATAAAACATCATTTATACTAACTTTTCCAGCAATATTAAAAATTAGGATAACTTACAGAACATTCTCACTTAATTTATTACGATTATACAGTAATGTTGACTTACCGCAGTTATAACAGCTTGTATGTCCAGTAATGAGAGAGCGTTTATTCCTTTGTCCACCCAGTTTTTGTTTTGAGTAGAAGAACTTTGTCAATTGCAGGGTTGATGATGTTACGATTTAAGTCTTGACTGTTTTACAACATTACGATTTAAGGCTGTACGATTTTACAGCTTTCATAACTATATAATCTTTTACAACTGACGGCAGGCTTTAGAAATACTTGATTTACACTTTGCACAGAAGTCCTAAATTCTCAAAATAAATAGTCAACGCTACAACTAACAGTAGTCTCGTACTCGCTCACTGTTTTTTTTTCTAGTAATGTGCACATTTTTAAGGAATTTGTTATTTTTATTTTACACTTCCGTTCATGAAACAGAACAACACTTGAAGAATTCTTAACGTCAAAACATATTTAAGTTCACTTGGTTATTACACTTACAGAAGTTTATAAAACTTTAAACAGTTACTAGTGCAGCAACAAGGAGGCAGCAATAGCTTCTTGCTCGCTCACGCTAGGTTTCGATATTGATAACGACTTCTTTTTGGGCACTTTAGTTGAAAAGAGCCGTCGTTGTGGTTCAAACTTCATTTGTTTTGAACACGACGGTTTCGATTCCAGAGGAAGAGCTCGTGTGAGTTTCCTGGCATCTAATTTAGGTATAAAAGGATGAAGCAGCCTATTAATTACTTCAACGTCTTCAGCACATTCCATTTTAGCAAGAACGGTTTCAAAATGCTGTCTGAGTTTAGCCCTACTTTGCTCCATGTCTTCATTTGGTAAAGTATGTCTTAATTCCTTTATTATTGCCTCTTGTTTTGCAAAGTTGGGATGTTCTTCTATTATTAAAACTCCTTCAGAATCACTTTTTTGTTCTTCACAGCTCTCATTTATTTTCCTTCTGACTGCATGCATATGTTTGCACATATTAAATTTTATGGCCGAGTCGGGACAGCTGCACGCGTAAGCGTGAATACACACTTCGCACTCGGTACACCGCAGGTCGCATTTACAGTGCAGTTGTTGTCTCTCTCCTATTTCGTATATCTCGTTTCTGCTTGTCGACTGCAATTTCCACAGAGTTCCATCAAAAACAATTTCTTCTGTAGAAATTTTTAGCCACTCTTTGTGTCTGTAACGAAGGGCAGAAATCTTACTCGTTAATTTACCTCTAGTAAGGTAAATTAATCTCTCTTAAAGCTTGTCCCTTACGAAGCGCATTAACGTATGCAGTGAAATGTCTAGTCTTTTGGGTTTCTTCCCGCCCATATAAATATGTTTCAGAACACCATGCATGCGTTCCAAGTGCATATTGGTGTTTAGACCCGCATGAAGACGGAAGCAATACGCCCAGCTCTTGACAGTATCTTTATATTCGTGTTCAAAATTCAAACCAAAGTCTTTTGTGTCCGTGTCACTTTTCATTTTATCGATACTTTCTGGAAGCATGCGGACAAATGCAGCTTGGTTTCTTTCTTCTAATAACGTTCGAATCAATTTGTACGTCTCTGCTTGATTCTCGCGACCTTTGATTTTGATCAAATTTTTCCGCCAGGCGCGGTCCACATGCCACGAACAGAAGAGGCGGAATGGAGGAGGCGGCATAAACTTGACCCAGGCATTATAAAACACCTCAGCCATATCTGACATAAAAACATTTGTTTGAATTGGTGATTCAATTACATCTACTATCACAGACACAAACACTTCAAAAACAGCCGTATCTCTAAGTTAACCAGTTTTACCATGAAAATCAGATTTTTTAGTAAATATTCCTCCTCGTTTGATTGCATCGTGTCGTTGAACAGTATTTAGTGCAAAAAATCGGAACCGTGGATCTTGAGCAAAACGGCGATCTTTGTATTCCATTAAAAATTGGAAATATTCTAATGGTGTTATTTTCATGTTATTAGGACGAGTATTATCATTCAATTCCGCAGAACCATAAGGAAATAATGCTGGAAAAGCCATAGTTATATATCCTTCACATGTAAATTCGTTGATAATGTTAGTACCTTTTGGCCAAGGTATGACATTATTTACATCAGATCGGATGCGGTCAACTTCTTGTAATTTAACATCATTGGGTATGACACTTTCATAAACATCATTACTTTCCTTTGAGTTATCATCCAACTCTGGTATTTCTACCGTTGGTATTTGATCTAAAATACTACTCTATATGGGAAGCTGAGAAATACGATCGACATCAATTGATATATCTGCATAGTAAGGATTGTTGGTTTTCAAAAAAGTTAGAGCAGTAATTATTTTATTTCGCCTAACATGGAAATCACGATGTTCATTCAAACCCTCTCGCCTCACAACGATTGTACTCAATGTAGATGGTATTCGAGGTAAACAACGAATTATTTCATCAATATTCTGTCCAACATTGATTATATTTCCTTTATACGCAAACTGACCGGGCAAACCACGTGATTTGATCCTGTATACACGTATTACTGGTTGCACTTTAGCTATAAGTAACTGCTCAACGTAAGTAAGTCCTTGAGAAGTTCAATCGGTACCATTCTTGGATCCATCTTATTTACTGCCGTAAATTTATGAGGATTTATTTTACATTGTGTACACGCATCAAAATTTTTACTTTGAATTACAGTCCTACCACAGTTGTTACCTTCAAAACAATTTAAATTCTGTAACTCTTGTTCAAACTAAATTTGTAGATTGCGAAACCGAGAGTTATCTGCACTAACCTGATCAACATTAGACAACACATGACTGTTTTGATTCGTGAACCACTATATTGTTGTTGACGATAAGTCTGACGACTATGCCACCTCGGCGTCTGTTAGGCATGATTAATTATTTCAACATATTCTGGGTTACACAAAAGCGAAAAGCAAAACGCACTCAAAGAAATAAATTACAGCATTGTTGCAGTCGATACACCACGTCTCAATTTAATCATGTGACTGCGTTCGGGTACACTCGTCGATACACCACGTGTCAATGTGTAATCATGTGACTGCGTTCGGGTACACTCGTTCACCGTCGGACCTATTCGGCGCCGTTGATGTAAGTTTCAAACGGTTTTAATTGAGCGGAATTAAACGATTATTATTTAACTTTGGCTCGACCAATGTTTCCAAAAATTAAAATGTGTACCCCGGAATATATACAGAATGTACATATAAAGTTTGGTGGAGATTGGATGAGTAATTTTGGAGGAGTATGCGTAAAAAAAAAAGTACAAAGTGGCGGATAGAGGGGCTTCGCTTCGCTTCGCCCCAATAAAACCATTGATGAACCTAACACAACCAAAATTCTATGGTCAAGATAGTTGCAATCCAATCCAGTTTCTGCGCTTGTGCGAACATAGTATGGAAGCCGTTAACAGTGGCGTAACTAAGGATGACTGCGCCCCAATGCAAGCGTTTTTCCTGTGCGCCCCTCCCCCCTCCAGAAAAAATAACCAACTTTATCTTTACCCCCTAGGTACTACTTTACCTCGCAACATTTTTCAAACGCCCTCCTAAACATACTAAACAGAGCATAATTATTCAGAGAAATCGTTTTTAAGAAGTATTTTTAAATTGTATATCAAACATTTGTTTGAAAGAGAATTTACATAATATTTTTAAAAAATATACTCGTTGCTACATTTTTATAAAGTTTGAAACATGATATTTATTGATATGTACATAATATTACAAAACATTTGTTATATGCCTTACATTATAAAGCTTGAAACATGATATTTATATATGTACATAATGTTACATAATATTACAAAACACATTTGTTATATGCCTTACATATTTGATTATTGAATAATAAACTAACCTATTTAAAATGATGTCTACTGCTCGGGTTCACATTTTAAGGCTACTCCCTAACGAAACCCCGACGGCTTTTTAACTGTAAAAACTGTCTGTCTGACTTGTCTAAATCTAAACATCGAGATCTCTCGTGTTCAATACTATTTATACTAAGATCACATAGTCTAGTACCAGACATAGAGTTCCTTAAATAGCTTTTTATGATTTTTAGTTTTGAAAACGACCTTTCGCCTTGCGACTGTGACTGGCAAGGTTATAAACATTATAAATGCTGTACAAATGTTTGGCACACTAGACGCAGTAAAATTTATTTTTAATCAATAGATAGTCAACCAACTGGCTGATTTTGCTTATTTTATTACTTTTGATATCATCTTTGACAAAATTTCTAAAGCAAATAACTTCATTGACCAAAGCAGCAGTCACATCGGATTCATACTTTTTGCAAAACCCAGAGGCTGAGTCTATTAGTTGTTCGTCTGAAAACTAATAGATTTTCTGGTTTCAAAAAACTGAAAGTATCAACTAGGCGTAGCGTACTTTTAAACCTATCATTTAATTGTGAAATTAAAATATCAATAGCTTTCAAAAATTCCTTTATTTTAAAGCTGTATAAAGGGTCACTAAATTCATAGTCCTTTGCAACTTCGTCAAAAAAAGTTTTAACTCTTCTGTTGCGTTTGGTGTTCATTGAAGGATCGATGTTCCACTTAGCAGCTAATTTTTTGGCTTGATCCACAACATCGTCGAATTGTTCCCGCAGATCCCTTACGGTATTGATACTCTTCTGAAAGAGATTTTTCGCATCGTCCAGATTAATGTTAGGTGTCTGAAGGGATTTCGATGTGATCTGAATCCTTTCTAAAACTCTGCTTTGAAAAACAAGCATCAAAACAAAATCAAATGAAGCCATTTGTTTCCTAAGACCAGTTGCTTCTACTACTTCACTGGTCACGTTTGAAGCCAAAATTATTTTGGTTAAGCACTTCATCACTGCGACGAAATTAACATTGATTGCTAGTAAAGCGTCGTATCTCGAAGACCACCTTGTAGGACAGAGTTTTTTTAAGGTCAAGTTTATAATGCATGTATAGGTTGATTCTGCTAAAGATTGCCATCTTGGTAGGCTTTGACTGAAAAACACATATATACTGTTTATTATACCATAGAACACTGAAATCTCTAAAATAGATTTCACACTGTCATTTAAAACTAAATTTAAATTGTGATTAGCACAATGCACATATTCAGCGGTAGGTGACTTCGATTTTATTCTAGCCTGCAGCCCTGTGTAAATTCCACTCATGACAAACGCCCCTTCGTAACCCTGGACTCGGCAATTATCCAAAGATATTTTCTTTTCTTCCAAAAATTTAACTACATGCTCCTCTAGGCCTTCAGCCGACTGTTTTGAAACTTGCACAAATCCTAAAAATGATTCAATTATTTTAAGTTGATTAATATCCGGTTTGTAAGAAACGTACCTCAAGATTATTGATAGTTTATCAAATTTTGAAATGTCAAAATGAGTGAAAAAAAGGATGAGTGTTGCACCTCAGACAATATTTCACTCAAAATCTGATGAGATGCTAAATGGATCAATGCGTTTTGAATTGTAGGGCTTAGATATTTTATTCTGCTACCTTCGTTTTCCAGATGGCTCTTTAAAATAGGATCATATCGAGAGAGGAGATCAGTAATATTCAGAAAATTCCCTGACACTGGATATACTTTTGATGCTTTCAGAGCGATGACCCCCTGAAAGCTAAGTTGCAAGTTGACATTGTTATGATAACATCAAGGATTCTCTTTATTATTTGAAGCATTTTTTCTTCTTTTTCATAAAAAGGTACTTTAATATCTCTGTTACTTTTTCCGATTCCATAAGCCTTACACGCATTAGTATGGCATTTACTCCATTCGTGGTCTTTTATTTTTGATGAGAGATTTCCCCAATCATTGATTTTTCCCGTGGACCATGCTTTGTTAAAGTTTTTATCAAGTCTGTTAGCGAACAGCCAACAGGGTTCGCATACACCCCATTTAATACCGGAGAGTAACAAAGCCAAAAACGCTCAATTTTCTGTCCAGTCTTTGTTTCGCAAAAATAATAATCTTTTGAAAAAGACCAATTTGTTTTGGGATCTTTAGGAAAAGGCCCTTGAGGTCTGCATGGTTCAGAGTTTAAAATTAGAGATTTAAACTCATCTTTTTTACCTCATCTTCTGAGAAAAGGGCGATGTCTGTATTAAATTTTCCTGTTGCATCATTATTGCTGTTATCGATATTTTCTACATTTTCTTGTACTATACTATTTACAACGGTTGATGATGTTGAAGGGGCGTTAAAATTAGTATTTAAGTCTGTACTCACATTTTGGTCGACTTCTGATTTTGAATCATCTCCCAGGAAATTTAAAGTGTCGTTTTCTTCTAAACTTTTATCACCTTCACACTCTCTCTCACTGACTCCATCGGACTGACTCGCAGAACCTCCCGAAAAATCACATTTTTTAACAAAAAAAGTGTAAATTTTTGGTAGTTTTTTTATTTTTTCTTCTTCGTGTTTTCTCCTTTTCCGAAATTCAGCTCCACTCGGTCGTTTGTTTCTGTCCATGGTAAATGTAATAACAAATTACTATTAATTAATTTAAAGAAATAAAAAAAAAAATTATTTAAACTGAACACAAGTAACCGTAACCAAAAATGATTAAAACATACAGCACTACCGAACCGCACAATCGTGTTATTTGTATAACAAGGACTGAGTGATTTCCACTTTTGACAGTAAACAGTAAACAGGCGTAGACAGTAGCAGGTGGGAGCGATTCTTGGAATCTTTGAGTGATTCACTTGGTCCCCCACTTTCACTCGTTACTCGTTTACCCTAAAGCGGCCTACACACATGGGAACCTGGTTCGCCGAACTTGGTTCGGCGAACCAAGTTCTTGGTTCGTCACTCCCTACACACAGTGGAGGGGAATGTGAACAACGGTTCGCCATTTCACCAGTTTCATTCCAGCAGTTGGGATGAGTTCTTCGAAGATTGCAGCTGCTATTGTTGTATTAGATGAGTTTGGGGGTTTTACAAGAAAGAAGAAGAAAAGATCGCAATGGACCAAGCAGTGGCTTCGTGAGAGAGAGAAGTGGTCTCACCTCAATCTCTTATATCACCTTAGGGAGAACAGTGCGAAAGATTACACCAATTATTTAAGAATGACCGAAACAGAATTCAATTATTTATTGGAACTTGTGACACCCTACATATCAAAGCAGGATACTCACATGAGAAAGTCGATATCGGCCGAACATCGCCTCGTTGCTACACTTCGCTACCTAGCTACTGGAAGAAACTTGGAGGACTTAAAGTTTTCGTGCGCCATATCACCACAAGCACTGGGGAAAATAATTCCCGAAACATGCATAGCAATTTACAAGACCCTGCATAAAGACTTCATAAAAGTAAGTTTATTACGTTACTTCATTTCTATATTTTATTAACAAAGTTCTTTTCATAATTCATAATCTTTATAACTCCAAAGGAAATTGTTGTTGGCCTCCCAGGGCACACTTTTGATTAAACTAATCATGATTCCTAGCATAACCTTCTTATTGGATATAAATTAATTGGTTGATAAATTACATGAAACATGTTTCCAAATATATTTATTGGAAAAAATCAATACAAATCACACACACACAAGTGTTTTTAGAGCGCCGTAAATCGGCTGCTGTTGTCTCCGTAATTCACGAGAAAGTCTGTAGTGGAATCAGTAGTGGTGTGAGGAGTAGTACTCCTGGACGTATCCGATTCACTAAAAGAGGAGTGAAATTGCGGCATCTGGTTATACATTTGAAAGGGATTAAATGCTGAAGAACTGTTGTTTTCGAAAAAAGAAGTGTTGGACGATAACTGATTTTGGAGGCCTTTGTACAGGACCTCCGTAATGAGTTTGTCAGCATGAAGAAACTGTTGCTGGTCCATTTTCCTCAATTTTGCCGCCACCACTTTCCCAATGTTGTCAAATTCATCTTCCGAATTTTCTAGAGCAGCCATAGCCTTTTCTACCAATAACTGGCGCCGAGCTTCATTAGGGGTCATTTTCTTCCGCTTGCAACTCTGCTCAGGCATCTTATCAGGCAGTTTATTAGCAACTTGATCAGTTTTCCGTGATTCTGGTGGATTAAAAACCTGAAAATAAAATCACTGTTAATTATTGTGTTAATGCTGCTCTATTTTGGTTCTACTCATTTAAGGGGACTGTCAACACATATGTAACTCAATGCTAACTAAATGTCATTTTTCTAAAAAAACAATGCAAAAAATAATGAGTCTACTATTTACTAATATTTATTTCTGTAAGTCATTGCCCCATAAGTTGTGATTGCAAATTATAAGCAGTGTCTTTTTTTTCAGTTCCCTTCAAACTCGGAAGAGTGGGTTGCAGTGGCGAATGATTTTGAACAACTTTGGAATTTTCCTAACTGCGGTGGATCCATTGATGGCAAGCATGTTGCTATAGCGCGGCCAGTAGGCAGTGGGTCATACTTCTACAATTATAAAGGTTATTATAGTATTGTTCTCCTTGGAATCGTTGATGGTAACTTGTAATTCATTTTGACTGATGTTGGTTGCAATGGGCGAGTGTCAGATGGAGGCGTTATTCAGGAAACAGCATTTTACCATCGCTTAAAAGAGGGGAAACTAAATTTACCAAGCATACAAGAAACAAAGGAAAATTTGAATTTCGTTTTCGTTGCTGATGACGCCTTTGGTTTGAGAGAAGATTTGCTAAAACCGTTCCCAATGAAAAAGTTAACACATGAACAAAGAGTGTTTAATTACAGACTATCCCGAGCTAGGAGAGTCGTTGAAAATGCGTTCGGGATATTAGCAACTCGCTTCAGAGTTTTTCACACCACAATCAGCTTTGAACCTTGTAAAGTAATAAATATTGTGCTGGCCTGTGTAGCTCTGCATAACTTCCTACGAAGAAAGTGTCGCAAGAATTACACACCTACTTCCATTTTAGATAGAGAGGATATTGAAATGGGAACGTTAATTGAAGGAGAATGGAGGAAAGATCCGCTGCCAGATCATGCATACCAGGGACTCGAAATAAAACCACGGAAGCCTACAGATCTAGCAAAAGCAAGCAGGTTGCAGTATGTTAATTACTTTACAGGAAAAGGCCGTGTTGCATGGCAAGATAGGATGGTACAGTACGTTGTCACAGAATAAACATTAAATAAAGTAAAAAATAGTATTCACTTACTTGGCTTTCATTTTGAACACCTTCATCTTCTTCCTCCTCTTCTTGCAAAGTCGATGTTGATGTGCTGTGTGTCTCGTGACCAGCGATGAAAGAAATGAGGTCATAGTACCATAATCGTGGTTTGTAAACATTTTCCTCCGCCGCGCCGGATTTCATTGACAACTTCACTTTTCTAAATTCCCTACGGAAACTCTGCTTTACTGACTCGATTCTACTTTTGACGAAACTTAGGTCTGCAGTGGGAATCGTGTCGCGAGTCAACAGTAAGAGATTGTTCAACGCTTCGTCTCGCTTATTCCTGTCCCTGTACTCGTCGCTTTTCACTTTCCATAAACATGGAAACTCTCTATATGCTTCTATGAAGTCCGTCAAATACGAAGGATTCATAAATTGTGCACTATCACCACAATCCGCCATTGTGTAGCAACGGAAACAACAATGAGGCTCTCCTACTGCAAGCGCCCAAGCGTCTGCACTGAGTACTGACAAAAATCAAAATGGCGAACAACGGTTCCCCTCCTCCACACACAGACGAACTTGGTGCGCCCTGCCGGCGAACCGAACAAATGTTTTCCAACCCGATGGAAGACCAAGTTCGTGAGAAATTGTGGCGATCTTGGTTCGTTAAACACCACACACAGGGGAACAAATGACGAACATGGTTCGTGCGAACCAAGTTCGGCGAACCAGGTTCCCATGTGTGTAGGCCGCTTAACAATAACCAACCCGACGAACTCAGGCTCGTTGCTCGTAGTTCAGTAGGTCCCGGCCGAGCTAAATATTTATGATAATTAATGCCTTATATCAAATACTATTGATATAAATACGTCCAACTTCGGGTAAAATGTGGCAACACGTTACACTAGCGCCTCCCGTGTCTTGAGTTTATTACTAACTGCAAATACTATAGATATTAATACGTCCAACTTACACTAGCGCCTCCCGTGTCTTGAGTTGGCACAACGCTACATGGCTCTGCTTCATAGGTTGCCACCGGATTGTATGTAAAATGTCAAGAGTCGCACATATTGGTATCTACAGCAGTGCCGTAACGAGGGTATGAAGCGCCTGTGGCAAGTGTCTAACTTGCGCCTCCCCGTAACCCAATAATGACAAAAAAAATTAAAAATTTTAATGTAACAAGTTAAATTTTACTAAATCCAATACATTAAATACTATTAACCTCATCAAAGTGAGTTGCCTGTATATACAATAATGTATTTGTCAAGGTATTTGTATGAATAAATAGTCTATAACCCAAATAATAACAAATTTTTATTCATATTCAATGACGACAAACTAAAAGAAATACAAAACATAGGTATATGTTAAAATAATATAATAAAAACATAAAACAGTTCAGCATATTTTATAAAGTAATTTTTCTCGCTTTTTCATTTGCAAACACATCCTATTATATCGTCGTAATTTAATGTTTTGGCAACATCTTTTTCAATTGATATTATAGACATGTTTGTTAATCGCTCTTGTCCAATAGAAGAACGAAGGTACGTTTTTACAATTTTTAATTTGCTAAACGAACGTTCGCAGGAAGCTGTTGTTACAGGCATTGTTATGAAAATACTTAATGCTATGTCTAGATTTGGATACGTGTTTTGTAATGAGAGTTCGTAATTTTTTTGCAAGATTTGAAAAGCGTCCATATCCCCTAAATTTTCAAAAACTTCCATGGCTTGATAGTTGAAACTCTCAATTTCACATACAAATTCTGGAGCATCTAAGTCGCTATTATATTTCAATGCTAGGTCTGTTGCACATCGTTTAAAATCATCTAGCGGCATTGATTTTTAAAGCGTGTCCATTTAAAAAACTGAAGTCGTTTGCGACCTCTTGCAAAGCAGTAAATCTATCATTGAGTTGTATCAGTATTATATCTAAAACTTCACACATTTCTTTTTTTAGTAATGCACTTTCATTCATGGCAAACGAATCGTCAGTAGCTTTCTCACCAGGCATATTTTTTATTTTGCGCCGTCTCTTTTCTGGAATGTAAGTTTCAATATTTGTTGTTTCGGCTAAACTTTTTGCTGAATTGTGAAGCGAATCGAAAAAATCATTTCGGTACTGTTTCACACAGTGAATTTCATTTTTTAGAGCATTTATCATTTTCGCAGCATTTTCGACTGCGGTTTTTCTTTCTTGTAAAAGTAAATTTACTTTATTTATCTTTCCTAATATTGTATCCCAAAATATTAATAGTGCAACAAATTTAAATTTTGTTAATAATTTTAGCAACATTCGAGCATTTGTTACAGAGTCTACTGTAACTTGTCTTTGTCCATCACACATTTCATTAAGAAGTTCTATTATTAAAGGCAATTGATTTCGTAAAGCTTTAACCGCGTTAGATTTCGCGGACCACCTCGTGTCACTTAAACTTTTAAGACGAACAGATAATTTTTCCTTTAAAAGATCCCATCTACTAGTAGAATTTACAAAAAAGTTAAACAATTGTTGAATGGTTTCAAAACATGATTTCATTTGAACAGATGTTTGTGCAGCATGAACGCCTATTAAATTAAGGCTGTGAGCCGTGCATGGAACAAACCTCGCCATATTGTTGAAACGTAATATCCTGGCTTGTACCCCCTTGTATTTACCTGCCATATTCGCTCCATTATCATATGATTGTCCTCTTATATTTCTAATATTTAATCCGTCTAATGTTAACTTGTTTTCGATGTCATTCGCAAGTGCTTCGCCAGTTTTTCATGTGTCACAATAAAGTCTATGAAGGTTTCTTCAATGCTACATTTATTCGTGTTGTGATCAATGTTAACATAGCGCAAAATTTACGTCATCTGTTCCTGGTGAGAAGTGTCAGGTGTGCTTGAAATAAAATAGAAAAATATTTTGCTTTTTGAATATTTGAAATAATATGCTGTCTAATTTTAGAAGCAACTATATTAATTATATCATTTTGTATTGTAGGAGAGAAATAATTAACTTGATTTTTCTTATGACTTTCAATATGTTGCGCAATAATAGGATCGTAATGACTAATTAATTCTATCGTGTTCAGAAATTTTCCACATTCGGGATGACCAATTTTTTCACAAGTTCCTCTCAAAGCGTCATTATTTTTTACGCAGTGCAGAATGGAGTCCAAAATAACTTTTAATATATGCCTCCACTTTTCTTTTTCTTTTAAAATTTCTTCTTGTAATTGATCGTCTATAAAACCACCTTTCTTAATTTTTGATTCGAAAGTTTTCCATTCGACATAACTTTCTTTATGATATAATGAATTTTCATGACGTGGTAACATAGGATTTAAATCTGCCAGTCTCGAAACCCCGCAGCGGTCCATACATTCTGATTTTTTCCAAAAATAATACATGGAAAAACAGAACAGTGCATTTTTCGCTTGCAATATATCAACCAATTTCTGAGTACTTGTTCTCCGTTTGACATGGTTTTTACAAACCATTTTTTATCAAAATGCCTATTTTCTCTATCAGGATAAACACTTAAATTATCGCACAACTCTGGTCAATGTTGAACAAATATTTGTATGTTACTATTAGTTAAGTGCCATGTTGTGGGATCATTGAAATCTATTATTTTTGCATTATTATCAATATTTTCTAATTTAACATCAACAATATAATTATCATCATTACATGTACATTGCTTCTCGATTTCCTGGTTTTGATGTTCAATTGTACTTTTCTCTTCTGTTTCAATTTCACATGAAACATGACTACTTGTAGAAGGCAGATTTAATTCAGTTGTTAAGCTTGAATGAACTAGAGGTGTAGATGATTTTTTAAGAAAAATATCAATCGGAGTTATATTTTTCTTTATATTTTCAATCTTCTGTTCTCTTATTTTTTTAAACTGTGCACCGGACGGTTTTTTTGGTGGCATTTTACCCTAGAAGTGTTTTTTAATTAAAATTAATATTTTTTATTAATATAATTAAAATAAGTGTTTTTATTAATATAATTATTTACAGTACTTACTTAGTCAGCATGCCAGTATGTTGTATATAAACAAAATTATATTTCTTTTCCAGTATGTTTTGTTCCACAAAAGAGAGAAAATATATAAAAATAATTACGACAAAGCAACAATACAGCTGATCTTATGAACGAGGAACGACCAACAAAGACTGTAGCGCCTTGCCTACACACTACACAGTATAGATCAGCGTTCTCAACCTGGTGCTCGCGAGCACTGTAGTGCTCGCGTAACTAAAAATGGTGCTCATCATGGATGTATAAAAAAGTGCTCGCGAGCAACAGTGACCCCTAATTTTCAATTATGAACTATATAGCACGGCCGTAGGTACAGCTGTTGTCCACCAACAACTGAGTATAGCAGAATACTGTTTGGAAACCTTCGTTACTTCTGAGAGCACTACTTGCAATGGTTTCCGGAATTGTCCGTAGTTTACAAGCCGATACCGACTCTATTGTTTGCAGCTTTAAAAGGCAGAGACAGCCTTCGAGGGGTTTATTACTGTAGGCGCCAGGTTGTCTCATCTTGTAAATTGGCTGTTAAACACGTACTAGTACCCTCAAAAGAAGCGGTTATTCAAAATATTTCAATTTTATTGCCTCTGAAATCCCTAAACTTGGCAGCTTTAAGTACGTTCTCACAGAAATAGTCACGTAGCATTTTACACTTAGCTCAACCAATCAATTTTCAGATTTTAAATAGAAATTTGACAATGAGACTTTAAGAGCAGCCACTACCATAGAGGTATATAGATAGAGGTGGTGAACTGGCTGAGAAACCGTCCGGCTGGAAAAGAGAGATGGAATCACGTAGGGGTCATTTCTGTCCTTGTCTGCCACTGACGCTGAATCAGCTGATCCGCGCGAGTTCCACTCTCGCGCATGCGTCAGTAAACAAGGATAGAAATGACCTCTATGAATGTTTCTGCGTGGACATTTCCACTTACACGAGCGCCTATACTTTGCCCCCTCTATCTATATACCTCTATGGCCACTACTTTCCTCCCATCCCGTTTGAGGGCACGGAAAGCAGAAACTAGATGTGTTGTTGATTTATCAGTTTTATTTAAATTGTGACTGGAGTGACATAGTGTAGCGGTGTACACCAGTTTTGTGACGTATTTTGGTTATAGTATTGCTGTTCTGTTATTTGTGAAATACGCGTAATTATTGTCAGTTTGCAATTTTCCTTTCGCCTCGAAGTGTGTTGTGAACGTTCTTAAAAAAGAGACATGGATAAATTTGTAATACGAAAACGTAGTGGAAGAATCGATACCTAAGTTACCTTCTTCATCAACCCAAGATTCCAATAAAAGTAGCGAAGCAAAAAGAAAGAAACTGTATTCTTTTCAAGGTAACTGGGAGACAGATTTTTTGGTGGTCACTAATGACGAGAATACCGGAGTTATTTGCGTTTTGTGTCATGCACCTTTATCGGGTTTCAGAAAAGCAAATTGTCAAAGACATTATGGAACTCATCATAGTGCGTTTTCTGATCAATAACCCACGGGATCAGATGCAAGGATACATAAAATCAAAGAGTTAAAATCACAACTCCAACGTCAACAGAAGTCTTTTTCATTTAATGTTATTAGTTCTGTTAACAAACTTTCAACCGAAGTATCTGTATCTGTGTCTCATAAACTTGTTCAGCATGGAATCCCATTTACAAGTGGAGAAATTGTGAAGGAGTGCATAGTTTCCGCAGTGACAACTCTCGCTGAAAGTATACCTGAGAAATACAGAAGTGTTTTGATTAATGCGGCAAAAAATGTGCCACTTAGTAATGACACTGTTGCCAGGCGCGTTGACCCAGTGCCACCTCTACTTACAAGCCGTGCTGTTAGACTTGGCAACGTTGCGCGAGCTACCCGAAGTAGTCCTGCCGCGCGGCGATTGAAAGATAGGAAAGCAAAGAATTATGAATAATTAAAAAAAAACTATTTAAATATTTTAAGAGTGCATAAATACCTGTTTTAACATAAACTGCTGTCCAATTGTGCTTGTTGAACGACATTTTTTTAATGAAACATTAAGAATTAAAGGATTAAAAATTGAATAAGGAAAGTTCGATTATTTTCTAATTTATTAAACAACTATGCAACTGTTTACAACATAATACAATGTCAAGTCAAAAATATAATGAAATCTTATTTAAATGTATTTAATTTTCTCTTCTTTGTTTTATTTTCCGCAGAGTTTTTATCTATTTCTCGTGAGGCATCAGTTTTCTGTTTAGTATAATTATTTAATAATATATTACTGACAACCGAATGAAGAAGAGGAACAATATTTTTTATATTTTCTCCACACATACATTCCAATTAGTCGAAAAAATTACATTTTTCTAAGCTTAGATTAGCAAGAGTCATTATAATTTTTTTTTGATCTGGAGTCTTTAGAAAAGTTCTTTCTAAGACATTGTCTTTTATTATAAAATCGAATATAGCATGCATGTGAAAAAATATAGAAATTACAAAATCTGTAGGTGAACTTAACCCACCTCGTTGAAGAGAATCAAAGTAGGTGTCAGAAATATTGTCACCCTTCGACTCTCTTATGAAATCTTTACAAAAAGAGCAGCTAAGGGTTTTGCATATTGCAAACCTAGCATATCCACAAATATATAATGCTGAACCCTGATCAAGTGCACAAGCTTCTAAATAATCACTGCTAAAGATAAGAGTTAAATTCGTCAGCATTTGTGTTGAAGTTCTCTTTATATAAATTTTGGGATGAATTAGCTATATCCTTTATTGATGCGGTACCTGTTTTAGTGAGATTTAAATTTTTTTTTATGCTAAGTTTTTTTCCGACTCAAGTATTTGTTGAAAACTCATATTATAATTGCAACCAGAGAGTCGACGATACTGACCGAATCTTTTTTCTAGATTGTCAGTCTGAAATTTGCCTGCCAAGATATAACTAATCCCCAACTGTTCAAATGAATATGAAACTAAGTCGATCAACACAGCGGTACTTCTCTCTATTGCTGCAAAGGTATCTTTTGTTAGCCCTACTCCTACATTAGGGTCTGTTAATTCCCTCCATTTTCTTATCCAATAAACAAACTGTTTCAGATACTTTAACTTTGAATCGTTTAAGTCATGTATTGGACCAGAATATTCATTTCTTTTTATCTTACCCGCTATAACGCTTTTAGAATTCACTATATCCCACCAGTTTCTAATAATTTCAACAATGTCAACAGTTTCATTATAATCGTCAATCTCTTTCAGGGCAGCAATAGTTGACCTATGAAATAAGTTGTCCACCAGACTCACATTTTGTCTTTCTATGCTGCTTGGATACACAGTTTTGTTGTTTAACTTAAAAGCTTGCTTTATCAATAAATTGTTTTCATAGTCATGTATTATCCTCAGATGGTGAAAGGAAGCTTTTTTAAGAACGCTCAGATCATTGAAATCAGGATACAAAATAGTACTCCAATGATTTGTTAAGTTAATCCAGTTATTTCGAATATTTTTAAATATATGGACAAAATCATATGTGAGAAAAATTTTAAGATAATTAAAATCTGGATTTTCCACAAAATAATTTACAGGGGCAAGAAGTTTAAACATAAGCTGACTGATGCGATTATTGTCACTGATAACAACTGTGACCTTAAAATTACACTGCTGGACAAAGTGAATTACAGTTAAAATTAAATTTTTTAATTGTTCCCCAGTTATGCCACAGACAGGTACCAACTTGACAATTTCCTTAAAATGGCCAAAACATGAACTGAACATAAAACTTTGTACTGTTTTAGCCAATGCAGCAGGGTTATTTTCAGCACAGCCTACAATTCTTTGTGCTTTAAAAGTTAGACATTTATTTATATAAACTTCATCAACTAATAATGAAACATTCAATTCTCTATTTGTAAGATTTTTTGATATATGCGATAAATAATGGCTTGTGTTTGCATCAACATTTGGATCTACATTTAATGCTGCTGAAATTGACTGTAAATACCGTTTATGCGGTAAAATTAAATACTCACGAATAAAATTATATACAGCTGGCGATTGTGAAAAAATCATAAATGCAAAAGTAATAGTCAGGGAATGATAAGTCTTTCGCTTCAATGATAACAAATTTAACTGATTATCAATTATCTGAAGTAGATTATGATGCTTTGGGGACATATCTTCCTCAATAAACTCTATGCTTTTTTTTAGAAATTCACTTGCCCTATTTATGTAATATTCAAAACACTCTTGTTCCAGGTTGTTCATTTCGTGTAAACTTTTATATCTTGTCAACAAATTTTCAATCTGACTCCAACGTGAAAGCTTTGAATCAGAAGGCAGAACCCATTTTAAATCATGTTGTGAAATTTCAATTTGATTCACATGTACAGAAACAACCATCTCATTCGACACTGCAATACTACGAACAACTTTTAAGCCTTCCAACACATCCTCTTGTACACTGTCAACATTTAAACAATAAAACCACACACACCTACCACTTATTTTGTGATGCCATTTGTCAATAACTTTTACACACTTTTACACAAAGCACTTCAGAAAATCGTCAAAATCATTTATAGTCTTCTTTTAAAAATTGTTCAATTTTTTCGGCATTCCTCTTCATAGCCTGTTCCCATCGACAATCTGGAGAAATTCTTGCTGGAGGTTCATTTGTAGAAAGATATGCAGGCAAATTCTGAAAGACTGTTGGAATTGCATCTTCGGTCAATCTTGGATGCTGCAATAAGAGCTCTTGAATTTCTCCTGAAGTTGGGTTTTTGTATGGCTGAGACTTAATAATGTGACTTTGGCGAAAGTGTTTGATGCACACTGCAGAATAAGCACTGGGATTCCAAGCAGCCCTGGGAATGGCACACATCCATGCCTGTTTTCTTGCTTCCCCCTTGGGAAATGCAAACGTTGTCACGGGATTTTCGTGCTTCAAAGTGCTATCATAATTCGATCTGCACCCTGACACTACACACCTTCTTGGCATCTAAAAAATGTTAGAATAAAAATGATTAATGTAATTCAGAACACAAAGTGAGGTTATGTATTAGCGAGAAATTAGTGTTGAAAACCTACCTTACAAATAAATAATATGCAGAAGGGTACACAATAATTAATAACCTTCAGAAAATGAAGGGTTCACAACAAGTTTAATCGTTTTCCACTGCTTGTTTTGTGAGTTTTACACAAAATAAACACAAACACTCACGTGGGAACCTATGGTGGGAACCGGTCTACTTGAAATGTTGCCAACTGTACAACAGCACGGCTTGTAAGTAGAGGTGGCACTGGTTGACCTCATCGCGGCTCAAATTAAACAAAAAGCACTCCAGAAACTTTCCGAATGTAGTTATTTTTCTCTTGCTGTTGACGAATCAACAGACATTGCTTCTGTAGCACAATTGGCGTGCTTTGTACGTTGTATAGATAATGTGGGAATTGTAGATTTCTTTTTAACAGTTTTATCGCTCCCGGGTACAACTACGGGGCAAGACATTTACAACGCTGTCGCGAATTTCCTGAAACCTAATGGCATTGACTTATCAAAGCTCGTGTGTGTGGTTACTGATGGCGCACCTTCCATGGTAGGTAAAAATAAAGGATTTGTCGTTCTTCTGAAAAATGATGAACATTTTCCTCTCTTTGTTCACTATCATTGTTTAATTCACGATGAAAACTCAGCCAGTCATCTTATATCTGTTCCTGAAATTTCAGAACAGTTAAAACTGATAGTTAAGTTGATCAACTTTTTGGTTTCTAAACCCTTGAATAAACGCTTACTAAAAGTCTTCTTGCATGATTTATCAACGCCACATTCAGAACTAATCCTACATGCGGATGTTCGTTGGCTAAGTCGCGGGGAAGCAATTACAAGGGTCTGGAAAGTTTTCGAAGAAATCAAAGCATTTATTTCTGCCAACGATTATGTCACTAGGTTTCCAGAAATATTCGGGGATGATTTCAAGATCAATCTTGCTTTCATGGTAGACCTATTTCAATATCTCACCGAGCTGAACAAACGTCTTCAGGGTCAGAAAAACACAATTTGTGAACTGAAAGAAATTATATTTTCCTTTCGATCAAAGTTACAAAGATTCCTCGGGACGGCAAGTAAAAATGACTTGGTTCATTTTCCTGAACTGGCACATACACTCTCGAGTCTTGGTCGTCCCCACTCGGAGTGTCCTAAAATTGTCGTTCTGGCAATTCAGGATCTGTTGAAAGAGTTTGCTACACGTTTTCATGTACTCGAAGAAAGTGAGCCGTTGTTTAATATGGTGCTCAATCCATTTCAATTCAATGTGGACTCTCTCAGAAAAATTCAGATTATTCAACAGCACAATCTTGCTTGCGCGGAACTTGAATTATTAGAGCTCCAGTCCTCTCAAGCCTTAACATATCTTTTCGAAAAGGAAAGGATTACAGATTTCTGGGGTGCAAATGATACAATGAAATTTCCGACATTGCGAAATGCTTCTCTCAAATGCTTGGCGATGTTTGGGACAACCTACCTGTGTGAAAAATGTTTTTCATTAATGAAATACATCAAGAACAAAGCACGATCAAGATTAAATGACTCACATTTGGAGGACTGTTTACGTGTGGCTGCAAGCGACTTCTCCTTAGATATTAGTGAAATTCTGAGTAACATTCAGGGCCAAGGATCTCATTAGCCTGGTGAGTGTATTTATTATTATTATTATTATTAATATTAAATTTTCATGGTGCTCTCCCACTTGCCCCGGATTATGAAAGGTGCTCTCAATCACAAAAAGGTTGAGAATCCCTGGTATAGATCGTTCTTGTATGAGCCTGCATTCACACATGAGTATCAATGTCACCTGATTTCTCCAGACGTTCTGATTGGCTGAGCTGAGCTTTTCCCCTCATGTGAACGCGGGCTAGGAGTGTAAGAAAGAGAGGGTGTGTGATGCGCGCGCAATAATACGTGTCTCTGTCTAATTGGTCAGGAGACGAAAAACGGCCAGTGACAGTCTGTGTGATTCAATGATTCATGTAGAGTAGAATAGTCAAGTAAAATAAAAACCACGTGCAACTCTCAACCGGGTCGGTATCCTTTGTTTTGCGCCCCAAACCCAGTTGCGCCCGTGGCGGGCGCCTTTTTCGCCACGCCCTCGTTACGGCACTGATCTACAGTATTTGCTTATATTATAATTATTTAAATAATTCTTTTGAAGTGAAAGCGTGACAAAATCAACCCTGATTAACACGCTCACCATAAATAAATAAATAATTCTTTAAAAAAAATTTTTTTTTTTTTTCATTTGGTTGAAATGTTTTCCAGTATATCCGTTTATGCACTGCGCCCCCCACAGGCTCTGCGCCCCAATGCGTCGCATCGGTTGCATTGGCGTTATTTACGCCACTGGCCGTTAATGACAGTTTGAGTGAAGTGGACAAAATTATAATTGGGTTGTGCGGCAGGTTAAAGGTACAGCGGATAAGATTACCGTATACAAAGACCTTGTAGACCATTTCCGAGCACGGTATTGGAATGAAGAGGTACAGCGAAAAATCCGTGTACAGTTAGAATTCGGTAAATATACGCCAGCCAAAGGGTCCAAGGAGAAATACCTGATACAACTGGTGTCTCGAGCAAAGTATCTTGAACCACCGATGTCACAGGCAGAAATGGTAAATAAGCTTGCACATCACTTTAGCCGTGGGATTCAAATAGCCGTGATCACAAAAGGTATAAAAACAATGGAAGAGTTGTTATTACTATTAACCAAATGGGAGAATGTTGATAGCCCTAATAGCGATTGCAAACAAACACGCACATCGATTCAATCAACGCATAAACAACAACAACAACAATATAAACAAAACATTCCTAAATGACGCACCCAGAAGCCAAGGGGTCTAAGTGACAAAAAATTGTTTTCGAGATATTTAGCGTTAAAGTTAAAAAAATTATTGTAGGAAGACATTTTTTTTAAGCATCTATATTTTTGTTTTATACTATTTTTTAGATCTTCTACTTTTATACTTTTAGTTTTGAGCCGGCCCTATCCCTTTCTTGAAAGGGGAGAGAGACGTCTCGCGATATTTAAGACTAGGCAGAATCACCTAGAAGGAAGCATAAAAGTGATGGGCCTCATATCACAGGACTTGCAAAAAGTAACTCAAGCGTACTAACAAATAACAACTTTATATTTAATAAATTTTCCAAATATTACAACAACAAATATTACAGCATATAACATTCACAATCATTGATCAGACAGTTAGAATTAAGGGTCCTTCGACTTTCCAGTTATCAGCACATAACATCTTTGTTTTAAAATTTGCATTAATAAATTGAAATAAATCATTATTACATTAACATAGTGTTACGGCATCACGAACAATCTACGTGTTTATCGAACGTTCCAGAGACATCCAGAGTGTATGCATGTGGTGTACGTGCTTGTATCCGCATCTACGAGAAAGTTCTCGATGCCGCCAGCCGTGCGGACTGTGTCAAGGCCGCAGTTAATTACGTAGTTCATACGCACGTTACGACGCAATTAGGAATCGTCTAGGTATTCGACTAGCTATAAATACCGGTACTCAAACGACGTTCAGTTCAGTATCAGTTGCGATTTTGGATAGTGCGGTCCGAGAGTTATAGTAGCGATATTACTGTGTACGTTCAAGTAGTTATTATTGAAGTGTTGCGTTTTATATTCGGACGGTATAATTGTAATACAATTGAGTTTTAATATTAGTGGACATTTTATTGCGTGTGAACAATTTTCATTTGATTTGTTGTAGAGACTGTGTTGTTAATTACGAACTGTTTAGCCTAACTATAAAAAGTAAAGGTATGATTAGTGACTTAATTGTTGTCTTGTACTTATTTTGTTTCCACTGTACCTACGACGATCGAGTAGACCGTCGTAACAGTGGTGTCAGAAGTGGGATAGAACGGTTAACAGTGGATACTTTGTACAAGACGAGTGTAGTTCGTAATTAATTAATAAAATGGATACCAGTCAGATGATAGAAGCATTCCGAGCAATGCTACAGCAAAGTCAGAAACAAGAAAAAGAAGAACGAAGACAGGAAAGAGAAGAAGAAGCAGAAAAACGACAAGACGAAAAACGTAATCGTGAAAATGAAATACCAGAGGGACGAAAAAAAGAATTTAGCCGTCAAGCAAACGACGTTAAGACGTTCGTACAAGAGGATACCACTGCAGAATTTGTCCTGTTACAAGGTGAGCTGAACAAACAAGTTGACAGAATATCTGAAATAGAAAAATCTGTGTCAACTATGAAAACAAGTATGTCAAGCTTAGAAGATTCAAAATATCAGAGAAATCAAAGAACGCTATTAATTGAAGTAAGGTCAGTTTTTGCAAAGGCCCCATCGTTTAATGGAAGCACCCACTGGGCAACTTATCATCGCCAATTTGAAGCTGCCGCTCGCTTAAATAACTGGACGGAAGAAGAGAAAGGCCTTTCACTCACTCTTGCGTTAAAAGGACCTGCCGCAGAGCTAATACACAAAGTGCCATCTGACAGTCAGAACGTCTATGCCGAATTAACTAAAGCTCTGGAATTACGGTACGGTGACCAGTATTTGTGCGAAGTGTACCGTGAACAACTTAAAGCGAGGCGACAGCGTTCAGGGAAGAGCCTTCAAGAGTTTGAAGCGAATGTCGACCGACTGACGAGATTGGCTTATCCCGAAAAATCGGAGGACTTTACAGGAAGTGGATTTCTCTCATTATGTTTATTGACGGTATCAGAGATAGTCAGTTACAACAAGTGTTAAGAATGGCACGGCATGATAATAAATCAGACGCTCTTGTTCATGCTCTCCGTTTTGAAGCTGCCAAGTCGGCGACCTACATTAATCAAAGTATGCCATCACGTTGTAGCCAAACGGATCCAATACCACAGTATCGTCATAGCGGACGGCATAAAGAGACGATTCAAAAACAACAGTTTAAGAAGCCAGCAGCGCCACAACGATCTTTCGAACCAAAGGATAAAGACAGAAGACCGAAGTGTTACAACTGTGGGAAACGTGGTCATCTACAGGTAGACTGTTGGGAGAAGAAAATACCGAGAGAAGGGAGTGATCACACCAGTTGGAGAAGTAAAGGCCCAGAACAGCACACAGTTTCCACGCTACATAAGACTAGTGGAAACATGATTGTTACTGGATTTGCGGAAGGTAAACAAACATCATTTACAGTTGACACGGGCGCTACAGTGTCCATTAAGCGCCCTGACTTAATCAGCAACCGACGGCCTCAAATCAGCTCTTGTACAATACAGACTGTGACTGGAAGCCCCGTCAATGTATTAGGAAAGATAGACATACGTGTACGCCTCGGTCTTCTCGAGTTTAACGACCAAATTCTCGTTGCAGACATTGTCGATGAAGTGATTCTTGGCACGGATATTATGAATGCCTACGGATTCGTTGTGGACTTAAGAGAGAATGTCCTGAAAGTTGACCAAGAGAAGATAAAGCTTTGCATGGCTAAAATGACAGGGTCTACCAACCATTCGATTAAGTGAGTGGCATTAGTCGAAGAAAAAGTCAACAGGTCTGGTCAAGAGGAACCCTCCCTGTTGCAAGCGGAAATGGAGGAAGAACTAGCAGAGGAAGCACAAATAAGTATAACGACAAAAGAAGTGATTGGAAAGCCAACTATGGGTGTCGAGACAAAACTCTTGCTTGTTCCTGAGCTGATAGAAGCGCCCGAGGGTAAAGTGGCTGAAGATGAGGTTACGCAAGAGGTTGTTGACGAGAACCAAACAAACTTGGATCAGCCAGTGGTAATTAGGTCATCAGTACATGCAGGGCCGGACTGGGAATGAAATTAGGCGCGGGCAACCAGATCCAATAGCGGCGGCTTTGTACTCCACACCTACTAATAATACAGCATCCATCTCATTCTAATACTACTGCTGCCCTATTTCTTTTTTTCAATTATTCAAAATTTTGTTTCAATTATTTTCGATTTATGTTTTCAACAATATCAAAAGGTTAGCTACAAGAAAAAAAATATATATGAGATTGTTATATGCCCGAGTACTAGGTATTTATAGTAGAATTTTTTTAAGTACTTGTCACTTTTTCTAATTTTTTTATTTTTATACTAAGCAAAATCATTAAAGGAGTTAAGCTTTTTATATCAATACATCTATAAGAAGCGCAATGATATAAACGTCAGGTTACTACATTAGTTTATTGTTTTAGAAATATAATAAAATATACATATAAGTGCTTAATACTAATATACATATACTGTATATTATATTATAAACAACCAGAAGAGACTTCAACAGTGCACTCTTTTTTGCTACGTCATCTATAATGTCATCAAGATTTAGGTTTTCTAAAACTTCCTTTTCAATGGACATCAGCATAAAAGATTCCAATTTCTCTTGACCTAAATTGCATCTCAATCTATTTTTTATAAATTTTAGAGTTGAAAAACTTCTTTCACAAGCAACTTGTGTAAATGACAATGTCAACATATACTTGAATGCAAGCCCAATCACACTGTATGCTCCGGTTAACAAATTATATCTCTTAAGAAGTCTGTAGCAGCATATGGAACAGTTATTTCCAAGATTGAGCTGTACTTCTTCTTCAGTGTCATTTTCATCATCGCTAAGGGGGTTTGATGTACCTGACGCATCTGCTATCGCATTGTAGCGATATTCTTCTAAATTTGATTTTTTAATGATATTCCATATATTAGCTAGATGTGTTAACTCGGCCCGTAGATTCTCTTCAGTTGCCCTTTCGTCAAAAGTTATAAGTTTTTTACTTAGTTCTTTAAATGCAGATGGTGGCAATCCTTCAGATATAATATTAGGGAAGGCCTTGGGATCTAAATTAGCAAGGTCTACATATAATAAGTTACTACTAACATCAAACCGTGTTTTTAGACCCGTAGTCACTGAATCAACAATAACATTGAACACGTTCACTTCGAATGACTTCAAAGGATCCTGTATAACTTATTGTGTATGTATATATTATTGTGTACGGGCCTTCATACAGCGCGCAGAATTTTCCGATAATATTCTGTGTTGCGTCAGATAAATTCACTGCTCGTATAAGAACCTTGTCTCCTACGTCAAATTCAGTAATCTTATTCATTTGATTTATTCGGGCAGCCTGCCGCTCACCTCTTTCCTTTATTCGTAATTGTAATTTCTCTATGTTTACTCCCTCATCATTCTTCACTATTGGGTCTAAATATTTCTCCCAATGCCTGGTTGGTTTCGTTCCGAACTGGGCTTCATGTGGTGTCGTTCCTATAGTTTCTTGATATGTCTCGTTGAGACACGCTTTAATCGTCTTGATGTACGTCGCCCACTTTGTATGCCTTTCACGTACAAATATCCGGAACATGTTTCCCAGTTGCCTGTTCCACCGTTCGGAAATATTGGTGCATGGATTTCTAATGGCTGTGTATTTTGGTTTAATGTTAAGTTCTCTCAGGCCTTGTATCCATTTACGGGATGTAAATTAAGTACCGTTATCTGTCAGTATGCTTTCCGGTTTTCCATGTTGTGCAATATACTGTTGGAGTCGTTTTAAAGTTATACTTGTTGTAGCTCTACGTACAGCGTACAGCTCTACATATTTCGTAAAGTTGTCTACAACGACAAGTAAATACTTTACTCCACCGCTAGATGTCGGTAAACGTCCATAGTAATCTAAATTGAGGATTTCTCCCTTCTTTGTAGGAAGAATAGGCCTTGTTTCCCCGCCGATATTTCGATTGCCGCTGTCTTTGCATCTCTGGCACAAGTCACAATACTTGACGATCTTGCTGACACTTCTGCACATCTCATCACATGTGAAGTGCTCTTTTAGCAGCTGCAGTGTTTTCTTCGTCCCGGGATGTCCATAGATGCTGTGAATCTCCTGGATTAGCTCCGTCTGAAATTCCCTTGAAACGTACAATTTCCACCTCTCCTTGCATCTCCGATATAGTTTCTCGTTAATGATTTTAAAATGCTGGTTTAATTTACCATTGTTTCCTTCCTTGACCTGGTCAATTATTCGCCTGAGCTTCGGGTTTTCAAATTGTACTTGGTGGATTTTCCTTAATTTTGTAGCCGTATCTTTGCTTAGTTTGATTTCTATGGCGTGTATATAATATTCCTGTCTCTCGTCGAGTGGTTCGTTCAGTTCTTCATCTTCAGGGTATCGGCTTAAAATATCTGCAACGATATTTTCTTTCCCTTTACAATGGAGGATTTCAAAGTTGTATTCCTGGATTGCCACTATCCATCGTGTGATTCTTGTATTATTCAAGTGGCATTTCTTGATGAATGTTAAGGCTTTGTTATCTGTGATTATTGTCAGAGGTTGTCCGAGTATATATATCCTAAATTTCTTTAAACACTGTACTATGGCTAATAATTCTTTTTCTGTGGTGAAATAATTTTTTTCTGCGTTCTTGAAAGTCCTGCTGGTGTACGCTATTACTGCTATCTCTCCTTTCTGGTCAACCTGGTATAACTGGCCTCCGTACGCGTAGCTGCTGGCATCGCACTGAAGATAGAACCGGCGTCCGTGAATTGGAAATTTTAACACAACGGAATCTATAAACAATTCTTTTACCCGCTGGAAATGCTCTTGCATGGTGGCATCCCATCTAAATTTATTACCCTTCTGTAGAAGTTTTAACATTGGTTGGGTACATTCGGCGTACTTGTCGGTAAATTTATTGTAGAAGTTGGTTAAGCCCAAGAAACCTTTCAGTTGTTTTGGGTTTCGTGGAACCGGAAAATTTAAAATCGCTGACACCTTATCGTCAGTTGGTTTAATTCCATCGGTGGTGAGACAATACCCCAGGTATTGGATCTCCTTTCTAAAGAACTGGGATTTCTTCAGGTTCACCGTAATATTCGCCTCCTTCAAATTTTCCAGCAAGTTCCTTAGATGTTCAATGTGTTCCTCCTCGTTCCTAGAGAAGCACAGAATGTCATCCACATATATTATGGTATGCCTTTTTACCTCGTCGTTAAGCACGTGATCGAGCCCCCTTGTCAAACTCGCTAAGCTTGTACTCAATCCGAAAGGTGTTACTTTAAATCGGTATCCCTTCTCTTCGTACAGGAAACCAGTGTGGTCGCGGCACTCTTCATGGAGTGGGAGTTGCCAAAAACTATTAGTGAGGTCAATCGTAGACATTACTTTGATATTGCTGCATCTAGCAAGTATTTCATTGATTGGCGGAGGTCCCTCATAATCTGGGATGGTGATACTGTTCACCTTCCGGGCATCTAAGCACAATCGCACACTCCCGTCCCTTTTGATTACAGTGACCAGAGGTTGGACGTAAGGGCTGTTAGCTCTTTCTATGACGCCGTAATCCAGCATTCTTTTAATTTCCTCCTGGACCGCCCTCTGGTGCTTGATGGGAACGGGCCATCCTTTTTGCAGGTAGGGTGTGCTGTCGGTCACCCGGAAGCAATGCTGATATCTCGTGATGAGACCTGGCCGTTCATTGAAGATTCTCTTGTTTTTAATTAACAGTTGGCCTAATTGACCTTTCCTGGTTTGGCTTACCCCTTCCAGTTCTCCAATTTTCTTGTTGATTTCTTCCTCAACGCCGCCCACCTTTTCTTCCATGCTGAGTAATGGTATCTCACAAAGGCGTTCTTCATCAATCACTTCTCCCTCCGGTTGAAATTGTGTCCAACGTTCAGGTATGTTGATTACGCTTCTCGACTGATGTAAGAAGTTCATACCCAATATACAGTTCCTTACTAAACTAGGTACTATTAGGAAGACACAATCTACGCTTAACCTATTTCTAATAATTACCTCACAAAATATTTGTTTTCTTATACTTTTTGATTTACTCCCTACAGCGGTAATTATGTTCGTATTGTTTACACTTAATATTTCATGGTTCCCCATCTCCCTCTTGTGGTTATTATACCAGTCGTCGGATAACGCGTTTACCGCGCTGCCTGTATCTATTAGGGCGTTTACGGGTACATGGTTTAATTGAATTAGTAACTCAGGACTCTTTATCATTTTGACGTCAATATTTTGAGTAGATTCTTCCATTAGGTCTTCCTTAAGATCAGGAAAAATTGTGGTAATGTTTACCGTTCTGGTGTTTATTTCAACCTTTTCTTTACTTGCCGGGTTCATTGTACTCATCGTCGGAAGTCATTGCCTCGATGTAGACGGCCCTTCATCTGGCTTCGCTTTCACTTGTCGCTCAATAACAATACTATTGACAGGGTTTTGTTTATTTTCCCCCGCACTGGGTCTGTTTACCTCCCTCTGTCGGAAATTCTCCCGCCAGTTGGCACGCGGCTTACTGACATCGTTATTTTGTTGTCGGGTCGGCTGAGTGTCTCTTTTAAAATTTATGGGCTGTCGCTCACTTTGTTGGCCGTTATTTACCCTCTTGCTAATGTCCATGTATTCCCTTAGCAGACCTTCGAAACTATTTATGGTAACTATACCTCTGGTGACCACCGCGATTTGAATTTCTCTATTGTAATGCCGGGCTAACTTCGTTATCATGTGCTTATCCGACAATATAAGTATTAATTGCCGGCTTTTCAGCACGCATCTCTCCATGTACTGAATCATGTCGAGATTACCGCTCGAATTAAATCTGCCGTACTCTAATTGGTCACGAACCCGCTCCTGTTGGGTCGCGCTCCAATACTTACTGGTAAATGCTTCCTCGAACTCTTGGAAGGACTTAATCTGTTCTCTTACAATTCTCCACCATAGAGCTGCTTCGCCGGTTAAATATCGCCCAATCCAACGAGTATTTCTTCCCCATAGTAGGTTTCCTGGATTTCCCTCAATTCCTGTAGGAATTCCATCGGAAATTGTCTTCCCCGTCGAACGTGGCTTCCTTGTTGATGACTGCTGCATTCATAGCTCCAGTCGGTCTCTGCTCCATCTCTTCCAGGCGACGTTGCACTCGCTGTTGGCTCTCGCGAACAGTCGTTAGTTTATTTGTGATTTCCTCCAGCTCTCGCCCTTTGTCTGTGGAGACCTCTTTTATTTTATCCTCCGTACTGCGGTACGCTTCCTTGATGCTTCTTACTTGCTGTTCTACGCTTTCGATTTGGTGTTGATTTTGTTGTTGAGTGTTGGTTATGGCTTCCTGCCATTCCTTCCTGTCCTTTTCTCGGGTTTCCTTATTTTCTTTCGCCTGCTTCTTTAATTCTTTGCTCAATTCTTTGATTCCGCTTTCGCTCTTCTTCTGTACTTCTTCTAACTTTTCTGACTGTCTTTGTAGTTCATTATCCACCTGGTGAATTTGTCCTTGTAAATCTCCTCTCATTAACTCTATTTTTTCGTCTAATTTCTCGGCGAGTTGTTTACCTATTTCTTCATTCTGTTTTTTCGTTTCTTCAATTTTTTCGTCTATGTGCTTTTTCATTTCTTCATTCTGTTGTCTTTGTTTTTCATCTCTTTCTTCATTCTGTTGTCTTTGTTTTTCATCTCTTTCTTCATTCTGTTGTCTTTGTTTTTCATCACTTTCTTCATTCTTCTTTTCCGATTCTTCAAACTTTTGTTTTAAGAATGACATTAACATTTGAAAATTTGCTTCAGATGACTGCGACTGTGATTGCGGTCCCCCGGCCCTAGTTCCTGCACCTGTTGTTGAGCTTTCTTCATTCATTACGTTTCCGTCGTCAGGCTGCTCATAGCCCATCTGGTTATTGATATCAAACTCATCTGAATTCTCTCCCCTAGATGCTATTTTAGCTTGACTTCGGGTTATCATTCAGAGACTTAGAGACCGATATACGACAACAATAATATAGCTTAAGCTACTTACATGTACTTATTTTAAACTTATTGCTAGCCACTGTCTGTCACTGCCCTAGCTTACTATTTTATCAAGCCGTGCGGTGCGGCACCAATATAAGGATTTACTTATGCTGTTTATTTCAGAGTAAACAAAAATAATAAATGCTCATTTCTACTGATAGCTCTTAAATTTATTCACACTAGTTTGTTATCACTAGGAAATAAAAAATAGCACAAAATTCTACGTACTCATTATTATCTGTAAATATAAAATTAACACATTACCATAATTTAATACTCATTGCTAAATTGTAAATATCGAACAATAATACATTAATAAAATTGAATACTCATTATTAAATTGTAAATATCAAAAATAATACATTAATAAAATTAGTTATTCAAACTCTCAATCTAATGGTTGCATATTAATAATCATTCATCAATTGCGTTTAGTACTTAAGTAAATTATAATTTTTAGCTTCATCTTGTAAATTCTTAATAAGAACAATCTCTTAAGTTATTACTATACTTTGTAATTACGGATTCATTTAGAACTTGGAAATAAACATTACTCAAAAACTGATAAAGAATGATAATTTTACTTCTAAATAAACTTTAAAATCGATTTCTTTAATTCCTTTACGATTACTTTAATGAATTCTAGTGTGTGTGTGTGGATTCTTTGAGATGACAGACAGTGGATCTAAATTAATTAATACATGTTTTACTATACTTGATATTCGAATATCCAATCACTCGGTGGTTGCGGTGATGATTCCCTCATGTCGATCGTTCTAGAATCGTGCAGATAACTCCTCCAGATGATAGATGGTACTGCATGAATCCCACGATGTCACTCACAGACACTTCACTCACCAACTCCACGCATTCGGATTATAATTTATGATTAAAAGTTAGCATTCTCTGTTGTACACCGACATCGTGAATTTTTTCAAATCTGAATTAATATTACGCACCTTTGTTGCGGTATGTCTGGTTATCAAGTGTTCATGAATGTAGTTTGTGTTGTTAATCTTTCTTAAAAGTTATTGTTGTAAAGTGTTCGTATACACTGAATTTACATTATTGTCTGGTTACTATTTGTTTCAGTTAATGTTCACTGGTAGGCTAATAGTGTGACTCTACTTCATAGTTCGTTTGTTTGTAATGACTGTATTAACTTCTGTTATAAGTTCGGAAACTACCTTCTCACACTGTGTATCGAATTATTCTAAGTTCAATAAAATGCTAATCACTCCAGTCACGGACTTCACTCCGATCGCGTCCAAAATTTAGTTAGAACTCCTCGAGCGCGTTCCTGTCTCCTTCCTATATTTTCCTTACCAAATCTCCCACCAGACTTCTGATTCCAACGACGCCGTGTCCTTATTGGTTTCATATTTTTCCCTCCAAGTCCAAATACCACCTGTCTTTTCAAAGGCGTTCTCTGATAAGGCTCCTGGTTCCCCACCAGATTCTTCCCTTGCTTCGTATTTTGAGGTCGTTGTCATTTCCAGACAACGCAGCAATAAATTGTATCTGTCGTTTTTTCTAAAGTCTACAGCGACAACTCTGAGTTTCTCTTCCATTTGCATTGTTTCTGAACTTCGTCGCTCTGGCGTTATTATCTATTGTTGTTCAAGGGCCTCGCCTACCCTTCTTTGAAAGTTGGTTTTTTCTTTTAGTTGCCAGCCAACACCCCATCCTTGAGTTTGGGATGTACTCTCTGCGCTTTCGTTTCCAAGTAAGGTCAAAACCCTGTCATCGACCGCTGGAGTCTTTCAAATCAATACACCCTTCGTCGCTTTCTCCTGACAGCTGGCGTACACATGTATGCTTCACCATTGTTAAACCTTTTCTCCTTTAATGGCTCTGTACACATTGTATGTAGTTTCCTATGGAATCAATGTGTTTTCACAAAAAACTGGTGTTCTACGTACCGGGAGCAGTGAACTCTGCTTGTTCACAGGGCATGCGTTGCAGCTGCCTACGAAATTTATGACCTGTCCGTCACTAGAGCGTGTTTTGTTCGCTTCTCCTTTTGTCCCTTACAAAATATGCTTTCCACACATACACCCTTCGTTATTGCTTCCAACGACATTTCTTACTGCTAATTATAAAATAAAACTTTTCGAAATTTTTGGTGTTATAGGTCTGGAGTGCAAGACTACAGTTTGTACAGTGAATCAGATACAGTGCTATCCAGTGTTTCTTGAGCGATTTGTCGGTTCAAATATTTGAGCGATATGGACAACTCATCTACTTCAGCTTTTGTGGTAATGGCAGGCGCATACTATGAACTTCTAAAAAAAGGCGAAAACGACCGAGATGGTGGATTAGAAGTTTTCTAGCGAAAAGACATTCGGAAGGAGCCTATAACTCGTTGATGAGAGACTTACGTCTCCAAAGTGGGTACGAGAATTTTGTTAGAATGACAGCAAGTGATTTTGAATTTTTACTAAACTTATTGGGCCGGAGATTACAAAGCGCAGGAAATGTCGAGAACCAATTTCTCCTGGTGAAATGTTAGCGACAACCCTTCGTTTCTTAGCGACAGGTGATAGCTATAGTTCTTTAATGTATCTACACAGAATCTCCAAATCCGCCATTTCAAGATTCATACCTGAAGTGTGCAAGGCTATTGTTGCAGCTTTGAGGGATTGCATTAAGGTAAGAACTGTTAACAGGAAAGTTTTGTTTATAAAATGGTTTATTCATAATTGTTTACATTTTATAAAGTGGTAATTTTTCTTCAACACATACAGTTTCAGATAGTAACTAAAATTAGGTAAGCTTGAACGTTAATTTTGAGTAAACAAATTCATCAGTTGATAATCATCTTCTTCATTTATTTGCACTTGCACGGGGGAATATTGAGGCTCGCTAGTGCTTGTTTGGGGGGAAGGGTTTGAACTCTGTGCACTAATTTGTTGAGAGTTACTAGTTGACGAGTTGCTGGAATGAGGAGCAGGATATTGAACTGTTTGTTGCGAACCAGAGTAATTTATAAATCCAGGATTAAATAGTGGAGGAAATGGACCTCGTGCTCCTCCACATTCAGCTTGATAAAGTATGTTTGAAATGCTGTGGCGAACCCAAGCCTTAGTTTTCCTATCTTGAATTTTTGTTAATGACTCACCTACGTACTCTCCAAAACATATATCCTCATCCCTACTTTTATTCAAATTTGATGTGAACACATCGTATGCATGGTTGAACTTTTTTTCAAGCGCAGAGCATTTTGAGTCCGGTGGAGGACGTTTGTTCTGACATTTCTTGTGAACAGGTGCTGATTTTTGTGTAGAGTTTGTGGATGGATCTGGTACAGCAGCAGGTTGTGATACTGCAATATCTATGGATTTTTCAGCCTCCCTCTTATCACTTATATCTTCTGAGGGTGGGTCATCAGGGTCGTTCTCGTCAAGGCCAGTTTGGGACGAGTCGTGCAGAGTCTAATAAAGGAGAGGAAAAAATAGGAATTAGCAATTCAAAACTATTATTATAAAAAAATATAACCCACTATGAGTACATATACTCATAGTGGCTTATATTTCTTTATGTTTTTTTAGCAATAACAATGTTTTATTGTATGGTGAAAAATTGGAATTAAAAAAAAAATGTAAATAGTTTATTACTTATATAATAATTTAACAACTGTAAATTATTTTTAGGTACCAAACAATGAAACAGAATGGGATGATGTTGCCAAAGGATTTCATTCTAGATGGAACTATCCGAATTGCATCGGTGCACTTGATGGAAAGCACATTGTTCTCCAAGCTCCAGCAAACAGTGGTAGTTTATACTACAATTATAAAGGAACTTTTAGTATTGTGCTCATGGCTTTGTGTGACGCAGAGTACAATTTTTTGTACGTGGACGTAGGTGTGCAAGGACATGAGTGTGATGCAGGTGTATTTTTGGGCACAGACTTGTACGCTGCTGTTGAGCAAAACACGCGGCAAATACCACCTAAACGGTCTTTACCAGGAAGAGATGTGGACATGCCCTTTGTAATAGTTGCTGATGATGCATTTGCTTTGTCAGAGCGTATTATGAAACCATTTGTGGGAAGACATAGTAAAGGTTCAATTGAAAGAGCTTTTAATTATAGACATTCAAGAGCTAGGAGGGTAATTGAAAACGTTTTCGGAATAATGAGCAGTGCATTTAGAGTTCTCCGAAAACCTATGTTACTGCAACCCGAAACAGCAAGGTGGGTTACGTTGAGCTGTGCTTATTTGCATAACTTTTTAAGAAAGAATTCTTCTGCAGAGACCTACTCTTCTGCTCATGTATTTGATTCAGAGGATGACAACGGAAATGTTATCAACGGAACTTGGAGAAATGAAGGAGTGGAGCTTTATGGACTTCGATGTTGTAAGCAAAGAGGAGAAAATCCTGGCACATTCGTCCGTCAAGAATTGGCTCAGTTTTTTCACAATCAGCCAGTGTCATGGCAACATCGATATGCTTAGTTACAATTATATGTCAGGGCCATACTTTAATTAACCTTTAATTTAACCCTTAAAAATGAGTCAAAAAATAATTTGTACGATTTTTACTATGGTTTAAAGTATGACCCCTTATTATATTTATGTATCTATATATAAACAACATCTTATGAAACATTTCGAAATTGTTATTATTTACTCACCAGGTTTAGTGAGCTTGTGTGTGCAACTCGTTCAGTGGTTGTTGACAGAAAACTCAATAAACTGAAATACTGCCATTTAGGCACGTAAATATCCTTAGCACCAGCACCACTTTTCTTGCTCTTTTCTATTTTAGTTTTTTCTCTCAAGTATTGAGACTTCTGTGAGTGAAGTTTCTTCTCAACTTCTTCAAGAGTGCATTCCATAACATCAGAAATCCGTTGCAGGGCATCGTTTCTATTGTTACAGTTCTTGTGGCTTGAATTTTTTTATATTCCACAGCACTGTCTCCTGTTCATATAGTTCAATAAGTTTCGCCACTTGACATTTAGACCACTCCATCACAAAACAAACACTAGCACTGACACAACACTGAAAATACCACAACCACAAACAAGAGAGCACGTTTGAGGTTATACTCGCAGGGTCTGGACGACAGCGAGTATAGACTGTACTGCGCGTGCGCGTGTCCTTGGGACATGTTGCAGTCTGTTTCCATTGTCTGTGGCACAAGTTGCGGTGCATGTTGTGCGCCGCAGTCGCTTGGCACATTTTTGTCCCCGGCACTTGTGCCGCAACATGATGCATACTGTTTCCATTTCAACAAATTTCGGGCACATGTGCCGGCACATGACGCGCAACATGTTGCGGGACAAATTTGTAGTAATGGAAACGAGGCTTCTGAGTGATTCAAAAATCCCCTAAAATCAAACCAAAACCCCCTAAACTTAATAATATTATGACATTTTGTAGAATAGTAGGTATGTAGGAAATGTAGGTATTTTATTTCCTTCAAATTATAAATTTAATAATTTTAAATTAATGTAATTTGATTAGAAGTCACATGAAAAATTAATTTTTCTGATAAATTTTTATTTTCTAACTTTATTGAGCAAATTTTTGTCGAGGAAGCTGTGTACAGTTTGTAAAAAAAAGATCTTTTTATTTATGAACTTAGGTTTAGAATTACATCAAAATTATTACAAAAAGTATAAAAATAATTTAATAATACTGATTATTTCAACAGTTATTTAATATTTTAATAGTATTTCAATATCTATTAAATAAATGTAACCGATTATGATTTTTCAGTAAAACTATAACCGATCATGTTGGAAAACAATTACACATTTATATTTTCTAATATTTCCTCCATTACAATACAATCTTTATCAGTATCATTGTTATTTTTGAAATCATACATTTTGTAATTAAATTTTTTTAACATCGCTGGTGTTGGCTTGAAATTTATGCAGGAACCTTGTCGTTGTAAAGTGTATCTCACCATCATCAAACACTCCAACATTTCTGGTGATAATCTGTTCCTTAGTTTATTTTTTAAAATTGAATAAATGGAAAATGCGCGCTCCACGCTTGCATTTGAAAAAGGCAGAGAAAGCAAAGCTGTTGCAAATTTGGCCACATTTTCGAACCGTTTATTTCCCGCCGCATCACTATGTTCCATAACATCAGCATAAAACTCTTCCGTGTTTGATAAATTGTTCCATTTCTTATTTTGCAGCTGACACCACTCATTTTCAATATCTTGTTTTACACCGTACACATGAGTCCTGGAAATTTTAGTAAGAATTTCCTTCAGACCAGGTTTTACCTGTGACGTTGCAATTTTGGGGTCGAGGTTTGCCATCATTTTTAAAATTGATACATTTTCCGGTAATCTATTTTGAATTTGTTCAGCCAAAATAACTAAGAAATTTTTACATCTTTCTCTAACATCAATCAGATCTCTTTCTTCAATACGTTTGGCTATAGACTCAAAATCGTAGCCGAGATATATTGAGGAAGTGTGCATCAGATGGGGATGGAAGTTAAAATTGGTGAGTTCACTGTCATCTACCTTTTGCAATTGAGCTGGAACTACAATCTTCTGAAGCAAATTTTTGTTAAGTAGAAATAAATCTTCAAATAACTTAACTGGTTCCACTTGATTACTTTGAAATAACTGATTCAATTGAATTATAGCTTTTAGTTCGTTCTTTAAGAAAACCAAAAAGGCATGGAATGGTAACCTTTTCATAATGTCATGCAATTGATCGGCCATGTAGCATTTGTCTTGATTTTTAGCAATCGAAAACAATAGTTCCAATTCTACCCATTGGTCTAGTATTGTATTTATGGCGTCAAAACGGGCCAGCCAGCGACTCCCACTAAGTACGGTTATTATTGATTGTTTCGTACAAATTTTTGTACTCTTCAATACGTTTAAAACTATAAGCGAACCAGTTGTGAATTTCTCGAACCAGAAATTCTAATTGTCTAGGCAGTGTTTCGGCCGCTCTTTCTGCACATAAGTGCAAACAGTGACAGATGCATTTTACAACAATGAGATCCTGCAATTCTTTTTTCAGAATAGCAGTCACAGAATTATGTTTGCCTACCATCACATTGGCACCATCCACGCCTATCCCAACCAGATTTTGAAGACTCAGGCCGTCATGCTCTAACTGGCTTTTTATAGTATTACATACGCTCTGAACATCAGAGGCAGTCAATTTAATTGCTCGATAAAAAGTAGTTACTATTTTTTTTTTGCAAAACTGAGAAGAAACGTATCATTACACAAAGAATCTTTTGTGTCGAGACATCTGTACTTTCATCGATAATTATAGAGTATGCGGAGTTGCCTACCTCTTGTATTAGATCTTCTAGCATGCAAGGGCTTAGCACATTTTTTATAATCATTGAACACTTTGTTTTATGAAGTTTTAATTTAGATAAAGTGTCAGAATTACTACCTAACTGCGGCAAAATTTCGGTCATGTGATCAACAGTTTGTATAGAAGCATGTTCCGCAATGAAGGCCGCTATTTTCAATTCTGCAATTTTGGTTTTTTCTGGGTAGATCGGTATAAATATTGATGAAAGTTTTTGATATGATTTTGCGGTCCTATCTGTTTCAACTGCTTTTTGTAGTTTATCTGTATCAACGTGAGCTAACAGGTCTTTCTTGTGAGCTTTTAAATTTGCTTGACAATACTTGCATATTGCCATACTGTCGTCTGTGGGATGCGGTGAAATCCAGTCTGTAAATTAAATATTATCATATAATAATATTAAATAAATATCATATAATATATCCATTATATACATATATACATTAATGTATTTACTCAAGCACAGCATTCTAAGTTATGCAATCAATCCTATCACCTTGTTTCGATAATTCTATCTCTATCACTTTTATTGGCCCTACTGTAGCAAGCAAAAATTGAAATCCAACAAAAATTGAAAGATCTAAAATGTTAACCATCATCATCTACAATAGTGGTCCTTTCTGAAACAACACTAAGGAAGGAAAATAGCTTTACACAGACACATCTGTCAATTTTTATCCAAACAGAATCAGACCGATCCATTACTCATCATTTAGTGAGGTTAAGTTAGATAGGTGTAGGCGTGTAAGCTTGTTAATTTGTTAATATTCTAAATCTCGTGCACGTACGATGCAAAAAAAAACATTTCAAACAATAACAAATATTTTATAATAATTATATTAGAGCTGCTTTCAAATAACTTTGGAACATCTGCGATCTATGAAGGACTTTTAGGTCACCTATAAAAACATGATTCATTTGATTTCATTAATTATATTCAGTTCCTGTATGTAATTCCAGTAATAATAATATAAAGAAATTGGACAGATTTTGAATTTATTTCTCTGTAGTTACTAGATTATTTTGATGTTCAAGCCATTGTGGTTCCATTTGTACTCGTATGGACTAATTTTATGAAATTACACATAAATATGTGCGAAAATTTTAGATTAAAAACAACACTTAGGTTATATTTTTCCTATTGTAATTAGAAATAGAATAAAAGTATCCTAATAAAGATGCAATACAAACCTTTCAGTAAGCTATCGGTCTCCCATGCTATTGTATATTTTTGATAATATTTTTTATCTTTTGTTTTCGGCATCACTTTAACAATTGATTATTAATAACAAAACTAAAAAGAAAAAGAATAATACACTTTGCACCAGTGTTACCAGGTCAATGAGTCGTCTTTTCCCACTTTGACATAAAAATCCCCACTCACACAGTATGTGTGCTTTAGGCTGTCACATGTTATAGGGTTTCAGTATAAAATATACAATTTAGTATACACTACCAATATCAGCAGTGTTGCCAATATAGCGACTTAGTGAAAGATCTGGCGACATTCAATTAGTCATGGTTTCGAAATCAAACGAAGAATTTATTTTTTCGGATGCCCTGAAACAGAATTTTTTAAACACCTAAAAAAACCCTAAATATTTTTACCCCCACAAAAAACCCCTTTGCGATTTCTTTACCCCTAAACTTAGGGGGAAAACCCCTAAGTTGACTACAATGGCAAGGCACACGCTACCGGAAACCAACACCACGAACCCCCCACTCCACCAGTGCCGGTGCAATGACTTGGCGAAATGTGGGAGGTTTTTCTGCCGCACCCTGTATTATGTCCTAAATATCTACATAATGAAGACGTGTACACATTCCACTGTATATGTCAGCTTTATATAATATACATATGTGCATATGTTATAGATGTCCTGTATATGTTGCATGTGTGTGTGTGTGTGTGTGTGCGTGCGCGCGCGCGCACGTGCCTGTGTATTAATTCATTAGGTACATATTAGTATACATATGTTAAACATATATATGTACTGATTTATAAAGTTTAAAAATATTAGTTTTATATGTGCAAAATTTATATTTAACTCATGATGACAAAACCTAGCCTATTGATTCAACTTTTGTGTATGTTTGAAATAATGTTTAAATACTGAAAAATATTTGAAGCTGTGTACAAATTTAAATATTCTGTGCCTTATTAATTACTCCCAGCACTCTTGTTAACATATTCCCATCTCGAAAACTTACAGAATCTTCACTCAGAATTGAGGACAAATGTAGCCAGTTGAAACTTATCATAAATCAGTCTCACTGAAGAAGAAGAAGAAGAAGATCTGTGGTCCAGCTTAACAGACATTATGTTTTTTTAATTTAAGGAGAAAATAATAAAGTATAACTCTCATGACTTTTGGTCCCATAAGTAACACTAGCAAAACTACAGACTTCAACCTTTTATTGTAAAAAATATTATATATCCTTACTTGGTCTATTTTTGAGGAGTCATACAGACTGATGATAATGGTAAAGTGATAACTTTCTGTGTGTCTTGGATTTCGTTGTCCATGACGTGTCCGTTACTTAACTAAATATCACTATAGTATTGACGACTCGGAACACTAAGTTTTTTATAAGTAAAAACGTAAAGTTTTACCTTACAGCCTAAACCGGCTTTCACCTTTAGAAGGCTTCATCAGAGGCTGCCATAGGTAGCGTTGTCCGTCTTGTTGTTGGTGACGGGATAGTTTGACGGATACCACAGCTTCAATCTTTCTATCCTGTCGCCAACAACAAGATGGACAACGCTACCTATGGCAGCCTCTGATGAAGCCTTCTAAAGGTGAAAGCCGGTTTAGGCTGTAAGGTAAAACTTTACGTTTTTACTTATAAAAAACTTAGTGTTCCGAGTCGTCAATACTATAGTGATATTTAGTTCTGTGTGTCATTTGCTATTTCTGAAGATATTCATTAAGTTATCTTGAGAATATCTGTACAGATAGTACAGATTCTGTATTTCTGCCGGTACAGACTTAGTTAAACATGTTGTGTCAGTAGAAGCACTTAACAGACACTCTTGAGGGGCACAGCTACATAAAACAAATAAGTAGACTGAAAACCCCTTCAGAGAAATCAACAGCACACAATAATAACCAAAAGCCATCTTAAGAAGATGCTACAGATACAGTAACAATATGTTAAGGAAGTGAGGTGTATGTATAAAACAAGAGTACAGCCAAATGAATACTAAAAACCTATTTATAACACATGAGAAAATACATAAATTATGATCAAAACAAAATTGTAAAGAACTGAGTATATACAGGAGGGACGAATGTGACTGGACCCATTTCTTAATTTTTAGGCTGTTTTATTATGTTTTCAACTGTTTCTGATATTTATTAGTAATACTATTTTGAATGTTCATCACTTCCTTGTGTACACACATAATAATTATTAATATTGGTGTTGCTTTCACTGTAAACTTACTTGTTTTATTCACTCAGACGATGTTTCAGAGTAGTGTTCTCCTTCTTCAGTGAGTTTTGATACGGAATGTGCCAAGTTGTCAGTAATTTCATGTGTAATTACCTCCACCCCCACACACAACCTGTTAACTAAAAACCGTTACACATAAAATTACCGACAACTTGGCACATTCCGTATCAAAACTCACTGAAGAAGGAGAACACTACTCCGAAACGTCGCCTGAGTGAATAAAACAAGTAAGTTTACAGTAAAAGCAACACCAATATTAATAATTATATTAGTAATTCTTTTTTAAATATATGCTTAAACATAGGCAAACAAATTTATTACACTGCATTAGCTTATACACGTTTGAAATTTAGGGAAATTATTCAGTCAATAAGTACTGTTTCAATAAACTCGTATTTTTATTGAGTTATTGCTGCTTACTTTAATGGAAGTGGTTTCTGCCACTTTAAAGATAGTAATGTTGATCAGTCATAACTTGTTTTTAAGGCCAAATTATAAATACGCCACTGGGTATTTAACTTTAATCCTTCTCCACAATCAAGTTCTAGACAGATCTACTTGTGGAGAGAAGAAATTGGAAAGAAAGTAAAATGTATGCTACACTCACTTGTTGCACACACCACTAGTCACTGTGACACCGATTAGCGCTTTCGAACGTACCCGTTCATCATCAGATCGTAACTGCCATTTGTGTGGCATAAATTTATTTAACCACTAATAAAATTTGTAGTTTAATTTAGAAAGTAAAATGGTACACCTTGTTCCATTGAATGGGTCAAAAGCTTCAATCTTCAACAAAAAGACATTGAAATTCTCTCTTGTTGCTATATCTTGATTCTACTTTTATCAGTGTCGCTATTGCGATCACTTGGCAGTAGAAACTTTTTTTACTTACATACACATGACAGTCGTGTCACTATCACTCAGAAATTGTTTCTGAAGTCTGTTGTGGTCTTGGTGCTGATGTTGAGAGGGAGGGGGTAGTGTTGTTCCATAATTTTGATGCGCAGCGTTCAAATCAAGTGTTTGATCGGGAATGTGTTTGACTGTTTAAAATTAAATACTGTTTGCAAATTTCGAATTGTTCTGTTGCGACGAATCTACAAACAAATCATATTTATTGCATATGTCTTTTATAATAATTATTATTTTTTCTTCTTATTAGTTCCTTGCTTTGAAATGCCATTATCTTTGTAAATGCCAAAAATAATTATTATTTACAATCAAATTGTACAACAGGTGAGCCATTTTAACTATTTGTAAAATGATACTGGCTATGATAGGAATTATATTATTGATGTTAACTTAGGTGAGTTCCAGGCAATCTGTGGGGCAATCACTCATCATTTTTAGAAACAACATACATCAAGATACAAAATTAAAGTTGTATAACGTTATGGCACCCGCTGTACTATCCTATAGGTGTGAATTATGGACAACAACTAAGAAACAAGAAAGTAAAGTACAGAAATTGCAGAAATGGCATTCTTAGTAGTTAAAAGGTATTCTAAACTTGGCCGTATAAAGAATGATGCCATAGAAGAAGAATTAACAGTTTGTAATTTGAATGAACTACTAAAAGATTATAAACAGTGATGGAAAGAACACTTAGAAAGAATGTCAGATTCCAGGCTGGGCAAACAACTCTAGGAATATAAACTTACAGGACACAGTGTGACAACTCAAATTATGCAAATAATAAATTCGTCCCTAGTTCGGACGTCATTTGTGACAACTCAATTAAATGCTTTGCACAGGTTTATAAAATTTTACGAATTTATAAAAAATTTACTACTTTTCTTACCTTCGGGTTCACCTCCAGGGTCCTATAGACGAAACTGTTGCAGAGATGATTATTTAGGTTTGATTTGCGAAATAAACTACTTAACACATTTTATGCTGATTCTAAACAAATATGATTTTATTTTATAATCTTTTTCTCTTTGTTATATAATAACACCAAACGATTATACTACAGTTTATTATAGAAATCTTTTACTACCAACCAGTACTTTTCTCAAACACTTTCTCTATCTATTTTTCTTTTGCCTCCCTTTTATTGAGCTCATGAATTTACTGCTAATGTTTTACTTACAAACTGTTGACCAATTGGTCTTTTCACTTTTGATTATCTGTATTCAGTATCCATAACGTTACACCACGTGCCGTTTTACACTTTTGGTTAATACACTCACACCAACCCAATCACATCGTCACTGTTGTTCCCGTTACCGTTTTAAAGCTACTATTACATTTTGGTAGGCCTACTTTAACGTTTTCGGCCTACCCGAGGCTACGTTTAAATTACGTCTGCACTGTTTGATGGAGGACTGGCGACAATAGTACAGTTAATGAACACTTTTTTTACTAAAAACCTTGCAAAAATTAATTAATGGATGAAAATTTGGATTTAGGTAGTTAAATACATGTACTCTCCAATAAGTAATTCTTTTGCGGGCGGCAATACTTGTATTTTAAAAAATTTTGAAAAATATTTTTGATTTTCAGTTTTTTGTTTATAACTTTTTAAATAATTAAAATAGAGAAACATTTTTTAAACAAAAGTTGTAGAGTGAGACCTTACCTACAAAATTTGCAATAAACATTTTTTTGATATCTTAATTTGTTTAAAAGATATGGCCAATTTTCAAAAAAGAAATATTTTGAAAAAAATTTTGAGTTTTTATTGTTGCTGTAATTTATTAAAAATCAGAAATATACAAAAATTTTTCAAACAAATGTTATAGCTTATGTATTTATCTACAAAATTGTATTAAAAATATATTCCTTATCTCAAATCGTTTCCGCGATATGACCGTTATTTTAACGAGACGCAACTGAAAATACTAAACAAGTTTTCCTTGGTGAATTGTGCACTGATTTAACTGAATATACATTTATTCGCTTATTTTAACAATAATTCTTAAATATGTACAGTCATTTTTCAACATAAAAAAAAATTATTTTCAAAAAGCAGAACTAAAAAGGTCGGTAACGTTGGTATCTATTTTCAAAAGTAGACAAATTTAAAAAAGGCGAAAATACAATTTTTTATAATTTTACAATTTGCATACGTAATTATAAAAGAGTACATTTTAATTTTATAAAAGAACTATTTTTAGACATGACCTGCACCGGAAGGACCTCATTTTTTACCTGTAAAGTCCGCATTTCGATTTGTAGACAAAATATAGGAATTAGAAAAATTAGGAATAATTATAACATGTTTTTATTTATTTTCAATCTTGAAATTATCTTACATAATAATAGTATAATATTGTATAAAATTAAATTACATGAGTATCATATCAAATTAAATATGTATTATTTAAGAATGTTTATAATTATACAAGTTCATCGTCAAAATTAATTTCTTCGGCTTCTTTTTCAACTTCATTATCATCTTCATCCTCAGAATCGAGAGATAAATCTACTTTTTTGTAATTAGTACAGCCGGCAGTTTGACAGTATCCACATGCTGCGGAACAAAATAACCCAGCTTTTCTGCAACTGGAATTCGTACTTTTTTTACATCCGGTTTTGCAGTTGCAAAAAATCATATCTAAAATTTCTGATGGCGCAACGTCTTGTGTCATTTTTATAGGAACTAAAATATCTTCTTTTTTCCAACCCCAGCTTTCTGGAGATATAGTTTTTGATAGCCAGAGTTGAACTTGATAATAAACTCTATAAAAATGTTGTGCAGCATCGGACGTTGGAGGTAGATTTGCCAAATTAACAGGTGTTAGTTTAACGAGCGCCTTAGAAAACGTAACATATCGCAAAACATTAATACATTTGACTGCTTTTGGTGCTTTATATAAATACAAGAGGCATTTCAGTCCACTTTCAAAAATAGTCTTTTTATCAGCATTCTCTAGATAAAAAGTACGTATAGCTTCTTTCAGTTCGTCATTATGATTTTTCTCGAAATAATTAAATATACTTTTTTTTCCTTTGTTGTAGAAGCAAGAAGTAGTGTCACACCCTGTAAAGGCATGCAAAAATAAAATGCTTTCCTTACAAAAAGGATTTGTATCGAAACTTTTTTATGTATACACTGTATTTTCTTTGCCTTGCTTTCCCAATTTTAAAAAATAAATTGTTTTATCGCTGGGAGTCAATGCAATTGTTAAAACTAAAACGTCGGTATCTTCAGAAACAATTGTAGCACGTTGACATGAAACCCCAAGCGCAGTTTTAACAATCAGTAAATCTGCGTCATCTTCTGCTTGCTTTACAATGAAATTATTTTTTTTCAAAGATTCCGACAAATACTTTATAAATCTTGTTTTATTATTAATGTTGCCAAAAAATTTGTCGTGTTGAACTGTTATAGCCATATTTTCAGTGAAAAGAATATCAGTACTTGTAGCTTTATTTGAGCGTCGCAAACGTTCAGCGGATTTAGTACTTGAAGTATTCAAAGTGTAGCCATCAAATACTATTATAACATCGGATCCAAAGTTTTTCTTTAAATAAGATATGTACTTCCTTATTATTTCTTGAAGTGATTCATTTTGGGACCATCTAACTCGATGAAGGAGCATTCCACCATCTATTACAAATACGCCTTCAGAATGTTTTATAATGTCATTATTTTCGGTCACAAATAAATCAAATAAAGCTGCTTTTGGAGTTTTTCGCATTAATCCTTCATTAAATATTGACATTGGATAAGGAGCTAGTTCATACTGAAGATATTCTTGCAGCTGTCCAGTTTTTTTTAAGGCAGTCATTCTTTGGAAAATTAAATTGGGATCAATTGCTACAACACTATTATCTTTACTTTTTATATTACTACTAGTAGCACTTAATGGTTGGACTCTTTTACTTCTTGGAAAAGTAACTGCAGTAAAACTTTTACCTACAATGTCCTGTAAATTTTTTTTCCCAATTTCAAAACAATCGTAACAATTAATATTTTCACCACCAGTTACGCCAGTGGATATTGATATAAGGGAATTAATGTGGGGAAACGGATCATGCTCCTTGAACCATTGAAATATTTTTAAAATATCTGCGTTATCTCTCTTTATTCGTTAATCTCTGGCATCGACATGTTGTTCAGAAGTTGAAAATGTAATACCACAAAATTTTTCAACTTCTTTGCAAACATCATTTGTGTAAGGCATTGCTAAAATCCATCTTGCAAGAGTACTATCTGTTATATTACGCCCAATCATTCCACCCTCGATTTTTAATATTCTCATTAAATCTTGTTCTATCAACATATCAGTAAAAACTCCAGACCAAAAACTGTTGTCTGCTCTCCTTCCTGTATTATAGCCGTTCTCAAAGAAATCATACAAATGTTTATACAATGGATCATTTAAATTAGAAGCATTAGACGTTTCAGTCATCTTTTCGAAAAGTTCGGTCATTTTTTGAATATTGAACATTGGTATTTCATTAAAAAATTTTTAGATAATACATTCCCTGGGAGAAAATACAGTTTTTTTAATTTTCATAAGCAAAAGTCATAGTTAAAAAATCAACTTCAATCATTTATGTACTTTTTTGGGTTTTAGGTACATTTTTTACTGATTAGAACAAAATAAATAGTCACCGGTAACTTGTGAGTATCATTCTATACTCAAAAAAACAAAATACACAGTCACCGGTAACTAGTAAGTATTATTCTTTACTTAATAAAACAAAATACACAATCACCGGTAACTAGTAATTATCATTCTATACTTAAAAAAACAAAATACACAGTCACCGGTAACTAGTAAGTATTATTCTTTACTCAATAAGACAAAATACACAGTCACCGGTAACTAGTAATTATCATTCTATACTCAATAAAACAAAATACACAGTCACCGGTAACTTTTATATGTGAAAGGATTATGGAAAATTTAAAGAAAAGTTTTAATTAAAATTAAAATATTTATTATAAAAAGTTTTGTAAAATTGTACTTTTAACTTATTGAAAAAGATTATACATTGAGCGTCAAGTTATGCGTTTGATAGAATTGATGACAAACTTTAAAAAAGACTTGTAATTGTAAGCATAAGATTCATTATTAAAAATTAGGTGTAAGTCACTTATTTTGCTTTATAAGGTATCGGTGAGTATATATTTTAGTTTTTAGATGCTTTAAAATAATTCAAAACAAATTAAAAGATTTTTACTTACCAATTAACTCTTGGAGAGTGAATACTTTTTCTTCAGCATCTTCTATATACTTGTAAATTATTTCCATGCTATGCGAAAGATCAATTTTTGGTCTACCAACATTTCCTTCTTCAGAATTGATACCAAGATATTTGTTCATAATTTTCAAATAACAAGGAAGATGATAGCGAGCTTCTTCTGCTATTAAATCAATACATGATATTCTACTCATCACTTTTTTACTAATTTCATCATAATTTGATTCCAAAGCCCTCTGAAATTTCTCTTGAAAACTTGACTTTTTAACAATATGAAAAAGACCAGCTGATCCTTGCCTATTGTATTCACCACAATCACAAATAAAACATTTTTTTTAAAGTCACAAAAATTATTTGAAAATCTTCTGAGCTTCTTTTTGGCTGGGCTAAATTTCCAAGCATTGAAATTAAAAGGAGAGTAACTATATATAAATTTACCATTTTTTTTTCAATGCATACTTTTCTCTGCATTTAACATGCACTTTAATAGTATTTTTATCTATAAGCACCTTATGCCTTTCATCATTTCTTTCTAAACTTACTCTTTTTAATGTTTCAATTCCTCGAGTAACATTAACAGTTTTTGGATTATCACTTTCACAATCTTTTTCACAAATAAAACAAACAATATTGTCACTTTGGTCACTATTGTTACTCATTTTTAGTAATTTACAGTCTCATAAATATTTACAAAAACATTTTACATTTAATAAAACATTAAAACTTAGTTGTTTTCAATGCAGGCAATCTATGTAGGAATGATAGAATTGAGGTTAGGCTACAGCGGCGGCAAAAACGTGGAGCTGTATATATATAACAGCTGCGTATTTGCTCTCTCACCTGTCTCTTTTCACATGTCCCCTATATTTCTACCTTAACAATACGTGTATTCTTGGTGTGTGTAATCGACTGTATATATATTCATAAAGCTACGCTCAAATTTTCGTTTATAAATATTTATTCTGAAAATAATTGTGAACGTATTACGAAACCAAGTCTACTTTTTGTACTTGAGAACAATAATTGAGCATAATTTAAAATTTACTAAAAATATTACAAAAATATAGTAACTATTCCAAAGTATATATATTCAAGTACCCCCCAACAATTTTTGTCACGATATAATCATTATTAGTAAAAATATAGCAAATTGAAAGTCGAAAAAAATGGTTGTAAAAAAAATAAGAAAAAAAATCAAAGTTCAACATATAATTATTTTTTCCCCTTGTAAGTAAGCCTTGTTTCGTTTCAATAAAATCAAAAAGTAGATATTCAATATTATATATCTATAAGGAAAATGTATTTTGATTACTCTATAAATAATTATAAATAAAATTATTTGTTTACTCTCTAAAATTAGGTTTCCTATTTTTCAACTCGATTTTCTTTGAGAAAAAATTTTTAAATTGTAATTGTAATATTATCATCTGAAAGCTTAGGCTTTTATTTACATCACATAAATTTCATAACTTTCTAATACCGATAACTATCTAAAATTATTAATTAATTAAACTATGATAAAAAAATCTAGCTGACTTTGATTGCTTGCGCATGCGCAGACCTCTCAAAGGTTTTGAAAAATTACTTATCAGAAAATTGGCCATATCTCTGTAATGGATTAAGGTATCAAAAAAATTCTTATGACAAATTTTGTAGATAAGGTCTCAATCTACAATTTTTGTTATAAACATTTTTTCTATTTTGATTATTTAAAGAGTTATAAACAAAAAATCGTAAATAAATTTTTTTTTACATATTTTTCAAAATTTTCAAAAATACAAGTTTCGCTGCTCGCAAAAGAATTACTTATCGGATAGTATGTATATTTAAGCACCTAAATCCAAATTTTGATCCATTTATTAATTTTTGTGACTCAAAAAGTGTTCATTGACTGTACTACAAGGTACTCCTGCGCCCCCAACAGTGGTGCCGATCCTCCCCAAGCCCTATGTGGCGCTTCCCCCCCAACTCCAGGCTCGATTACTAAAAAAAAAAAAAAAAAAAAAAGCTCTTTTTATATTGTACTGTGATTCGTGGATGTCTCATCACGTGATACACCATGCAGCCCCCTTAAGCAAGCTTTGACGCAAATTGCGACCAGGAAATACGTTCTCACATTGTATTCGGTATTTTTGTAATAGTAAATTTCATACAACAGTAAAAAAAATTCATAACTTTAGTCGGTGCTTTAGTTCTATAATTTATCTCGATTTTTTTTACACAGGACTTCAGGACTTGCACTTACAACATTCTGTTGTTGTAACTGCAGGTACCATTTTTTTGGCTCTGAGGGCTGGTAAATAACAAATTGAAACTCTTCAGTAAACAAATATATTGCTTTTACAAATTGTTACATACAGTATACAGCAGAAAAGCCATGGAACTAAAACTTTACCTTTCTTGCTTTCAGCAAGGCAAACTCACTAATTATTTCACTAAAATCAAGTTTTGAAGCAATCTCATATTCTATGGACAGGATAGCTAAGTTTGTCAATCTGTTTTCACACATACTTGACCGTAAGTAGTTTTTGATTATCTTCAGCTTGCTGAAAGTACGCTCGCAAGACGCCACACTGACGGGCATTGTCAAAAATATCCTCAATGCTATTTCGATGTTTGGATAAGCATCTCTTAATCCATAGTTTGAAATAACTTTCAGAATATCCAAGTGGGAAGCCTTGTAAATGTTCTTCACCAGCTCTTTTGCATGAAACTTGAAAGCAGCTACTTCGTTAACTAGCTCAACTCTATCAATGTCTCTGCTATATATCGCACCAAGATCAGCTGCACACTTTTCAAGAAAAGAAACAGAGCATTCACTTAAGGACTTTCCTGACAAAAAACTGAAGTCTGATGAAACTGTGTGGTAAATGTGTGCCCTTTTTTCCATTTCACTTACAATTATATCAAATACAGTGTAACATTCTATCTCAAATGATTTATCAGAACTCAACAAGTGTGCTTCATCTTCAGCCGTCTCCCCAGCCATCCTCTTGACTTTCCTCAGCCTCTTAACAGCAAAACTGCTTTGGATGGCCATGGAATCACAAATAGCTTTGGCTTTTTCTGTGTATTTTTTAATTCCTTCTTTACGTAGGTCTTCAACTTTTTTTGCCAAACCTGAGAGCAAACTTGATGCTACGTCAAGAGTTGTGCCCTTTCCTTGCAGTGACTTGTTGGTGCAGTCCAAACTTATCAAAACATCAGACCACATCTCTAAAAGGCACACAAATTCGTAATCAATTTGTCTAAGAAGTTTCATAGCACCAGACAGTGTGTCAGTGTTCCAGTCGTTGTCTTTATCAGCCATGTTTTGTAAAACTTTGTGTACAGATGATAAGTTCTTCTTAAGAGCTGTCACAGCTTGACGCCTGGAAGACCATCTTGTATCACAATGTCTCTTAAGGGTAGTTTTGAGACAACCAATCAAAGCCTCCCACCTTAAGGTAGAGCTACTAAAGAAGTTGAAAAACTCCAACACATTTCCAAAAAAACTTGTCATCATAATTGACACTTCCGCGGCGTGCACGCCAACGAGGTTAAGACTGTGTGCTGCACAAGGCACAAATTTAGCAAGGTCGTTTAGTTGGGATATGTGCGCTTGAACGCCTTCATATTTTCCTGCCATGTTTGAGCCGTTGTCAAAGCCTTGACCACGACAGTTCTGAATATCCAAACCGTCATTGTTTAGCTTTTGCAATATTTCTTGTGATAACCCTCTTCCTTTTTTCTGGTGACTTATGATGAAGTCCACAAAACTTTCTTCAACTGAGCATTTCCCATCCTTAATGTTAACATACCTTATTATTTCACTCATTTGTTCTAAATGTGCTGTGTCCGGGGTGCAGTCAAACATAATAGAGAAATACTTAGCACTTTTTACATTCTTCAGTATTTCAGATCGAACCTTATTTCCCAAAATGTCTATGACCTCATTTTGAATTAGAGGTGAAAAATAGCTTGTGACATGTTTTCCACTTTTAACATTTTCTATGTGCTTAGATAGTTGAGGATTGTAGTGACTAATAAGTTCTAATGTACTCAGAAATACACCACAGTTGCTGTCACTGATCGAATCGGAACCTCCTCTTAAAGGTAAGTTATTCCTTGCACAATGGAGAATTACATCCACAATACATTTGAGAACATTGCACCACTTTTCTGCTTCAGCTTGTATCAATGTTTGATGTTCTGCATCAACAGATCTACTAGTTTTCAGTCCAATTTCTAATTCTTTCCAATCGACATAAGAATGTCGGTGAGGTATCGACCTTTCGTGATTGACAATAAATGGGTTCAAGTGTCTCCAATCATTGAATCCCTCATCAATATTAGAGAAAGCAGATTTGTCCTTTTTGTCATCTTTTGAAAAGAGAAGGCAAGGGAAACAAAACAGTGCGTCCTTAGACTGGCTGTACAACAACCATTGCCTTTTTACTTTTTCCCCGTTTGGTAGAATTTTATAAACCCATTTCTGAGAAAAGTGTCTTCCATCATCTGCACAGGGGAATTTGTAGCTATCTAAGTCAATTGTTTGTGGGCCTCGTTCAACAAGTTTACAACGAACTGTGTCTGATCGAAAATTTGCTGGCCATTTTTTGGGATCCTCGTAGATAATTTCTATTCCCACATCAGTAGTATTTAATGCATCATTTTCATTATAATTAGATGTGCAAGATGTGCTGGGTTTTTCAAGATCAGTAGATTGCCTGCCCATTGTGGAATGACTTAGCTCAGGATCACTTCCTTCTTCAAAATCAATGACGTTTGTGACGAACTCCATTGGAGTGATCTGGCTGTGGTTGTCTTCTGAAACAGTCTCAGTCTTGCTATCTTCTTTTTCATTTTCTCCTTCCTTTTCTTCTTGGTCGTCTTCTTTTTCTTCTTCTTCTTGAAGTGCATTACTATTACTGGCACTACCACTTTCACCTACTTCTTTCTCTTCATTTCGCAGCCAATTTCCAAGCGCCGATGCTAATTTTTCGTTGTCTTCTTCTTTTCGTTTTTTGATTTTTTTAAATTCACTTCCAGAAGGTTTTTTTGGCCCCATTTCTGAAACAAACCATTCCCATTTAATTTACATTGTGTTACAGTTGTAAATGGCTGCCATTTAAAAACTACTTGACCGATCTCAAACATTAACGAACTCCGCCTAGATATTGTGCCCACTGCCCAAGGACCTGTGTGCCAAGTTTGGTCATAATCGGTAAATTTGTTTGGGCGCTGCCGCTGTCATTGTCATTGTTACAGACACACAGACGGCCAAAAAGTTTGTTTGAATCCTGAGTAATAGGATTACACGGAAAACGCGAAGCACTGTAAATACAAGTGAGCCTCTCGCGGTAAGAAAAAAGAAACGATGTCTGCGACGTTTTAACGCTATCACCGAATTTTTCGGTGAACGCAACTGTCGGCACTGAACATAAACAGGAAATATTACGAAATTCGTGTTTATGTTCAGTGCCGACAGTTGCGTTCACCGAAAAATTCGGCGATAGCGTTAAAACGTAGCAGACATCGTTTCTTTTTTCTTACCGCGAGAGGCTCACTTGTATTTACAGTGCTTCGGGTTTTCCGTGTACGCAATCGCTCATCCAATTATAAAAATAAAATTGATACCATATTCATGAAACTTGTGATTGAAATATTTACGTACACTAATTTTGAAATCGGGACTATTTTAGTCAGCAGACTTGCGCAACAAAATCAGCTGACACTTGCTGAAAATTGGACATTTACAACCACGACCATTTCCGCTAAAAATGAACCAATAGGAATATAAGTTATACCAATGGAACGGGCCCGTTCTTCTTCTTTCTTCCGGTATTTTTTTAATTTTCTGTAGGTCTAGAAAATTAAACGGCGAACACAGTGATATTAGTTAGGCCTATTTGGCTTTGTCAGTCTGGCAGTAAAGACAGAACGAATGTTGGGAAATTATTTCTGACAGCTGGAGTCAAGTTTCGCACGGTAACCTCCATTGATTGTTTGATTCACTGACGTTTTCGTGATGTTGAAGAGTAAATAGTATAATTAATGTATTGTTTTGCAATAATACCGTGTTATAATAATAATAATATGTAGTGTTTTCAAAAACTGTACAAAAAGGGAAAAAATAGGCCACCACGGGGAATAACATGCGCCAATTCTAGGGTTAATGTAGACTAAGCTATGGTACATTTTATTGAAATCATTCTTACCCGTACAACAGAAGCAACGCCAACATCAACAAGTAACAACACAAACACTATAAGTGTCGTCTAATCGCTGAGTGTGAAAATCACTTAGTTCACAAATTACAATAGAAAATAATACCAGCGGCTGTAATTACACTGAGTCTCAACAAAACCAACAGAACAAACTAGAATAGAGCAATAGATTGACGTGGCCGTGGCAGGCGTGGGGGGAGGGGTATGAGTATGAGTAATATTCAAGTTATGACAAGCTTGCTAAAACCAACGAATATAGACGTTACTAGAAGCACACTTCTGGGTTATTAAAAGCGTAGTTGAAACAATGCTACTACTTTTTGTATAAAAGAGTGGTAGATGAAAAACATGTTTGTAATAGGCCTAATAAGACGCATGTTCTTGTATATTTTAAAATTCTTTTGCGCACTGCATAATAAATGAATGCATCAAAAGTGCATTTTTTGAGTAGGCTGCATTTATTTGATTCATTCCTTCGTACCCAGTGTGTCAAACAAATGTGAAAAAATTTTGGAGGTTGTGTCTAGTCTAACCCCTACAAACATTTTTTCATCTACCACTTTTTATCTGATAAGTTGTAGCTTTTTCCAATTATATATTAACGAAAATGTTTGAAATTTACTAAATTTCGCGGTATAATACAAAAAATTACTTGGAAACGCCAGCGCCATCTAGTTGCCGGGGTGTTGAACTACGGTTTATCACCCCAGAAAGCTGACCCCACTCGCTCAATAAGAAGTGTTCTTCTAGTTACGTCTATATTCGTTGCAGGTGCAACTAGGTCAAGAAGGCGCAGGTGCAGTGCAGTGACCCAGTGACTGACACATCAAGTGATGGGCGGAGGGGAAGGGATTTTCGCTTTGCGCCTGGCCCGACTCCGCGCCCATCAGTAGGGCAAGGTCCAGTGCAGTTACTAAATTTACGTAGCTGCTTTTTGTTTATTGTATAATAGACACAAATATAGACAGTTCACGTACAGTAACTTTTAACAATCTGAAACTGAAAGATTTTTTCCAATAACGTGGAGTTTTTATTTGCTTGACAAATTGTACCAATCTAACTCTAAAAAAAGATATTTTTCATGGTCAATTTTGCGCCCTCTTTGTACCTGCGCCCTTGGCGGGGGCACATCTCGCCCACGCCTAGTTACGGCCCTGACTACAACTGCTATTCAACTGATGCAAGGCGTCAGGCGTTGGTCCAGCTGCGCGCCAACGTATGTGTTTCATAGCGCCTTCTGATTGGCTGGTTTAAACTGGGCCAGCGATGACTACAACTTTTTACCGCCTGATGACTTCGGCGGGTTACACTCGCCTTCTCTGTAATTCACAGATGTCCTGGATTGCAGGTGATTGCGCAATGCGTAGACAGACGGACGCTAAGACATAAACACACTGCTCTCTTTCAATAACATTGTACTCACTTTTGTTAAAAACGAGGCTCCCCTGAGGTTGACTGCTGCTTGCATTACAACATTTTAAAATTGTTCAAAATCATTCTTTATCCCCCAATCTGTACCGTTACAACAGATATGTGGGTAAACACAGGAAGATATGGCTGGAGAGTCTTTGAAGGTGAAAGAGGCAGCAGACAGCAACTTGGCTATGTCATGATGTGAAGATAATGATGATTTTATAATAAAAGTAGAGTACATTCGTAATGTAAGTAACCATAGTCCAACGGATTGAGTTTCTCAGACGGTTCCAAAGCATGAATCCATTTGTAGCATTGCAAGTAGCTTCTTTTTATGTGAAGACGGGTAGATCTTGAGGTAGGGGCCAAATCTTGAAAGTTTCGTAATTTTTTGTGATGGAACTGATGGAAACGTAATTTATCCATTGTACCTAAGCTTGAGGCAAGTGCACGAACCAAAAATTCTTCTGCTTTTTTTTCCATGTCCTCATTCAGTGGCCCTTTGCCAAACTCTAACAAGAGGTCTTCTGCACATGATTCTGCTGCTTTCAAAGCTGCTAACTTCGTATTGACTTTGCTTGTAGCGTCGCAGCCGGTTAAAGAATGAATAGCTGTTAAAGCTGTTAAAACAGTAAGTGGTACTCTGCCTTCAAAGGAGTGAAGTGGAATGTACCGCGATGTTTTTCCTACTTCAAAGGCAAAGTTCTTTAAGTCCTAACCTTTTCCACTTCTGTAGGTAGTGATAGAGTCACTAACAAAAACATCGGTATCAGTAGAACAAATAACCACGTTGCTTACTTTTGAAGTCAGTGTCATGTGAGAAATATGGGTTAGGATCCTGTCATCTGCTTCTTCATGATCAGATTCCAAAGTAAGTTCTTCTTCAACTATTCCATTCTTTATAGTAAAACATCTTGGCTGACCATCTTTTACTACACCTCCAAGATAAATGAGAACAGATGCAGTGACAGAATTTTTTTCCGGGATATCCAATCAACAAAGTATGATTGCAACAATTCTTTGTTTTTAGACGAGGCCCAATAAGCGTCGCGTCAGTATCCACAGGAAGCGGTGTGCTGTCATTTGGGGCTCCATATTCTACAGGTTGTTTCCGTGATCGCTTGGACCTCTCAAACCCTTTCACACTTTTTTCCTTATAAACGTCGAAAACAATGTCGACGCGCTCACTTTTGTGAGAAGCTTGGCGTATAGCTCTCCAAATGCTTCCTACAAACTCTTCATGTCTTCAGTTTTAAAGATTTAGTTGGCACCTTCCATGCAAATGTCATAAAGTCTATAACTGTTGCTTTACCAGGAGATTGAGGAGTTTCGGAATTTGGCGGTGTTTGTAACTTTTTTTCTAGTTCATGAACCAGCTGCGATTTTTCCGGTTTTGTCAGAAATCCATTTCTCGTCAAAAACAAAGATGTAGAAGTTAATTCATAAGACAAAAGATAATTTATATCATATCCTCGACACCGTGCAATGTCAATTAAACGCAGAGCATGGGCAGTTTCGTTCTCCACGTCCATTTCAAAAGGATTAATTGTTTTAGTTTTTTTTTAAATCTCTTGATAGGTTGCATTAGACTGAGTGACTTATCTTCAAATCTTTCACTCCGGAACTGAGTATGGGCTTTTTCTCCTATTTGTATGCAGTTTAAAAGATCAGTGCTTATTCCACGATCTATCTTTTGTTTAGTAATTATATTCTGTACCTCTGTTCCACAGCTGGAGCCCGTACGCATGAACGGATCTTCTTGTTTCTTCATGAAGGTCGCAATTCTTCTAATGCATAGCTCATCAGCAATAGTAGTGTTGTTTGAAAACTCGTGATGCAAAGTGTATTCATCTTCATAGACAAGGCCACATAAATCACGCAAAACTTGTGCTATTTGGACTTTCTCATGTTTGATCAGATCATGAAGCACCACAGCTTCCTTTCTTCTTGTTACTCCGATGATTCCTCCTTGGCCTTTAGCTGGTTTGTTGTAATTTTGTTCCAGTGCTTGATCCATAGCCACACAACTGAACTTTCGCTGAGTGTTTTTTACAACAAAATGTCCAGCTTTGAATTCCGCATAAATATCAGGAAAATCCAGTGGAAGATGTAAACAGTCCTCTAAGAACACACTTGCCCATCGAGAATAGTTTGTCTTGTCAAATGCTTGACCGCATTAAGGCACTAATATTTAGAAACCAATTCCCTTCTCTCTGTGCTCGTGTCAGATCTCTCAATATAGGAAATAGAGTTTTCAGGAAGTGGTACCAATACCGAAATGTCTCATTTTCTCTACCTTGTTCTTCAGCAAACTTTTCTATTTCTTCCACAACGTTTGGAATTTGTTGTTTAAGAGTCTCTACTTGAATTCTTGTACCTATCAAATCTTTAGCCTTAATGCACTCTGTTAATGTTGTAACTTCTTTGACTGTGTTTTCTGGCACATTGTGACTTTCCATGAATGCTTCAAGTAATAAGCGTTGCAAAGCTTCAGCTAGCATAGAAAAACCTCTTATAGCACGAGAATAATGCTTTCCAGCAAGTACAGTTTCGACAATGTGTGGCCCAAACGTTTCAGTTTCAATGAAAATGTTTTGTATTCCACTTCCTGCTAAATATTTTCCAAAACAAGCCATAACATCTTTCGAAAGATGAAAAGCTCCTAAGCCAAGAAAGATATTAGAAAACTCTTCTGGTCGCAACAGTTGAATTTCTTTAGCTATTCTGTACACTCCTTCATCAGCCCAAAGGGATCCTGACTTTTGATTTACTGTTGCCAGACAGCCTTGAAAGTTTTTCATGCACGTATATATTGAAGTGAATTCGGTCGCAGGGTGTGGCAATATCGGGGTAAAAGCAGTTATGGTCTGTGGAATATCTTCACTTGATACCATACTGTTGAATGCACTCCAGATAGGTATCTTACATTCATCAGGATCACTTTCTCTACTTGCGAAATATCTACATAAATATTATACTTTTTTAGCGTACCGTGTCACTTATTTTAAATAATTATATATTACCTTTTATCCACTCGAGTGACACAAAGTTTCGTCTAGTTATGACGCGTTTCGGGCACAAAGTCCCATCCTCAGATAACACTGATATTAATTTAAAACTAACTATAATATAAAATTGTAACCATGATTTTGGTTATGTCATTTAAATAAAATAAAACTTTAGATCGCATGTGAAATTATTAAATGAAGCACGGCCGGAGCCCCCGCATGCGTGTACTCACTACCGCGATCGTCATGCGACTGGTCAAAGATTAAAATCTAAACCGATGGCAGTGTCGAACAAGTTGTTCGATGCAAAATTTATCTGATCATTTAATAAATTATTTTTGGTGGTAGTATTTTTTATATAGCTTTATAAATTTCAAATTCCTCCAGACTATCCATCCGTTTACCTTTTTTACAAAAATGTAACGCTGTTAAATTTGCTTCAAAGCTAGTATATTTGTGTCCGCTTGATATTAAATGTTGCGCAAAATTGGATTTATTATTATTTGGCTTGGGAATATGTTCTAAAAATCTCGTATAAAAACATCTGCCTGATTGACCAATGTAGAAAGCCTCACAATCGTCACATTTTATTTTGTATACACCGGATTTCTTTTTTACAGGTACTTTGTTCTTGTTTTTGAAATAATTTCCCAAGTTATTATTTGTTTTAAATGATAAGATATAGTTTTTATCTTTGAGAACGGGTCTTAAAATATTCGGCATAATACCTGTAAAATTAGCTGAAAGATATTTACAGTCTTTATTGCTTACTTTTATAAAGTTTGAATTTTTATTTTTTAAACGTTTTCTATGTTTATTTATTATTTTGTCTACTATTGTAGGTTTATACCCGTTGTTCATAGCTATTTGTTTAATAGTGCTTACCTCATTTAAGTAGTCTTCTTTCTCAAGGGGAACATTTAAAAGTCTGTTTACAAGACTGTTAAATACTGCCATTTTTTGTGTAACAGGATGATATGATTCGTAATGTATTACTGTGTCAGTATTAGTGTGTTTCCTAAACATTTTGTATTTTAAATTATTCCCGTTATGTGATACAGTTAAGTCTAGAAAATTAATATTTTTGTTGTTTTCAATCTCCATAGTAAATTTTAATTTATTATGAATTTTGTTTAAGTAATTCTTAAATAATTCTATTTGTCTGGTATTCCCGTTGAATATAATAAAGGTGTCATCTACATATCTGGAATAATGGATGATTTTATTGGCGAAATAATTATCTTTTAAAATTTTTGTATTTTCTAAATAATTTAAATATAGGTCTGCCAGGATGCCTGAAAGTGGAGATCCCATGGCAAGGCCTTCATTCTGTTTATAATATGAATCTTCAAATGAAAAATAGTTTTGATTAAGGATGATTTTTAATATAATCATCAGTTGGTCAACTTTCTGTATTTCCAATGAACCTTTATTTATTAAATTATGTCTGAGTAAAGTTAATGTTTCTTCAATAGGCACATTAGTACATAAATCTACTATGTCGAAGGATAATAGCTTGTAGTTTGGTTGAATTGTAACATGGTTGACTTTTTTGATAAAATATTTATAGCTTTTAACACTCCGATTATTTTCTAAGTTGGTATGCTCTCTGATGATTTTTACTAAAGTTTTTGCTATTTTATAACCGGGGGCAGTTGTAAAATTAACCAACGGTCTAATAGGAGTATTCTGTTTATGTACTTTCGGGAGACCTATTAAACAAGGCGCACTAGCATTTATTGGTTTTAGTGAAGATTGTGTGCGTTTATCAAATAATTGCGTGCATTTATTTATTGTTTTGTTTAATTCTAAAGTGTATTTTTTAGTAGGGTCGGACGTCAATTTTGTAATATTGTTGTCATTTATAAAGTTGTATACTTTTTGCGTGCATTCTTCAAGCTTCACCATGGCTATAGAATTTCCCTTATCTACCTTAGTTAAGTAAATATTATTATTAGAAAGTTTTTTGTTTAGTTGTATGGCTATACGTTGTTCATGTTGTGCTTTAGTGTAATTAAATTTATTTTGTATATAATTATTGTTCTTGTTTTTAATTATTTTATTAAACTTATTGTTTACTAATATTCTTATTTCATTTTGCTTATCTGGTCAGAATGTTTTTTATCACCGACTCGGCTTCTATTATTTCTTTAATTAAGTTATGTTTATTTTTGAGGTTGGGGGAAAAATTGTAATTTAGTCCTTTGCTGATAAGTTTTGTTTCTGCGTCAGTTAAAGTGACGGCTGTTTTATTTATTATCCTAGGGTAGAAATTATGTGTGCTTTCGATGTTATCTTTACATTTACTGTTTCTCAAATGGCTGATTTTAATTGCCTGTTTATGTTTGTGAAGTTTAATCTTATTTGTAATGCATCTGTTAATTTGCTCTATGATACTACCGATCAATGCAGGATGTACCTTGTTATATAGTTCCAATTGTGACTTATACATAGCCGAATTCAATGATATTTTCTTGCTATATAGAAATTTAATTTCTTCTTTGATTCTAAAAGTACTAGCATATTTTGCGGTTTTTCTGGCCAGTCTGGAGGAATTATTAATTTTAATTTTAGTATAATTTGGAATTAAATTTTGACGTAAACAGATTTTATTAAATTTTATATGCAAATTAGTTTTGAATAATTTAAGTTTCAGATTTTGGTATTTATACGCGATACTTGCCTTGTATGGCTCCATTTTATATTATACTTTTTTAGCGTACCGTGTCACTTATTTTAAATAATTATATATTACCTTTTATCCACTCGAGTGACACAAAGTTTCGTCTAGTTATGACGCGTTTTTTGCATATTTTGTTAAATTTAATGTTAAGTGCAACCTTAATCATTTTTATTCTAGTATTTTTATATTTATAGACAACACTTGCCTGACGGGCTCCAATATAATACATTTTATTGTTTTGTCTCCAAGTCGCGCTCTAATACAAAGGTACAATCTTACCTATTTTTTATTTTCCGTCGTGCGACTTCGTATATTTTTATTTATAGCACTACGCGTTTCGGCAACAAGTTGCCATCCTCAGGTGAAACACTCACTCAAAACGAGGTCGTTAAAAAGTAAAATGATTTATTAAAATACTAAAACTTAAAGTTAAAAGTGCACTTTCAACATATATGAGCACACACGCGAACATGAGCAGGTCAGTGCTATACATTATGTAAGAGTGTACGCTGATAAAACTGTTTGTTTACCAAACTCTGTACGTATCTATTTATTGTTGTCCGCGCACACGTATAGCCGTATCATACAATACATTAGATGAAAACGCAAGCTTATCGTTCAAAACACAACCACTGTTAATTTGAGCTGCTTTATATATTTCATTCTCCTCGAGTGCGTCCACGTATTTACCCTTCTTGCAGTAATGCATAGGCACAAAATTTGTTTCGAAATCGACATATATATGATTAATCATCATCAGGTGTCGGGCAAAATTTGATGTTGTTTTCTGTAGATCCCTCCTAGGGAGATGTTCTTTATAACGTTCTTCGAACGGTCTGCCCGTCAGGCCCAGGTAGAACATATCGCATGAGCTGCAAGTCATCTTATATACGCCGGTTCTTTCTTTATTTGGTACGGTGCTCTTCTGGCTGAGGAACTTCTGAATGCTGTTTTTTATGCGGAACGTTACATGTACCTGGTGTTTTTTAAACTCATTCTTTATAATATTTGGTAAAATATTTGTATAGTCAGCAGATATATATTACTTAACCGGTAATAAGTCATCACTGGCCAACTTTTTAACCTTCTTCTTTCTGTGTTTGTTAATTAATTTATCTATTAAAGAGCTTTTATAACCGTTTGCCGCTGCTATGTACTTGATGGTGTCAACCTCTTCATTGTAGTCGTTTTTATTTAGCGGTATTGTCAACAACCTGTGCACAAAACTATTATACGCCGCCATCTTTTGCGAAACGGGATGATACGAATCAGCATGTATTGTAATATCCGTTGTGGCTTTTCTAAAGATTTTAAACTGAAGTTGTCCTGCGTTTTTTATAACAGTTAAATCTAAAAAATTCAACTGATTTTCTGCCTCTATCTCAGACGTGAATTTAATTTTTTGGTGTATACTATTTAGGTGACTATTTAAGTTTTCTATTTGCCTTCTAGTTCCGTTAAATACCATAAATGTATCATCAACGTATCTGCAGTAAAAAATTATCTTATCTTTGTATAATCTATTATCTATTATGTTTGCATTCTCGAAATAGTTTAGGTAAATATCAGCTAAAAGCCCCGACAATGGCGAACCCATAGCTAAACCGTCATTTTGTATAAAAAAATAACTAACTCCAACGCATCATAACTAACAGTCATCCAAGACGGTTCATAATCTTAACTAACAATTTAGAGCGAGTCGTTTCATGAATAGTTTGTGCCAATCCGACGTGCAGAGGGGTACTCTGTGCACCACTGCAGGGCCGTCCCTAGGGGTCTAGGCGCCCGGGGCAAGCTTACGTTGGGCGCCCCCCTCCCGCCGCGGTTGAAATCGTCCTGACCACAGAGAAGAGAAGTTCTCTTGTCTGTGTCCTGACCATGCCAATCTAGACTGGTTTTTATAAAAATATACTGACTAGTAGTCATGAATGTTAGGTAAATAAGAACAGAAACAATAAAAGATATTTCATAGAACGTGATTGTATTTAATTATTTATAGCTAAAAGTAAAGAAATTGAGATTTTTATAATTTGTTAATTATTGAGTAGGCCTATATACACAGAAAGGGCTTAAAAGATATAGTATATTGTGTTACGTGTCAAATTGCACTTTAAAACAAAATTACGTTTAAAATGGAGATTAAATCAAAGCATTTTAAATTAGTACGAGAACAATATTACGGGCCCGCCTTTGCTAGTATTGCTATATACTTTAAATTGGAATTCTTCTTGCTTTAATTTTTGGAAAATTGGCAATAATGTCATCCATGTTGAGTTGTTTGGTGACTTCATTCTCGATGGCAAGTATTGCGAGCGAGGATAATCTTTCTTGCATCATTGATGAACGCAAGTAAGTTTTTATTAGTTTTAATTTGCTGAAGCTACGCTCACAGGTTGCCACTGAATGCGGAATAGTGAAGGTTGGAATAGTGAGGAGAATACGGAGGGAAATCCACAGGTTAGTGAATAGGTCTCTTCGATCAGTTTTCTTTATAATTCTTAAGGCTTTCAGAGGAGACATTTGCTTTTCATTTGGGGTTTCATTTGTCAGAGCGTTTACATGTGAAAGTTCATTGTAAAGGTCCTTGCCATTTATGTCAGAAACGTTATTTACAGTAAGGTGATCTTGCAAGCTGATGCAAAGGTCTTCAAGTTCTTTCTTTTCTGGCAAATGCTTCAAATCAAATAAAAATCCCCATTTTGATTTGTGGATAGAAAACTTATCCATCCTATCTTTTAAAGACGTCAGCATTGTGTCTACCAGTGGCAAAAAAACATCTCTTTTAAACATATCCTCAGGGGTTGGGTTGTATTCATCTTTACTTTCATAAGAAAACATGTTTTTCTTCATCCTTGGTCGTTTTGTCTGAAATGTAGAATCAATGTCAACAGGGCCGGCGCTACCATAAAGGCAGACTAGGCGACCGCCTGGAGCGCCGGAAGCTGAGGGCGCCCAAAGCAAAAAGTTTTTTTTTTTAAGAATAAATTGTTAAAATTTGTATTTATCTGCACCGACATCTTATCTTTTCCAAGAACGTCAAAGTGTAGTTTTAATTGTAAAAGAAACATAAAAAGAGACCGGGCAGAACGTCACAAAAATAAAATTTTACGAAGTGTTTTCTACTAATTTTTTTGCTTTATACTTCTGTAAACTCACGATAAACTTGATTGTTGAAGCCTGTCCTGTTTTAATTTAAATAAGGTCGTGGTGATATAATTTGTTAATGAAATAAATCGTAAAATCGAGTACCGTATGTTTTGACAAAAGCAAATTAAAAAAAATTGGCAATATTATTTTTGCATATAAATGGCATACAAAATAATAAAATTACGAGACAAGCGTTATAATTACTAAACAAATCTATTTTTAAATTTGAATCCATGGTCTACTGCGAGGCAGTTTTGCACTTTGCGTTCTAGGCGTCTCTAGCTGTGAGCGTGGCGCTGTCTGAAACCAACTCAGTAATAATCTCAACTCAGTTCGCACGTTACGGTCATTAGTTTGCACTTTTTATTAAAGTAAAGGGCAAATAATCAAGAACGTTACAAAGAAAACTTGCTTACATATTAGAGTAATCGTATCCATACATCTACATAGGTAAGAAAAGAAAACGATTCTGTAAATGTGTAGACTACACAGTGTAGTGCTTCACCAAATCGAATTTGTTGAAAGTCAAAATATTTTAATTAAACTTTAATGTATATATATATATTTGTAACGTGGCGGTTACTTAGCGAAACGTCCGTCTGATTCAAGCCCCAATGTTGGGTTCGCCAAATTGTAACGTTGCGGGTATTTTAGCGTGTGTCTCTCCGATCCTTAAATAGTACTTTACTTAATGGAAACTTTGTTTTATTTGCCCCACGTTGTTAGCGTCAATTTGTAACGTTGCTGGTTTTTATGTACCAATGAAACGTCCGTCTTTTTTACAGTTTCTACTTGGTCAGAACACCTCTTTGCAGTCGCCACTTATGAATTATAATGACTGAAGTTTAATTAAAGTTGTTGGTAATGTTACTCAAACAAAGCAGAAATCGAGTGTGTGTGATTTGGGTCAAGTAGAGAAGTTGTTTAGCCTTATTTTGAAGAGAGAGCAAGTACCGTTTGTGTACCCTCGGTTTAGACGATTTCTAATTTTTTCAAATATTCGCCTTGAACTGAATCAGCTGATTTTGACACTAGTCTCCAAATATAGGGTAACCAGACGACACTGTGGCAGAATACGACCCGGTGGATCGTCCTCTTCTTATTTATTCTGAAACCTACTACAACTACCCACTACAAGAAAGGAAACACATTTTTATTATTCAGTATCATTTTCTCAATAATATTTATTGTTTATATTATTGGTTTTTTCCCTTCCGCCAAAATACAAATATTACAATCGATATTTTCATTAACTAGTACATGATATCGACTTCATTGAGTAACAAGGAATTGTCATAAAAAATATACAGTTTTGAGCAATTTTTCTACAATTTTATCTTTTGTTTAAACATCAATCAACATATAATTCTTTGAGTTATTTTCCCCAGGGTTAAGGGTAAGTTCTTTTTGTTATGAGATGGTCAGAAATGGATAATTATACTACGCTTTACAAATATAGAAAAAATATTCAAAAATTTGTTTATTTCGCTTAGTACGTAGGTAGTTCCGGAAATGTCCGTAAGAGAGCAGAGTGCGTTTGTTTTTATTAAAACATGTGGTTACACTTTAATCGTTTCTGTACTACACGACCATTCGGTTTGAGTTTTCTTCGTTAAATATTAAAAGAAATGTTTATATTACCTCTCTTCTTGAAGTTCTTACTTGGGTGAAGCCGTTTCTCAGGTGGTGTTCGTATTTGGTTGTAATTTCATAACCGTTTGTCACTTACAAACTCTTCAAAACTCAAAACTCGGCTAGGCGATGCCTAATCGTCCAAAAAATGTTTTTTTTTCACTTTTATTATGGAGTATAGCAAGTTAACTTGAATAATTAAGGTAGTAGTACATAATGTTTATACGGTTGTTTAATTTTGTAACAATTTTGTGGTTTTCAAAGATTTCTAAAAGATATTTTAATAAAATTTTTGTCTCATCATTTTGTCAACCGGACAGGTTTAATTTTCAAATTCGATTAAACAATACTTATTTTCGTTACTCTTAGTAACCCATAATTTTTATATATCTTTTTATTGGTTCTGCTATTTTGTTTTTAGTATATAGGCAGTTTGTAATTATTATAAATTTATTTTTTATTTACAGAAAAATAATTCTTTTTAATCTTGGTTTCTTTCCCAACTTGATTTACATAATACTGTTCTGTTTATTTTCTTATAACTTTGTATATAAGTCTTTAATATTATTATTAACTTTAAATGAATTTATATATTATTTATTAATCTCTTATAGTATTCCTACACTGCACTACTTCCTTCTGCCATTTCCCTCATACAGTATTATTTTAATTTTTATTATCATCTGATACTTAAATCTTTTATTTTTTTTAAAACAAAACCCTGGGTTATCTTATACTATAACACAATTATTTTAAAAAATATAAAATTAACCTAGGTATTAAATTTTGTTGTCTACACAATATAAATACTACAATAACTTAACAAAATACATAATTAGTTAGTAGCATCATAGTCTACTATCACAGTTTATAATTCTCACATCTACAGCACAATTCTGTAAGAAGTTCCCTTCACCTTCACTTATTACCTCATTGGGTACACTATAACTCACTTGTCACTGTATATCACTTTAATCGTTTATAATGTTTAGTGATACAATTTAATTTTGAGCTCGTTATAGTTTACCCATTTCTGACCTTGATGGTATTACAAAAGTTATCATTTATGGGGACGGGTTATGTACCGTTACAATATATATATACTTATACTATGTTAAGTATATTTAATAGTATTATCTAGGCATTCTATGAAGTGACGAGTGATTTTCAGACAGTCTATCGTTTTACGGGATTCGTTAAGGGATCGTTTTAAGAGATAACCTAGAAATCATTTTCTCCGGGACGTATGTAAGTGTCGTGAATTTTTTATTAAAAAATTACAAGACTGCGTGAACGAAAACGTGATATTTTGTATTAATGTTTTATCGTTTACTTAATTTTCGAAATCAATAGTCATTTTACAACTTTTACAAAGTCGATAAATAGCGTATTAAAGCGTTTCGAAAAAATTACTCAATTCTCTTACTCATAGTAGCAGGGATAACCTAGAAATCATTTTTTCCGGGACATTTGTAAGAGTCGTGAATTTTTGATAGAAAAATTACAAAACTTTGCTTGAACAAAAACGTGATATTTTGTATTAATGCTTTATCGTCTACTTAATTTTCGACATCGTAGATATAGTTACAAAAATGTGAGCTATTTGTTTTATAAAAGGAGAGGTCTATATTTTTCTTTTACGCTGTAATAGGATTACTGAGAAATTATAATATTCTTTCTTATAATTAAAAATATACTTAGAACAAATTGGCCGTTTCAAGATAATTGTACAGATTAATAAAAATTATGCTTATACAATATAATGTATAATTTACTCAATTAGTCAATAGTTAATTGTTTTTTAAAATAATGCATTTTAATTATGCCCCCCTTGCGGATCCTAAAATGGCTTTCAAAAGTATCTTTTATTTTTATGTTTTGGATCAAGCTATAACAAAGGCATGGCCGAGAGACAAAAAACTTCGGGAGCCCAAAACCGCAAAAGAAAGGCTGAGGAGGAAAAATCATTGTCTAAGCTAAAGGGTTCATTTCTAAAGTATTTACACCACCCTGATAAAGACAAACGCCCTGAAGAATTTAAAACAGGAGATGAAACTGTTAATGTCGAGGAATCAAGTAAAATTCAAAACGTGACCGTTGTTCCAGAAACAGTTCAAACTAGGCCAGCTTCAGCTAGTACCTCTCATGAAGTTATAGATGTAGACTACAACGTTATTTTTATGCATACTTATTTGCATAAATTAATTATTTTTTTAATTAGGTCGTAATTAAAGTGTAACTAACCCCAAGTTTGGGAGGTCATATACGACTGTTGATTCTTCCACTAAATCTTGCTTGCTGCCCCGCGTTGGGAAGCCATGTACAACGTTATATTTATGCATATTTTGTGATTGCATAAATTAATTGAGTTTTTTAATTATATAAATTTTTATCTATATTTATGAAAGTGCTACCTGTACGAACTTTGTCGTATATCTTTACTTTATGTAGCCCCCGCAGTTGGAGCGCCATATACAATATTATTAATTATGCAGATTTTATTATAAATGTTAATTGTTCAATTAATTAAATTATCTTGATTACAATGATTGACAATTCTTTATTTGTTTTAATGAATTGTTTACTATTGATGATATATATCTGTTCATAGAAACTTCATTACGTGTATAAACTAATTGTTTATGTTTAATACAATAAGTTATGTCTATTACTCACTTAATTCATTTGATTCTAACTACGCATTGGCGTGTTGTTACAATGTTGTTTGCATTGCCTAATTGACATATAAAACCATGTAAGAAATGATAGTTAATAGTGTTCCATTCTTAGGAGCTTTCCATAACTGTGTGTTTTCATTACTGATCGTGCTTACTGCTCCAGGTTGGGCATACCATATATAATGATACACTTGGATGTCATTGAATTTAAACACGTCCCGCGTTCTGGAGCACCATATGTAAACATGTGTTTTGATCATACGTATGGCATTTTCATTTGCCACGTGTTGGTTGTGTCATGTGTGAATGCGTTAATATGTAAATATGTCTATGCTTACGTGTATTATTCCTTGTAGTCTTAAATACATTTATGAACTAATAGTACAGTTAGTATGTAAGTGTGATTTACATACCCTTATCGTTGGTTTTCTACTTTATCACGCCCTTTGATTTGAGCGCCAGCTATACTGGTATGGTTGCATCGCTTAATTATGCATTATTTAATTAAATGTGAATTAACTAGGTCAATAGCAATAATATGACTCAGACACTATAAACGTTTGTGAACAATACTAATTTATTTTATATATTCAAAGTCATTTTAAATTCTGAAAATAAAGTTAGCGTTACTATACTATACATTAAGATACACAATGCTGCTATATTATCTCTAACATCTCTGAATCCTCATCTACAAATCGATAAATGTTAATTAATTACTTTACAAATCTCAATATACCCTACTCTATAGATTCATATTCTCATTTGGCTTTACTCAGAGCAATTAAATAAATGTATAGTCTATTCAGTGGCGAGTTCTTTTTGAGTGGCAGGACAGTGGCCACCTAATCTAATAGTACGAAAATAATAATAATTTACTTGGCGTATGTATCCAATTTAGCGGTGACTAACTGCGTAGTTCCCCATTCTGCGACGAGGTCCTGGGTGTAGATAAGAAGATTAATCCGCTCCATGTCATTTGAATTGTGACACTCCAACTCCACTTCACTTGACACTCCGTCGACGACACTATTTGTTCCACATTTGATTCGGATACGCTCATTAACGGAAATGACTAACTGCGGTCATTCGAATATTACTTGATTGTCTTAGGACACTTTCGCGTACGGGTTTTTCTGTCACTTTCTGTGTACATGCGTTAATAGTTTATGCCCCGTTCAATTAGAGCGATTGTGCCATTTATGATGCATTTTATTATGCGGATATAAATGGTATATTTTTGCACCTCAGTAAGTTAATTCGTGGCGTAATTTCACTATATTTGTCCCATGTCACTTACGTCACGGTAAAGTGATATTTTGTCAATACTTAATCACACGCGTTCGATTCACAAGACTGGATATATATAACAAAGTCTGATTGAAGTTAACTCGACATTGTCTTAATATTTAACTCCCACGATCTAATGACTTCTCTTAACGCACGGGTAAGTTCTACAGTTAATTTACTACTTCATCATTCCACTACTTAATTTCGGTGTATTAACAGTTTTACATAGTTTCTGACTCGCTCCCGAACGATCTATCTGCTTGTATGAATACACTTTACAACAGTCCTTCTGAAAGACTCTGACTGATCGTAAACTGAACTGAAATTAAACTAAGACTGAACTCCGATTTAAAATAGACTGACGAAAATTAAAATAAGACTGAACCCAAATTGACCGTTTGAAAATTGAAAATCGACTGAACTAAGATTTAAAATAGACTGACGAAAATTAAAATAAGACTGCCGAAATTTAAAATAAGACTGAACTCTCGTTCTCTGCGAACACCTAATTTTATTTCTTCAGCAGGACGACCCTCTCCACGGATCGCATACCCTTACTACTATCTCCGTCATGATTGGCTTCTCGCCTCCGATTCTGCGAAGACTCCTCCTAGATACTCGGGCTGCGGTACCTGGTATACTTCCCATTTGCTCTTCACCCTCGTCTCCATGGTGATGTCTTCTTAACACCCGCCTTTACCGAACTCCTTGTTCCTGATAGGTTAATCTAGACCCCTCTCTAAAAGTCTTTCTGTTCGCACTACCTCCACGTATGACGACGGACCTAATTACACGGCTGTCTGTCACTCGATTGTCTTACGTTTCCTTTTGGTCCTTCCCAAGCAATTTCCGTCCAGCACGTGTGTGTTCCCTAACTTGGGTGTGTCGAATTGCCGTATTGTCCTCGACTTCCCTCGTTACGTTCACACGCTGATGGTGGTCATCTTCCAGGAATGAACATCTGCTCTGCAGCTCTCCTAGATGCTCCGTACTTTGTGCCAGTAAAGAAGTTACCCGCTGTGTGGCTACGCATGGTCTTTTGTTCCTAATTGCATCCGTTCGTATACTGCCTTTGTGGAATATGTCCCATCCATGTGCAGTCGCTAACTCCCACGTGTGGGTGGACAAATACTTGCGTCTAACATCTGCTGTGCTGAGGCATTGTCTTTCTTAACAGAGCCCCTTTCGTCGTTAATGACAGAGCACGTGTCATTGTCTAACGGCGGCCGTTTGGCTATAACATGCATCACTCTTGACAGTTGACGCCTGCAACAGTGCCGTTTACTCAAAAAAAAAATTCTCTACAATAATTGCTTCACAAGACCTAAATCGCGAAGAGGAGGTGTTGGAAAGTTTCACTGTTAACCTCCCCAACCATGACGTTAACTATGGTGATCCTGCTACATGGAATATTCGTGATGATAAATTGCGTCAATTGCTCGTCGAACATGGACCCAACCAAGTTACAGACTTCAACTTTCCCTTAGACCACAACAAAAGAAAGTTTTCAAAAGTTCACTACTAAAGGTGTCTAGCCAATGGTGAATATCTTCATCGTTTGTGGCTTCTGTACTCTCCCTCAAAGAATGCGGTGTTCTACTTCTGCTGCATGCTGTTTTCGAAAGCGATTAGACGATCAGCACTACTATGTAGTACCGGTGTGAATGACTGGAAAAATATTTCTGCCATGGGGGGGGGGGGCAACTAAAGTTGTGCACACAGACGCCGGACAATACTGGCTCGCCTCTGGACCAGAACAGAATTATTTAATGTTACACTTTTACAAAATATGTTAATTCTGCAGATTGCACTCTGCGACCTGTGAAGTTTTTATTTCACAGAAATAATGCTCAACAGACACTCAAATTTAATTTTAATTACATTTTACCCACGTCGATTTGCAGAGTGATTATCTTCGCCGATTGGTAGGTGGCGCTACCTGTTACCTAGTTACTAGTACTATCCGTTTTCCTTTAACAAAACGTAATTAAATATAATAACTGTTAAAGATTTTTAAACTTGCAATTTTATCTGATGTATCCAAATGTCTTTTTTGGGTAAAAATCCCAGTGATCAGATGTAAATAAAACGTAACGGGCGGTTGAATATAATTTCAAAATTACTACAATTTTTATTCATTCCTTTTCTTTCATGTAAAATGATCATAAATAATTATGCGCCCAGAGAAAGAGAGAGAGAGAGTGAGTGACAGAGACATATAACTTATTCCAAGAAACTCGAGATTTCCCATTTTCTTGAAATCAGTGATCAACAAAGTTTACGGTTATGGGTGGGATGATTCGGGGAAGGCAAGGGAGGCACTTGCCCCCCCCATATCTATGAAATAAATTACAAATTAGTGAGCCGTAGCTTTGTGCAGTACTTGACAAGTCATTGGAAGGCTTTAAAATCTAGTTTTCTTGCGTAGTTTAACATATTTGTGTGCGTGCATGTGTTTCACAATAATGTGTACGTTGACTGTCACACGTAAACAACAACAACGTGAGTCACCGAGGTTATGTTTACGTCGTGTCCCGTCGTAGCCGGTACTTGTAATTTCATTACCCGGTACTTTTGTTTTGTAAACAATATCAAGACAACAACTTTTGTTTTTTTGTCTGCTCACGATGTGTAAATACAAAATGATTTTTGCGCAAAACAAAAACACGGGAAAGAGTTATCGCAAATTCTACTTACGCATAGGGAGAATATAGTACTTTAAAAATAAACAATCATGATGTTTTTATTGAAGTGAAACTTCTTTTGGCACGGTAGGAAAAATGTTCGTTACGCGTTATGCGTTATATGCATGAAACTTCTTTGGGCACGGTAGGAACAATGTACGTTACGCGTTATGCGTTATATGCATGCATGTGTGTGTATATGTGTTTAGTAGTATACCAAAATGAGGAAATGTACAGTTATATATAATTATTGTTACGAATATTTTAAGTTAACGATATGTAAAAAATAATCTACCTAGTCCTACATAATTTAATGACATATATGTTAAAAATTGTTTATGAATACGATCGACGTCATTCTCAATCACTATTATACGTTGCTTTATCACGTGTGATGAGTATTGAAGGATTACATATTACGACACAGAACAACGAGAAGATATTCTACCATGGCCGAAGACGATCATCATCAACTATTGATTTGCAAGAGGAATTTAAACGACTTTCACTAAACAAACTAGAAACTATAAATGAAAGTTTAGTTAATTTCATCAATAACAGAAAAGGTTTATCAATATTCACTTTTAATTGCCAAAGTCTTACAGCTCATGCTGTTGATCTAAAAGATATATAGTTGTGAAAAATTCAAATATCATAGTTTTATCAGAAACTTGGCTAGCCAATGATGATGACGTATCTATTCTTAATTTCAACTGCATTGTGAAATATAAACGACCAAATATTAGAGCGGGAGGTGTCGGGATATTTCAAAATTCTGACGACATTATTAACATTATAACATTATCCATGGGCATCCATGGATTTTTCCGTTACTCAATCTGATGTCTATGGTTCAATGGCATCTACAGTTGGCGATTTGTGTATGGCTAAATGGAAAATGGGCAAAAAGTTGTGATTGTAGCAGTGTATATTTCTCCAAATAAAACAGATGATATTATTGATTTCTCCATCGTTCATTATTATCGTATACATCACAAGGTGCCGCCATACTTCGTAAAGATTCTCATAAAATACCTATGATTTTAAGTGGAGATTTCAATGTCAATTTTGCATTAGACAAATCTATAAAACTGGTTGAATTTTTAAAAGATAATTTAAACCTATCTATACAAAATGATAAAAAAATTTCTACGACAAAATCGAATACGACAATTGATGCTCAAGGTTTCTGGATAATATTGAATGTAAAACATACATTTCTTATTTTAGTTACCATAAGCCTTTGGTTACAAAAGTGTATGATGAAATATCACTAAATATTAACGAAATAGATTAATAATAATAATAATAATTTCTGTAAATATATATAATAAAATATTTTTAATTTACTGAAAAAGAAAATTTTTCTTATACTGATACCTCTCCCATCCTATTAAAGTTTAAGTATACAGTTAAAAATAATAATAATAATAATAATAATGGATAAACAAAAAATAATGGATATAACCCAAAGAAGTTTCACTTCTTCCGCGTGTACACACTTACTGATACACGCACCCAAACTTTTTTTTTTTACAATGTTTTTGTAACCTACAAAACCGTTTTCTTAACTATCTCATTTTTGTAAATTGTTACACTTTACAAATTTCTTTAATATTAGTACACTTGTTATTGAAGGAAACAAGTGAATCGCTCATTTCAGAAACTACATAAGTAAAAAAAAACAACTTTCGGGAAAGTAGAAAAAACTGTATGGTTTTTAGAACACTGCATTAAAAATTATGAAAAAATATGAAATTAGTACATGCTGTCACTCTTGAGATTGTTGTCAATTATAATGATTTTTAATGTTTTTACAACATGGTAAATTTAACTTTTCTAAAACTTGACAGTAGTGTAATAATGAGGATTCTGACTCACAAAGGAATGCCGCCTTTCTTAAAAAACAATAAAAATCACTAAAAAACTTGATCTAAGAGATGACGCCGCCACCGCTGGACCCGCAGCATCCCAATGGACCACAGCATCCGCGAATTTCCGCGAATAAATTTTTTTATTTTTTTAATTTGATTTTTTTATTTTTTTTATTAAATTGATTTGCATATCAAGGGGGTGGGTGGGGGGTGGGATGAGGTTCAATGGACCACCTGCATCCGTGAATATAATTTTTTATTTTTTTAATAAAGCTGATTTGCATATCAGGGGGTGGTGGTGGGTGGGGTGGTTCCAACTTGATGCATTATAGTGTATATTAAAATATATGATCAGAGTTACCAACCTTTGCAGGAGTTCAAATTTGTCGCGTGTTATAATGTATATTAAATCTATATGATCAGGTTTACCAACCTTTGTATTATTATTATTATTATTATTATAGTGTATAGATATTTTATATGAGCAGGTTTGCCAACATTTTCTGCGGCGGTAGGAGGGAAATTCAAATATGTGTTATATAGTGTATATATTAAAATATATGATCAGGGTTACCAATCTTACATTATTGTGTATAGAGCAGATCTGCCAACATTTTTTTTCTTTTCTGTGGTGGGAAATTCAAACTATATGATCATGATTGTTACTCTCTCTCTCTCTTACATTTGAATGTAAGTAAAACTATCTCTCTCACTCTCGTTGTCAAAACGTTATGTTCAAACCGTTTCTCCTCTCTCTCTCTCTCTCTCTCTCTCTCTCTCTCTCTCTCTCTCTCTCTCTCTCTCTCTCTCTCTCTCTCTCTCTCTCTCTCTCTCTCTCTCTCTCTCTCTCTCTCTCTCTCTCTCTCTCTCTCTCTCTCTCTCTCTCTCTCTCTCTCTCTCTCTCGTTGTCAAACGTTATGTTCAAACCGTTTCTCCTCTCTGTGGTCATTACCGCGCATGTATATGATTTTAGAAAGTTTATATATATTCGACAAATATTAACTGTGTACGTACTTACAAACGCCCTCTCTCTCTCTCTCTCTCTCTCTCTCTCTCTCTCTCTCTCTCTCTCTCTCTCTCTCTCTCTCTCTCTCTCTCTCTCACTCGTTGTCAAAACGTTGACTTCATTTTTCATTGTATTAAATAATTAATTAATAGTTTTATAATGCAGTCAGTGTGATTGATCCTTGTTAGGAGGGTCTGTATATGATTTTAGAAATATATATATTTGACAAATATTAACTGTGTGTACACATACAAATCGCTGTCGGACAATGTACGCACTGCTCACACACACATTGTGTATGTCTCTCTCTCGCTACAAACGTTGACAAGAATTCCCTTATTCAACACTCTCACTCTCTTTATGTCATCGGTTTTGTAGTGATATATCATGTCCCTCTCTCTCTCACTCGCAGACGTCGGAAGAAATTCCTAGTTTATAATGTAATTATCTGTGCATGTGCTGTTACAGATGACTCCTCAAAATCTGTTTTACACCATCTCTCGCTCGCAGACGTCAGAAGAAATTCCTACTTTATAATGTAATTACCTGTGCGTGTGCTGTTACAGATGACAAATCCATACGTTAACGGCTTAACAAACTCTCTCTCTCTCTCTCTCTCTCTCTCTCTCTCTCTCTCTCTCTCTCTCTCTCTCTCTCTCTCTCTCTCTCTCTCTCTCTCTCTCTCTCTCTCACACACACACACACACACACACACACATTTAGTATGAACAGACGCGTCCTTGTTACGCTCTTCTTCATGTGGTACTACATTTGGTACAATACGTCTGTTTAATGGTTGCAGTTTACAAAAATAATTACACACATAGGTTCAGTGGTGTATAGCGAAATAAATTAAATTTATACACACATGTTGTTACAGATGAAAACGGTGGTTGAAATGCATACAAATCTTCTGATGTAACAGTTCCCACAAGTAATACAGTTCACACACAAAAAAAAATAAAATTAATTGTACACATGTTCAGAGGTGTATAGTGAAATAAAATAAAATAAAGCCATAATTTGTTTAAATGATTAAATATATTAACAATATTTTAAAATTCACAATAAAAAATTGATTTTTTTTTTTGAAAAGTTTATAAATTCACAATTCATAAATAAATACATTATAAAATTGATATTTTTTCGAAAAGTTTATATATAATTGTGTCGTACTTGTAGGAGAAGCAACCTGCAACATAACAGTACAATCAACATAAAAGTCATGTTAAATATCACACACACACACACACACACACACACACACACACACACACACACACACACACACACACACACACACACACACACACACACACACATGTATAGTTGGCGGAATGCAAGAATCAACGCTTTACGCTAGTAACTTCTTAAATTATGTGTCATTCTCTCTCTCTCATAAGTTAATGTCCATTCAAATATTATTCATCAAAACTTTGTAAATTAGAATCTGCACTACATTCAAACAGACGCACACACAGTGATAAAAATTAGTAATGTAGGTTGTTACCTTAACGAGGTACATGCAGAATTAGTGCTGTTACAAAATATATATATTAGGAAAGCTCACAGACTACTTTCAGACAGAAATAGTTATCGCCTGAAAAAAAAGAAACCACACATTACAAACTAATATGTATAAACAGAAATATCGTTACAATAATAATAATACACAAACTTACGTTTACTGCCGTCCGAACTGAAGTGTGGAGAGGCAGTAACTAAGGATATCACAGTGAGAATTTTGTTGTTGTTGTTTTTGTTTTTAACAGGTGGTGTAACGTTGAATTTTAGCAGGTGTCGGCAATTAATTTGGCACGTATCCGATAATGACCGTACGCAAGTGTATCACGGCCATTGTTTAGTATATAGCACTTATCATCATACGGTGACAACGCTTGCTTATTTACGCGCATCGTGTACAGCGTATGATGATCGCTACGTAAACACAACGCACTGACAGAAAACTGACAATGATCAGTGAGACACTTGCGATACATATCATGTCGCAGACTCCTCTTAATAGCAACTCGAGGTACACCTTTACACACACGTTTTTGACACTCATTGCTAGGATCTTCGTGGGCCACAAGGAACGAATAACATTTCGCTCTGAGACCTACGAATTCTCTAATAGGACGACCACACGTTTCATCCTTGAACAGTCCGACAACCTTTTTGTTCTTAAGGCTATAACAAGGATGAGACGTAGGGTAATCCGAGGTGTCAAAAACGTGCAAGTCCTTCTTCATGTCTGCATGCAAGTCGGATGTTTGAATAGTATACATCAGACTGTCTGTATCTGTCATTAACAATCTAACGTTGCGGCCGTACTTGGCGACAGCATAACGATAATGATTTCGTACATTATTGTTTTGCTAACGTCAAGCACCGTGAAGCTGACATACACGGGACGGGAAAGAACGATGGATTTTTTACGGAGTGAGAGCCCCACCAGATCGTTCGTATAACGAATCATACGTTTTAGCCTAGGTGTGGAAACTAGTTTTTGAAGCCGTCGTTCATCTGAGACTAGTTCAAAGTCTATATGTTTCCGTACGTTCTCCAGCGACTTGCCGTATACGGCGTTGTTCATCAGTTTGAAAAGGTCTTTTTCAAAGCTGTTGACGGCTGCTTGCCTCTTGCGGGTGTTGAAATCGATAAACGGTTTCAACCAAGCGCTTTGCTTAAAACACAACACCCTATGAGTCGCTTTCAGCTCTAAACCAAGACTTAAATACAATTTCAAATTTCGATAATGGAGAACGTAATTTTGTTTGTCCTTCAAAGTCGTTAACAACTTCTCTACGGATGACCCTGATTCGTTATACGATGATCTGTATATACTCTCGTGTAAACGTTTGGAAAAGGGAGAAAGGATATCTTGTGTTACACGCTGGCGCACAGGTGCAAGCGGGTAGTCGGAATGCAGGTCGTGTAGGGTATTAGGATACTGTAGGTCGACTTCGAGGATGTACCCGATGTCGGAATCATCACTCACATTACGTACGTCCAAGGACTCGATTTCGTTACGATCGAGCCATCGGAAGTCTGCGTAAGGGAGTGGTTGCGACATGGCTGCACCGTATAGATTGTTACAGTCCGTATACAGAATGAAGGAGGTCGGTTTCGAAACATCTTACTGATCTGGAATCAAAGGGTTGTTAGCGACAGCATGACGGTTGGATATCATCGCGCAGCCTCCGCGAACCCCAGACTCTACAAACAGATGTTGATTTATCTCTGTCAACAGCTCTAATTCGACCCCTGTCATTTTTAGCATCGCGTTCCAAGCGAGTCCGGGAAGCGAGTAAAAATGACATGGGTCCAAGCAGTAATCGCGTAAGGCCATGTCTCGAAAACTTTCAAAGACATCGGCCAGCAGCATTACGTCTGTCAACAAATACAAATCATGGTAATCTCCAAACGTACGCAGATTGAATGCACTCCACACGTTTTGTGCGTGCTCGTAATCTGCGTCCGAAATAGATGATTCCATCAACCGGTTATCAAAGTGTTCACGAGTGGGTAGACTTGTTTCGTTGAACCGATCAATACTGTCAACGTACGCGTATGGGTATACCCCCTTGCGTACAAGCAGATTGGTCTGTTCATCGAAACCCCGTCTAAGCATTTCCTCTCTAAGCAAAGGAAATTGGCTCCCGGACGTGGACACATTGGTAACGAGTGTGTCCAGAGAGCGATTAAGAAATTGAAAAGAGTCTACGAAACGCAAGGGACCCAGGGAGAACGACACGTAACGCTCGCTGGATGTCGCAATGCAGGATACGCGTTGGTCCTTATATTTTCCCAAACCCAGCATTAAATGGTGACAGCCGTAGCCACGAAGGTTATGAAAGAAGACGGGGATATGACGAGGCATCCTGTAGCTCAGATTACAGCTATTATGGGCTGCTCCCAAGAATTTCCCCGTAAGATGACAATGATTGCGTACCTTGTCATCGTCTGTCAAAGGGCGCTTACACAAATGACAAACGGTGGCGTTAGTGAACGCAACATTGTCATCATCGGACATAATTAATTGTACGTTATGTCGTACTACCTTCATCATATCCTCGACGTCTTTCATCAACCACGAGAAGAAAGTGTCTACAACGTTTTCACCCCGATAAACTTTAGCCTCTCTCCAGAGGCTGTGCGTGTGATCGACGATAGCATAGGAGAAACCTGACGGAATATGCATCGCTTCGTATGATGTGGACGATACAGGAGGAGAAGTTATTTTCTGACGGGCACCGCTGCTATCGACTGAGTAGAATTCACCTAACTCTTGCACTGTCGTCGGGACGTTGTTACCAGGTGAACACGATTGAAGCGGAGTGATGAGGGACTCGAAGTCAGCGTAGACGGTGAAGGGTACTTTAAGACAGTGTGCGTAATTTTTAAAGGACATAAACTTCTCCTCCTCCGTGGGCATTTTGGTTTTCTGCTCGCCGTAAGGTGTGCAGTAGGGGAGATGATCGGACAGACCATGTTCTGTGGTGAAACGATGCAGGCAGTAGTCGCAGTAAAATGATTTATTGTTGTGTTTTGTTAGGGATGATAACAATCTACTCATGTTACTGATAAGACAGTAATGTTTTCGGCTATTTGTATCGGTCAGAAGCAAAAGATTAATGTGATGCGACCTGTCCTTATTCGAGGTAATTCTCAGAGGGTAACCTCATTTTTTGATTCGTTTCTGATATTGTCTTCTATATCATAGCCGAAAACGTTTATAGAAATGTTAGGATTCTGTGCTTCAAATTTGGAAATGGACTTTAACGAAACAGGGTACTCGATACCGGACATATTTAAGGTGTTTATGAAGGGGATGTAGTTTGAAGCACGTTCTTTATTACGTTCTTGAGGGTGTATGTGGGCTAGAACAGACCACAGAAAACACATTTCATCTCGGGGGTTCTTGATGTTGACTACTGCCTTGGTGAGTGAGAGTTTTCGCGGGGTTGGAAGGTAGGAGGACGCTGCTAGAGGCTGGTACCGTCCAACAACCAGTTCCAGCTTCAGTACAGTGTCCACGGACCATCCGCTCCCGTCACGGGTAAAATTAGATATGCTATTGAAGATTTTATCGTAGGATTCATCGAGTAGACAATTCAACTCGTCGCTGTCGTCCGTGAGCAACGTGCGACAACGTCCGTGGAAGACGGCGTCTTCCGTTACCTCTTTCTCTTCACCACTGTCACCATCTACCACGGTTTTGGTAAAACGTATCCTGCACGCAATATGCCACTTGATATTGCGTAAACGTGCCTGCTCTGCCTGAATATCCTCATGCAATAAAGGACGTGCCTCAGTCATTACGAATACTATGTCATGATCCGACGCGTTGACGTTCACTGGAAGGTAGTCGAAGGTTGTGATGCACCCTCGGACACTACTGTTCCTCTCTATATAAAACCGAGTCACAACTGAAACAATAGAAACATGAGTATTATTAACCAATAGGAATGATAAATAACGTACACACAAATTCATGTTTGTAGTAAATAAATAACACTCGTCAGGGTAATATGTCAGTTTATTACAAACCGTGAAGATGTCGGCTACTCCTGATTTTAGTATTGAAAGTGAAAGAATAAAATCGTTCAAGTATTGGGAAGTGACGTTTCTCAGCCCTGACGAGTTAGCGTTTGCAGGGTTCTACTTCTACCCTAGAAATTTCGATGTTTGCGGACATAGTATGTCATTCGTAGACGATAGAGTTAAATGTTGTGGAATTTAATTAGTTGATTGGAAAGAAGGTGACAAACCTATGAAGGAACATGAAAAATTTTCATCTACATGCCAATTTCTAAACGATGTTAAGAGAGAGACTTTTCATACGCACCAATAGACATAGTATGACTCAAACGTTAATTCGCATCAGCAAGTTTGTACGCTACATAATTACAAAAATAATTTCTTAACTGTGACAATTGGTATTGAACTTTTACCTTGTTCAGTCTGCTCCTGCCCATGTTCCTGCTGAAGGTTGGCCATGATCTTCAAGAGAGAGAGAGAATGAATGAATACTGAAAAACAAAAGGTACTGTTATAACGTTGGTATTATGTTAGTGTATCTCAAACGTTTTATATCAATTTGTAGCGCAGCAACATGAACGAGTGGTAAGTAAGACGCTGTTGCAAAGTTCATCGGTTATATATATATATATATATAGTACGAGTGTCGATGCGTGTGCAACTGTACTAAAAAAAGCTGTTATGCGCATGCGCAAATAATTCAAATGCACTTACGTAGATGACTGAAAAAGAGATGATTTACATAATAAATGTACGCTTAGACCAACTGTTTGTTAGATCGAGAAAATTAAGTTTATTTTCGCACACACACACACACACACACACATTGGGTTGAATCATATACACGTTAGGTCCAATTACGTTTGTTACATGTTGTGTCGCACTGACCTCCATAAAAAACAGATAACAGATTTAAATAATAATAATTTCATGCTTGCAATATACAACCAATGTACACAAACTTATAAAGCATCAAACTATATATCCTTCGTTGGGTTGTAATTATTACTAAACAGTAATACATGCTTAGAATGAAAATATTTGCTATGATTTTAGTAACATATAACAGCGTCTTACATACCACTCGAATCTATATATAACGTTCTGTTTCAGATAATACTAATAGTTTGAATATAAAAAGACTGTGTATGAATACAAAGAAATATCGAACACAACAGATCAATTATTTGAGTGACCGTGATTGTGTATGTGAGTAGGAAAACAAACGAACCGGTAAACATTATGATTACAACAACAGCTTAACTCAAGAACGCACGCTTAAAATTCAGCTATACAAAATATATCTTCAATTAGAAGTGTGATATAAAAAGTACAGTAAGAATATATTTCAGAAATTGTAATTTGATCACACACACGCACATACACTTATTTGAATTAGTCATGTATTAAATCAATAAATAATCCACTTGATAATGTTTTTAATGTTTAAATAAAATCTGTACATACAATAAAATTATGGTGTACACTTACCAAACTAGCGTATGTTGACTACACGCACTTAAAAAATGACAAACGTTGTGTATATTGAAGCTCACACGCTAAATTCAGCTATACCTAAAATATATATCGTCAATTAGAAGTGTAATATAAAGTACGTTAAGAATATATTTAAGAAAATTGTAACAGACATAATAATTTGATCATACACACACACACACGCACACACATGTATTAAATTCAAATATATATCTTCAATTAGAAGTGTAATATAAAAAATACGGTAAGAATATATTTCAGAAATTTGTAATTTGATCATACGCAGGCATACACATACATGTATTAAATTCAATAAATAATGCGCTTGATAATGTTTTAATGCAAATAATTTTTACGTTTAAATAAAATCTGTACATACAATAAATTATGTTCACTCACCAAACTAGCATGCGTTGACTACACAGGGACTTGCGTATACTGAGACGTACAATAATACAAACAGTCTTTCAACTATTAAAAATGCAGTGATAGATTTATCAGCGCACGCAAGCAGTCAATGAGAAATTATCGTTGAATTTCTTGCGTATATATTGTTCTCTGGTAGTGGGGAAAGCAAGTGTCTGTTTTGGTAGTAAATACTTTCTAATTCATAATTACTTGCGGTGCTGCTGCTAATGAGTGTCATGCGTCAAATTAGAAAGTGAAAGTAGGATGTAGCGAATACACAATGGTTTATTTCGTTATAAACCTCTGAACATACATGCAATTAGTTGTATAGTAATCAGAAATGTGTGAGAGAGAGAGCGAGAGAGAGAGACAATTTAATAGTTTGAATTTCATACCACAAGGTAAACTATATTTTTAAGTCGTGGGTTGTTTCTTGCAATCACGAAAATTATTATTTAAAACTGATAATTGTTTTATTAAAATCTTGGCGCTATATACTAGACAATGGCCGTGATACACTTGCGTACGGTCATTATCGGATACGTGCCAAATTAATTGCCGACGGCGACGACGACTCTGCTCCCCCACCCGCTAAAATTCCACGTTACACCACCTGTTAAAAAAAAAAACAAAAATTCTCATTGTGATATCCTTAGTTATTGCCTCTCCACACTTCAGTTCGGACGGCAGTAAACGTAAGTTTGTGTATTATTATTATTATTGTAACGATATTTGTGTTTATACATATTAGTTTGTAATGTGTGGTTTCTTTTTTTTTATAGTATAATGGAAAACGCTGCTGTAATAATTGACTTTCACTGCTTTTATGATGACAACGGCAATTATATAGTAAAGGAATTGTCAGTCATGGACATAACACGTTTTGCAAGCAGACATTGGATTTTCGCTCCGCCTGCTACAGCCGTTACGAATTCGAAATACACTAGAACCAACTGCTGGTTAACGACAAACTATCATGGTCTGAGATGGAGTGAAGGAGAGACACCGTACGACCATCTTGTTTCAGTGTTAACAACGTATACGAACATATATAAATATGTGTTTGTGAAGGGTCTTGAGAAAAAACGTTTTTAGAATCGAAAATAATCCATCATCATATAATAAATCTTGATGACATTGGCTGCCCTAAAAACATACCATATCTATTTCCCGGTACGTTATGTCTTACACATTGCAATTCTTCTTCTACCCGTTGTACAAACCATAATGTGTACGCACTTAGAGAGTGGATAATTAATGATTTTTCTGTTATACAAACATTTTTAATGTGAGTGTCTCATAGCATTGTTAATTTTGTTTAGGAAAATTGTACATGGCTGCAGGCGATAACTATTTCTGTATGAAAGTAGTCTGTGGGCTTTCCTAATATATATATTTTGTAACAGCGCTAATTCTGCATGTATGTACATGCAAAGCTTCAGGGGATGAAAAAGCGAACTTTCGTGGTAACCACCACCACATTACATTCCACTAGTCTTCGTCTTTGTAGCGAATAGTCAGTCATTGTTTAGTCCGCCTCGTTTGATACATACGTGTTCATTTCTAATAATGTCATTTATCACAAAATTCAATGCAGTTTCTGCTATTGAGTACAAACGGTGTGCAGAATTAACAGTGAACAAGCAGTATCCAATCGTTAACATGGTGCATGTGGACACGAGATATGGGAAGTCTGTGCTTGTAACGTTGGAAGATGGCGAGTACCGCTATCGTATATATCTATCTAAGAGATATGCTGACGTCTTTACAGATGAAGAGCTCCGTCATATAAACCCCAGCGACCTACATCTCGTGTTTCGTGGAATGAGGAACCAAACAGTGCAGATGGAGGAGATAGTACCTCGTTAAGGTAACAATCTACATTACTAATTTTGATCACTGTGTGTGCGTCTGTTTGAATGTAGTGCAGATTCTAATTTACAAAGTTTTGATGAATAATATTTGAATGGACATTAACTTATGAGAGAGAGAATGACACATAATTTAAGAAGTTACTCGCGTAAAGCGTTGTTTCTTGCATTCCGCCAACTATACATGTGTGTGTGTGTGTGTGTGTGTGTGTGTGTGTGTGTGTGTGATATTTAACATGATTTTTATGTTGATTGTATTGTTATGTTGCAGGTTGCTTCTCCTACAAGTACGACACAATTATATATAAACTTTTCGAAAAAATATCAATTTTATAATGTATTTATTTATGAATTGTGAATTTATAAACTTTTCAAAAAAAAAATACAATTTTATATTGTGAATTTTAAAATATTGTTAATATATTTAATCATTTAAACAAATTATGGCTTTATTTTATTTTATTTCACTATACACCTCTGAACATGTGTACAATTAATTTTATTTTTATTTTTTTTTGTGAACTGTATTACTTGTGGGAACTGTTACATCAGAAGATTTGTATGCATTTCAACCACCGTTTTCATCTGTAACAACATGTGTGTATAAATTTAATTTATTTCGCTATACACCACTGAACCTATGTGTGTAATTATTTTTGTAAACTGCAACCATTAAACAGACGTATTGTACCAAATGTAGTACCACATGAAGAAGAGCGTAACAAGGACGCGTCTGTTCATACTAAATGTGTGTGTGTGTGTGTGTGTGTGTGTGTGTGTGAGAGAGAGAGAGAGAGAGAGAGAGAGAGAGAGAGAGAGAGAGAGAGAGAGAGAGAGAGAGAGAGAGAGAGAGAGAGAGAGAGAGAGAGAGAGAGAGTGAGAGAGTTAAGCCGTTAACGTATGGATTTGTCATCTGTAACAGCACACGCACAGGTAATTACATTATAAAGTAGGAATTTCTTCTGACGTCTGCGAGCGAGAGATGGTGTAAAACAGATTTTGAGGAGTCATCTGTAACAGCACATGCACAGATAATTACATTATAAACTAGGAATTTCTTCCGACGTCTGCGAGTGAGAGAGAGAGGGACATGATATATCACTACAAAACCGATGACATAAAGAGAGTGAGAGTGTTGAATAAGGGAATTCTTGTCAACGTTTGTAGCGAGAGAGAGACATACACAATGTGTGTGTGAGCAGTGCGTACATTGTCCGACAGCGATTTGTATGTGTACACACAGTTAATATTTGTCAAATATATATATTTCTAAAATCATATACAGACCCTCCTAACAAGGATCAATCACACTGACTGCATTATAAAACTATTAATTAATTATTTAATACAATGAAAAATGAAGTCAACGTTTTGACAACTAGTGAGAGAGAGAGAGAGAGAGAGAGAGAGAGAGAGAGAGAGAGAGAGAGAGAGAGAGAGAGAGGGCGTTTGTAAGTACGTACACAGTTAATATTTGTCGAATATATATAAACTTTCTAAAATCATATACATGCGCGGTAATGACCACAGAGAGGAGAAACGGTTTGAACATAACGTTTGACAACGAGAGAGAGAGAGAGAGAGAGAGAGAGAGAGAGAGAGAGGAGAAACGGTTTGAACATAACGTTTTGACAACGAGAGAGAGAGATAGTTTTACTTACATTCAAATGTAAGAGAGAGAGAGAGTAACAATCATGATCATATAGTTTGAATTTCCCACCACAGAAAAGAAAAAAAAGTTGGCAGATCTGCTCTATACACAATAATGTAAGATTGGTAACCCTGATCATATATTTTAATATATACACTATATAACACATATTTGAATTTCCCTCCTACCGCCGCAGAAAATGTTGGCAAACCTGCTCATATAAAATATCTATACACTATAATAATAATAATAATAATACAAAGGTTGGTAAACCTGATCATATAGGTTTAATATACATTATAACACGCGACAAATTTGAACTCCTGCAAAGGTTGGTAACTCTGATCATATATTTTAATATACACTATAATGCATCAAGTTGGAACCACCCCACCCACCACCACCCCCTGATATGCAAATCAGCTTTATTAAAAAAATAAAAAATTATATTCACGGATGCAGGTGGTCCATTGAACCTCATCCCACCCCCCACCCACCCCCTTGATATGCAAATCAATTTAGTTAAAAAAATAAAAAAATCAAATAAAAAAATAAAAAAATTTATTCGCGGAAATTCGCGGATGCTGTGGTCCATTGGGATGCTGCGGGTCCAGCGGTGGCGGCGTTATCTCTTAGATCATGTTTTTTAGTGTTTTTTATTGTTTTTTAAGAAAGGCGGCATTCCTTTGTGAGTCAGAATCCTCATTATTACACTACTCTTGACTTATGTTGTTTCTAAAATGAACGTGGATTTTCAAAGTAAAACTTATGTTTTTTTTATAGGTATACATATATTTACAAGACAAAATAGGTACAAAATAGGTTACAATAGTACTTTTTAGTTCTCCATGTCAACTTCTTCATTTTCCTCTCTATTAATGGTCTCCCAAGAATAGACTGTGCCATAAAAACTTTTGATTTCTTCCTCCTGTGGTATGTACTCCTGAAACTTCTTCAGGTCGTCCATCTTCTTAGAATTTATTGGTATAAAACCTTTTGGGTAGGCTACGTCAATTGGCATGGTCAGTGGGTCAGGAGTAGGGTTTCTTACATTAAATGTTTGAACCTGTAAGCCGTCAATGTAGGTCCTGGCTTTTATAACGAATGGAGCACTAGCATGGTGAGAGAAGTGCATAAACTTTGAAATTCGCAAGCGCACTTTTTGTTCTTTTGGAATTTCTTTGCCACGTGTCTCTTCCGACAATACCATTTTTTTGAAGAACTTTGGCCACCACCTACTGACATCAATTACGTCATCCGATTCCACAAGGACGACCAAAAATTTTTGTTTTGCAGATGAAGATAAAATCAACTCTGCGTACTGCTTCAGGGTGAACACTCTTATCACATTTTCGTAACTTTTTTTTAACCATGGCGAAGTCACGGTCTCAAGGTAAAAATGAGTGACCCCTCACAGGAAAGTATTGCTGAAGACTTTGAAATTTTTTAGAAGAAACAAAGGCATTCATTAGCCGCAACAAACGATGATTTTTGTTTTGGCCAAAACATCCGTCCGAAAATATATGAAGATGTTCCACATTTTTGAGCGAAGATTTTATGTAATCTAAAATGAACGAACAAACTTCATTAGGGCCTTTACCAGCTTGGCCCTCATGGTAAAGATAAAACACTGATGTATTGTCTTTCAGGTTATGAATACAGAAGACATTGACAGTTAACTGTCTGAGATAGAAGGTCTCTTGGACCGGTACGGTGGGAAGTTGCAAGTTTTGCATAAAATCTATGCTAATGGCTCCGATGTTTTCTACATTAGCAACAGTGGTTGGTATTTCTTTCATTTTTTTGTAAAACTTTTTTGCTCGTCTGACATGCACCATTTTCTCGGCCACATGAACTTGTTTGGCAGTGTCATTTAAAAACTTGCTTTTTATTTTAACTTCTAATGCTTCACAAGTGCAGCAAGTGTCGACTTGTGGTCGCCCAAAATGCAACGTAAAGTTTTCTTTAAAAATCTTTAAGTAAAACTTGTATTTAACATCAAAGTTTGGATGTAACTGCTTGAATAGGTTGTACATCTCCAATACATTCAATCTTTCATTAAGGTAATGAAATTCTCTAGAGCTATAGCGACCAATTTTTACTGGAAAACATGCGATATGTGATTTTATCGCATTTACAACATTTGCTGGTGTAACATTCCCTGAAGTAGCTTTTCCTCGCATGTCTTTAGGTGATTTCCCAGATACCAACAATTCATTTAATCTTCTGATACGGCCAGGTGTAATGGCATGAATGTTCGCAAATGCTTTTAGACATACCTGATGTTTTCCTTTAGGCGTTGATACCTCATAGATGAAACAATTTCCACGATCTGGTTTGTTTGATTCTTCACCTGGTTTTCTTCTTCTTCTTTGCTTTACTTCTGTTGTGGATATTAATGATTGCAAATAATTATCTTGTTCATTTTTTGATTCCAAACACCTAAAGTTATCATAAATTCTCTGTCGATCTCCCTCTGGTATTTTGGCATAGCACTTTCTGCGGCACCTATAACAATAGGCTAAATTAGTTTTTATTGATAATACTTTTAAGCTAGGTTAGGCTAAGACACTCTATTAACCGTCCCAAGTATTTGTTTACATAATGATTAGTTTTATGATTAAACAGACATAGATAGATCTGCCTGACATACACTAGGCTAGCCCTAGGTACTTACGTGCAATCAGGTCCGGGTTGCAACTTGTTAACTTGTTTTCCTGTGTAAGATGTGTAGGATTCTCCTTTAACTCGAGCTTTTTTTATAATTTCAGATTTATATAATTCTTTGTGTTTTACTGCAAGTTTTCTTTTAGCTGTAACAATATCTTGGGGATTTTCGTTTCCTTGTTGTTCCTCCATAATTGAAGCCAAAACACTAACCTCAACAAACAATAAACATTGAGAAACAAAAAAACAAAACAGCTGCAGACATGACAGCTGCAGTGTTGCCAACGCGCAGTTCCATAGAAAAACAACATAAGTCAGTGACTAATGCTGTTTCTGTAATGAACGCTAAATCTGAGTAGCTGTCTATGTATGATAAGCATGCCTGACTTATGTTGTTTCTGCACAGGACGGTGTATTTAGATGCATAGAATACGAAATCGTTGCTAACTCGATTTAGCAAAAAAATGACTTATGCTGTTTCTGAAATGACCGATTCAAGTGTACTAAGAGGGCCCGAGCACCACATAGAGACCCATAGTCGATAAACTGAATACGATATTATTGAAAGTGTTGCTCTGAAATAGGTTATTACGAAAATTACAATGTTAACGGATGCATTTCGTCTATTATTTCAACGATTTAACGCCATAACCCAGGAAAGGTTTAAAGAATAATGTTCATTTCAGTTAAACATAATGAAACTAGTTTATTAGATTTGGAAAAGAGTATCGACGATTTTCCACTATAAAACTGAGAAAAGTTGCATTAAAGCAGTTCTACATTTGCAGTGTGACAAACCTGGATCATTTTTAACGTTTCTTATGTTCAAGGTGAACCATGTTAACAAAAACTTTGTTATTCTAATTCGTTCTGCTATGTTTTACTTTCAACTACTGTTTAAATAAAATTTTTACTGCATTTTTTGTTAAGATATCTGATTTTCTCCGGAAATACTTGATGGTAACTAACATGGGCGTAGGCAATTTTGTTAGGGGGGGGACACAACACAACATTGATTTATTCATTTACTCAATCAAAGTAAACTCAGCATAACCATTGTTTCTCCTTTAGGTTTAGGTACTCAATGAAAAAAATTCAGACACATTTAATCGCTTTACTAATTGCTCTTAAAAAATGAAATGAAAAAAACTGAAAGTTTGAAACTTATAACACTAGCCGTCTTGGATTCTCGGAAAATCTTTCTATAACTTCCATCTCCAACTCTTTCCTCTTTTCCAAAACCAATTTCTTATGGACACTCATTAAGCATAATCCGTTTAAGCGGTTTTCTGTTACTGTCGATCTCAACCATGTTTTAACACGTCTTAAGGTGCTAAATGACCTTTCAATAGTACTCGTGGAACAAGGCTGCGCTATTGAGATTGTTAGGGCATTTTTTATGGTAGGAAATAATGTGTTGGCTTCTTTAATCACTTCGACTATTTCCAAGTCTTTTAACGCCTGCCGATCAAGGTTTTTTTCGCTCCACACATTATACCACAATTCAGCTTCAGATTCATACCCGTCCAGTTCGTAAAAATCAGCAACACATCTCGCTCTCTGTTTCAAATCTTCGATGGTCGAATCTAGCATGAGGAAGGGATGTAGAGATAGTATGGAAAATGCCGGTACATTGTCCTCAGAAAATCTGTTCTCCAATACTGACGTAAACGAGTCAAGGTATGGAATAAGTATCGATTGTTTCCAGTACTCGGCAGGTGAAGCTGCAGTAGGATTCGAACGGTGCTGCTGGCGTTCGACAACTCTGGGTGGCTGAAGTTCTACTGTTATTTCCGCTGCAGTGGCATGGGCAGAAACGAGAAGATCTTCCATAATGGCATCAGCAGTTTCGAGGTGAGCTTTCGCTACGGCCAGAATTTTCTTAATGTGGTTCGCACATTGAAGAAGATCTAAACTTGTTGACTGCAGAATATTTGCAACAGGTTCTAGTAAAGCGGAGTACTTGGCTATAATGCAGGTAGAGATAATAAATACAGGTTTCGTGGCAACACAGTGCAGCTGAAAGGCTGTCTTTCTTGTAGCAGTGTTTCCTTCTTGTGCCAGTCTCTCCAGACCCTGCACAATTCCCACAAAATTATTTTTGAAGATGGAAATGCTTCTGTATTTCTGAGACCACCTTGTCTCGCACAGAGTCGGTATGTTTGGAACGTACTTTTTCCTTAAAACGGATTCTCGGAAAAAGTTTATAATGTCCTTTATAGTGGACACCGTGTTACGGATTTCAGCGACGCGATTCAGATCGTTCACCACCAGGTTTAACCGATGGCTCCCACAATGAAAAAACAGAGCTTTCCTGTATTCTTCTCTTATTATTTTTTGCACACCACCATCTTTCCCTGCCATAATCGCACAGCCATCGTATCCTTGTCCGACACATTTTTGTGGATCTAGTTCTTCTCTTACTAGAAATTTGTCGATTGTATCCGCTATTGTTTTAGCATCCGTAGCTTTTAATTCTTCAAATCCGAGAAATTCTTCACATACCATCATTTTTTCTTCATCAAAAAATCTTACTCCGATAGATAACTGTTCCTTTCCTGATATATCGGCTGTCTCGTCCGCCAATATAGAATACGCACACGATTTTTTAACGTCTCTGAGTATGAGATCTTTCACAGCACTACCACACAAATTAATTAGTTCGTTTTGTATTTGCGGAGACATATAGGTAGCAGTCTTTTTACCCTCTATGTGTCGCTTTAACTCATTGTCACCACTATCGATTCTCATTTGAATCAAGTCTTCTAAAATTCCTTCGTGTTGCTCTTTGCCTCTTAAGGGTAAATCGTGAACTCCACAAAAGATTATGGTTGAGATTATTGACGCCATAATTTTTCGGTTTTCTGCTATTAACTTCTGGTGCGCAGATACCAACTGAACATCTACGGGTACTTCGTCCATAAAGGATTTTGCTGCTTTGGTTGCCGCCAAGTGCCACCGACTTTCAACATGGTTCTTGCAATGTTCATGCATATGTTTGTATCGAGTAAACGGTCTTACAGCGAAGGAACCCTGGACCCCCTGTACAGTAGTTGGAGTAAACATCACACAGTACAGACACAGAGATCCTTTAAAGTGTTTAGAATATGCCAGCCACGGAGAGTATTTTTCAAGCCAGCTGTATTGAAATTTTCTTTTAAGATGCTTGGCATCCTCAGCGAAGTCGTAACTTGGTGAAGGTTTCCAACAGCGTTTTAAAACTTCAATTTTTGGGCTGTGGTCATGAGGGAAGGTTTCCCCACCCATTTTCCGATGTCATTATCACAGCTCTCCTCTTTAACTGATGACGACGAAGACGGCTTAGGTTCAGAATTCGGTGCAGGACATTTTGTCTTTTCCTCGTCACTCCCACTTTCATTTTCTGGCCTTTTCTTTTTCTCGGTAGCTGAAACAAACAAACAATAATTCTAAGCTATCTGTATACAATTAATTGTTACTGTAAATTAATATATGTCCAGATGTGTTTACTACACATTCTTAATAAACACTTATAAAGGAACTGCTGAATATCAAATATTTTACTGTCACTGGTATGACTGAAAAATTTCAGCATATTCTGTTCATCAAGCCAGAATTTGGGCACACAGAACCATCTGACTGTACATAAAAAACAGATAATTTTGACATGGAATCCATAGGTATGTAATGTCTTACTCGCACGTTTCGCGAAAATCGACCGTTATGTTTCAAATGTACTTTCGGGATACCACTATCTCACGAACCGCTCAACCAATCCCAGCAAACCAGGTGTCAGGTGATCGAGTCACTCGGCCCCCTTCCACCAATAGTACTGAGAATTTTGACAACTGACTTCAGTCGCCTCTAGGCTTTGTCTGCGTGAGGGTGTTTTTGCGCGGAAAATTTCTAAATTGCTCCGCTAAAACTTAAATATGTCGGCAACTACAAGTCCGATCACGAAAATAAAAAGTGCGTTGTGATCCTCAGAACTAAATCTCTCCAATAACACCAATTCCGAGTACCAGAAGCACTCACAGAAAATAATAACATTTGAACTCAAAAATTTGAAATGCCTCGACCTAAAAATCGCGATAAAACTCGAACCAAAAATTTCAAACAGAAAACCGGCAAATTCTATGCAGAGCGTCAACAGGCCTATCGTTTGAGACTAAAATCAAAGAAATCGGCCGAGAACTTAGACAATGGCAACCATTTGAAGATTGACGAAACCCCGTCAGCGCCCAAGCGGCCCGCATCTCCGATACCTGGGTCATCCGGCGTGCCCCCAAAGCGACTCAGATCGAGCGTACGGCTAGCTAGCACGAAAACAGACGATGAGAACATTAATAACTTGTGCTTTGACAACATTGGACCCTCGATGCTCTACGCAGAACAGCCCGGCAAGAGTCAACTAGCGTTAGGTGACTGTAAATTCTGAAAATTCTGAATAAATAAAATACATTGAAACTTATGTAGCTGTTTATTTAACCAACCCTTCATTTCTTCCCAAAGCACAAGTCTGTCCATGATTCCATATCTACCGGTAGTCCCACGACTACCAGGTTTAAAATTTTTTTTAATAAAATAAATAAAAGACGTTTTTATAATCCAGTATGATTTTATATGAAATGGAAATTATATAAAGGCCGGTTTTTAGTTACAGGCAGCAATGTCGAGTATAAACACCAAAGCAGGGTATTAGCGTTTTTAATTTAACCATTATACAAAATTCAAATAAAACAAAAATTATGTATGCTTTAAAACATTTATTCGATTCAAATAAAGAATTGTTAGTTTTATTCAATGTTAAAATACAGATGCTAGAAACATGCACATACATCTTCACATATATCTGCTAAAAGCAGACCCTGAAAATTAAAAATAAGAGAGGGAAGGCACAGATACAGAAGACAGAAAAATCTGACTGAATGAAACTCATCAAAGTTGTGATCAGATGATACACAATGATACACAGACACCTACAACCTACAACTGTGTACAAACAGATATCAGATAAACTGGAGAGTTCAAATTGTGATTTGAGTACGAAAGATACTTCCATTACCTCTTGTATTACCATACTTGGCTACTGGAATATTACCAAGATAAAATGCCAACCAAAGCTACCTGAACCCACCCAAGTTATATGCCTGAAGCCAGGTTATAATAAAAAGAAATTATATGAAGGTTGTGATAAAGATATAAAGAATTTGTCTACTAAGCATGATTCTGAGGTATGCTAATGCGAGTGAAAACTATGAAGAGCTCGACAAAAGTTGAAGAAAATTTTAATAAAAATAAACCTGTTTTAAATGCTAAGTGCTAAGTGGTTTCCTGGAAAATGCTAAAATTTTTTTAAAGATATGATTCACAAATGGTTTTAAAATGAAATTATATAGCTTTAACTATTTTAAATAAATTGTATGTGTGCTGTTAAAACAGACAATGATCTGATGAACAACAAAGTATATGTTTAATCGAAAATCTAATATTTTATTAACTGTTAATAATGGCATATGCACAATATCACAGTGCCCTAGTATGACAGTCTATATCAGGCCTTGTCAGATAGCTTTATTACAGGAAGCATGGGTAGCAAGCCTGGTGCTTAATCAACAGCCATGATTCTGAACGTCTCTGCCAATTATTGCTACTCAGCCATTTGGTATCATGATACAGTACTACATATACGTCCACAAGACTAGAACTCGCATCCTTCAGCATATTCAGCATAGGATGCAAGTTAGCCACTACAGTAGACTAAGGGGAGACAGTCACACACATTAATCTAAACAATAATAGATTCATCATATTCTAGATGGTGGAGTTGCTTAATTTGTTATGTAAACAAAACTCTAACCCAGTCATGATTGTAATCTAAAGGTATATTCTCCTCTCCAAGAGAAACAAAATGAAAAAGAAAATCTAAAACCCAATTTGGTCTATAATTTTATTTTTAATAAATGTAGAAATTATATTTACTAAATGTAGGCCTAAAAATTATTTTTAATTTTTCTAAAATATGGATCTCTTGCAAAATTAAAGTCAGATGTCAGATGTCACATAAATTTGGTTTGTCATAGTTTTTAATTAAACTTACTAGTAGTTGAAAAAATAGGTTTAAAAACAAAAGAAGTCTTGCGTTTACAAGATGGATTGCCTAATCACGGCGAAAACTAGGGGTTATTAAACGAGATTTTAAAAAATAAAATAAAAATAAAACGTTTTACTTTTCAAACTTCATAAAAAAGACAAAAATAGCTTACCTTTACTTCCAAAAAATCTTCTTATGTCCAGTTTAACACTACACACGTTACTCTGCAGTAAGTACTAAAAATAATTGACTGGAGGCAATTTGTATTTGTAACGGAGTCCACGTAATAAACAAAACAAAACTCGTAAAATTGAAGTGCATAATATAAACTTCCAGCACAATCTTTGCAACGGTCTTGTACGTACAGTGCCCCAGTGGAGATGTCGAAAACATTCGAGTGGTATATAACCAAGGTTAGTAGAGTGTACAGGTTGCCTCATAGTGTGTAAACATTACGATTTTACAACCCCCCACCCACCCGCAGTGTCTATCTGACGATGACGTCACTCGCTGTACAAATACACGCCAGTCATATTATGTCTGGGGACTTTATTCGTTTATAACTTGGTTACGATTGGCCTTAGCGATAAAACGTATATGTTCAAAATCGTTCCTTACGAAGTATTTATAACATAGAATACATATTCTATGATATAAATTTATAAATGTACCTCCTAACATTACTCATTTTATAGGAACTAGGAATTGTAGAATTATGCCAATGACTACTGTCTCCGCAGAAATTATGTAGACTCGAGTTTGAGAAGTTGAATCTCGTGAATGGCTTAACGGATTTAAATTAAATAAACGCGAAATAAAAGGAAATATCTTTAGTTTTTACTGTACAGAATAACAATGCTACTTAAATCAATATTGTTTTTAAAGAAAATTCTAAAAATAGACGAGTTTTTCGCATTTGCGAGCGATTATCGAGGTTTGAGTAGCCTAATTGTTTCGTAAAAACCACTGGACGGATCTCAGTGTTACCAACTCTCAAAAATATTTATCCCCAAAGCTAAAGTCAAAAACCCCTAAAATCCCCCTAAAAAAATAATACTCTGTAAAAATAATAAATAATAATTAATAAATAATAATGAATAAATAATAATTAATAAATAATAATTAATAATTAATAAATAATATGCTGTGATATTTTTTAATACTCTTTATTTATAAATTATTTAATACATCAAATATAATTTCGTTCTCTTCTGGAGATTCAGATTTTTTAAAATCATACATGTTGACATTGAATAAACTTAACATTTTAGGGGATGGATTAAAGGTTGTGCAAGATCCACCATTTCGATTTAATGTGAATCGGACCATCATCATGCTTTGCAACATTTCAATAGATAATCTATTCCGCAACTTATTTTTGACGATATTGTAGATGGAGAATCCGCGTTCGACACTTGCGTTTGAAATTGGAACCGTAACAAATGCTAGTCCAAATTTTGAGACCGAAATACATTGATGCTGTATGCATCAGATGCTCCTGGAAATTAAAGTCTACCAGTTCAGAGTCCACCAATTTCTCCAATTGTGAAGGTACTACAAGTCGTCTTAGCAAGTTTTTGTATAACAAAAACAAATCCTCAAATAATTTAGTAGGCTCAACATTGTCACTTTGAAAAAGTAAATTTAATTGAGTCACATTTTTAAATTTATTTTTTAAAAAAATCAAGAAAGCTTTAAAAGGAAGCCTTCGCATGATATCATAAAGCTGTTCTGCCATGTAACATTTGTCATCGGATTTAGCAATCGAAAAGAGCAGCTTTAATTCTTCCCACTGCTCCAATATTGTGTTAATAGCTTGATAGCGAGCGAGCCAACGGGTTCCGCTAAGTCCTTGAATTTTTTTCGGATCCTTGTTATCATTCATAGTTTCAAATAATGTTTTGTAGTAGTCCAAACGTTTAGGGCTGTATGAAAACCAATTATGGGTTTCTCTTACAAGAAATTCCAGTTGGCGTGGTAATAATTCAGCCGCTTTTTCCGCGCATAAATGCAAAGAGTGGCTAACACATTTGACAATAATTAAATCCGGCAGTTCTCTTTTTAATATAGCAGTCACCGAATTATGTTTACCAACCATAACGTTTGCTCCATCAACGCCGATTCCGATCATATTTTCAATTTTTAAGCCATCCTTTTTAAGTTGATTTGCAATTGCTTCATGTACACTTTTTGCGTCACATTCTATTATCTTTATTATTCTATAGAAAGTTGTGGCAACTTGCCTGGTCTTGTGTGAAAAAAAGCGCACCATAATGCATAGCACTTTTTGTGTAGAGAGATCAGTGCTCTCATCGATAATAATCGAATACGGAAAATCTCCTATCTCTTCAATTAAAGCTTCAAGCATTGATGGACCAAGCACATTTTTTATTAACATTGAGCACTTAGTGCGATGAATTTTTAGGTCTTTCAGAGCATCTGATGAAGGATCCAACTGAGGAAGTATATTAATCAAATGATCTACTGTTAACAAAGAACAGTGCTCGGCGATAAAGGCAGCGATTTTCAACTCGGCGATTTTTGTATTTTCCGATAAGGCTGGTTTATATATTTCAGATATAGATTTAGTTGCCTTTGCTAATTTTTCCCAGGCTGTGTTTTTTTTATATTTATCAGTTTTAGCGTGACTAACTAAATCTTTTTTGTGGGCTTTTAACTCTACACGGCAATATTTACAAGTCGCCAATGTGTTATTCGTAACATCAGGTGCAAGCCAACCTGCAATAAGAACATAAATTTTAAGTAACGACACATGACTTCAGTACCTATACAGATATAAGTATAGTAAATCACAGCAAATAGGAAAATATTCAATCATGACAATACCAACACCACACAATTTTTTATAAATATTTTAGAGTATATGTATATGAATATGTATATGTATATGTGTATGCATATATGTCCACAACAGACACCAAACAATCTTTAAAAAAACCTGAAAAAATAAAACATCACCAACATCCTGTACTGCCCGACGAATCCACTCCAAAAAACGTGCATAGTCATAACATTGATTGTAGGTTATGTACCTAAATAAAATAAAATACCTTTTTTGAATTTTATTGAAGAACGGGTACTGCGGTAATTCGATGACGCCGATGATTCTATGGTAAAAGATCATAAATATTGAATTTAATACTGTCTATCTTGATCATTTATAAATTACAAAAATGCAATGAAAATTCGTTACCTTTTAAATCTGGATCTGTTTCCCAAGTCTTCGTGTACTTCTGACTGTACTTCTTATTTTTAGTTTCTTTAGGCATCATTAACAAATTGCTTGTCGACACAGCAGTACAATAACAAAATTGAATTAAACGAGTAAACAACAATCAACGTACATATGAATTTCCAGTAAGCATAGGCACAATAACCACCAGTCACCGAGTCACCACAGAGTAGTTGTAATATATTTGTAATAGATGTCGCTAAGTCGTTAGGTCAACAAATAAATATCATTGGCTAGTTTGGAATTGTCTCAGGGCCTATACTTTTACATATTTATTTTTCTCAATAAAAAAAAAAAATGAAGAGTAAAAAAATCCCTAAAAATACCCCTAAAAAAATAAAACCCCTAAAAAAATCCCATCCCACTTATTTACCCCCTAAATTTGGGGGGAAAACCCCTAAGTTGGGAACCCTGACGGATCTGTTTCAAATTTTTAGACAGTATACGCACAGTCTTTCTGAACATTTTCGTGAGTTTTAGAATTTTTTCCAACAGAATTTTCTTACGAAACAATTACTCGAAAATAATTACAGTTGCTTTAATATATGTTTTAAAGATTATAAATTTAAAAAAACATTAAAAAATGTATATAAAAAACATAAATATAATTAATAAAATCAGGAAGCGTAAATAATTATAAAAAAAGACAATACAAAAAAGACATGCATTTTTCAACATTTTAACACAAATTAAGTCATTAGTACTTTTCTAAAAAGTACATATATTTTGCCATCAAAATCTATAAGACAAGACCTGCCAAATAAAATAATATATATTTTAAAGAGTATAAATTAAATAAACATTAAAAAATTTATAATGGCACCTTATATAAAAAACATAAATATAATTTATAAAATCAGGAAGCGTAAATAATTATAAAGACAATACAAAAAAGACATGCATTTTTCAACATTTAAACACAAATTTTAAATCATTACTTTTCTAAGTTTACTGAGTTTTTGCAATTGAGATTTGGCTTTTCTTTTTTCTCGTAGTGACAGCATGTGTTGATTTAAATATTTCATTGGAATAATAATTCTTTGTTTAATATAGTTTTTTATAACAATTTTGTATTTATCTTCAGCTGTCATTCTATATAAAATTGTATTACTTAATTTTTTAACTACACCTGACCCTTTAGGAATTTGATTTTTGGTAAATTTATTAAATAATGTTTCAACTCGGAAAATAATTTTTTTTAAATCATTGCTAGGTATTATTAATCCACCATATGACAAGTGATTAATCCATGAAGGTATCGCATAATCATGACAGCAAGTCGATTTATTAAATTCTGTCGTTGTACAGCCAATTTCAGGTATTTTGGATCTGTATTTTTTTGCCAACCAACCTGCCAAATATTCCACTGCATCTAAAGTCATTTCATTTTCCTTGTTGTGTTTACATGGCATCTCACTATTTTCACTGGCCGCATCAGTATCACTTCCATAGTCTTCTATATCAACATGTTGATCATCTTTAATATTTATCTTGTTGTTGCATCCTCTTCGTTCACTTTATTAATTTAATAATATATATAAAACTTTCACTAATGAACTTACTGTTGTCACTTCCCAAACGTTTCGAGATGTTGTTTCTCTTCTTCAGTGGGTGTAATACTGACTGTCGATTACAGAATAACCGTTACGGAAAAATGGTGTGTGTGGTGGGGGTTGATGGTGGGAAGGGATTGGCGCTGAGGTTCGAATTGTGTGTGTGGATCAGTGTATCGAATAGTGTATGTGATTTATAATGTATTTGTTCATTTAATATGTTGTTTGGTTGTAGTGTGTGATGTCTGTATATTTCAAATTGTTCAGCTGTGTTTAGTTTTCTACTTTTAGGTAAGTAGTGTAATATTTCCATGTTGTGTTCTATGTTTGTGTAACTGTGGTTTTCGTTATGTAAATGTGTGGCAAATGTGGAATGTATGTAGTTTGTGGTGAGGGCTTTTAAATGTTCAGAAAATCTGGAAGAAAAAGATCTTCCCGTCTGGCCGATGTAGAATTGTTGACAATCATTACAATTTAATTTATAAACCCCTGTTTTGCTGTATGTATCAATGTCTTTGTTAGCATTATTTATGTGTTTTCTAATGGTGTTGTTGGTCCTGTAGGCTACTTTATAATTGTGTTTCCTAAATGTGTTTGCAATTTTGTGTATATTGGAATTGTAGTATGTAAGTGTTATGTATTTGCTGGGTTGTGTGCTGTTGGTCAGATGTGTTTTACTTTTTGTGTTGAGGATTCGTTTGTGTAGTTTATTTATTAATTCGGGGTTGTATCCATTTTTGACTGCTATGTATTTAATTGTGTTTAATTCATCTTGGTAGTCATGTGTGTTTAGGGGTATTGAAGTGAGCCTATGGAGCATGTAGTTGAAAGCTGCATGTTTGTGTTGAGTTGGGTGTTTGGATGTGTTGTGTATGACCATGTCTGATGTGGTGGGTTTTATGTATATTTTGTATGTGTGTGTGTTGTTTGTTTTGGTGATTGTAAGGTCTAAGAAGTTTATGCTGTTATTTAATTCTGTTTCAAGTGTGAATTTTAATTTATGGTGTATAGTGTTAATGTATTTGTGGAAATTTTCTATTTGTCTTTTGTTGCCGTTGTAAAGGAGTAAAATGTCGTCAACATACCTGTGCCAATATATTATTTTATCGGTGTATTTGTTGTTGTTCAGTATGTGTTTCTGTTCTATGGTGTGTATAAATATTTCGGCTAGTACACCTGATATAGGGGAGCCCATGGGTAGTCCAATCGTAATGTTTACACACTATGAGGCAACCTGTACACTCTACTAACCTTGGTTATACACCACTCGAATGTTTTCGACATCTCCACTGGAAATTTCGCATTAGACTCATTGGAAACAATTCCTGGATTTTTCCCTAGAATAATCATTCTCAACCTGTGCAGTGCATTTAATGGTGATGGATGATCATTAGACCACCCCTAGATCGGAGTTGGCAAAATAAGTTTTCACTAGTCAATAAGTAATTCAACCCATTGTCTTTTAAAATATCAAGAAGATGTCGAGTCCCGTTGATGTACATGAGAATACCTTTTTGGAAAGTTTGTAGATAATTTTTCCCTTGGCACCTCATTGTTTTTACTGTCTCATAAACTTCATTAAAAAGTAAATCTTGCTCTTTTAAAAATAATCCATATGGCGATTTGAATGGAGTGGTCTTGTCATTTGGATGAGCAACGTTGGCTAAATCAAACCAATTATTAATTAATTCTATGAAGTGTGCCGTATTGTCTAATAATTTCCCGTCTTTGATAGGTTTGTAATGTTTAAGTGCTGCAGTAGCTGTCGTATGAGACAAAAGTTGAGAAGCTAATTTCACCTTCTGTCTCTGGGGCCCTTCACATGTTAAATGTTCCTTCGTTAATTTATAACAAACATTTACTTCTAATGTTAGCATAGCAATTAATGCTTCTAAAGGTTTTTTATTTATTTCGGTTTCATTTAAACAAAAACCTGTGTCTAAAAACCAGTTCCGTACTAGTTTCAGAAGGTGAGGTGAATCAGGAACATATACTATACTATGTCCATTTGGCATGGAAAAGATAGGATTTTCATATGTTATTTCTAACTCCTTCCATAACCCGAGATTCCCACCACCACAGTCACTAACACAACAAATTACCTTAAAGCCTATGTCATTAAGATTTTCTATAATATTAAATAAAATAGTTTTAGTCATTTTTGTATCAAACTCTACAAAAATAGGTTGCTTCCATTTTGATGCAATGCCTCGAGCCATTTACAACCTGCATTTGGCTGTGCGGACCAACTACTTCGTCATGCAGCACATAATACTCCATAGTACTTGATATTTTCACTTCATCAAACATTAGTACGGTCAGTTTTTCCTGATCGTTTAAGGTATCACCATTGAGTTTCATGATTTTTAGGACGTCTTGAAGAATACCATTTCTCATATGGATAGTTTTCGCCCACCGTTGAAGAGATGACAACCCTAAAATAATAGAGACATGTAAATAGAAGCCAAATGAACTATCATCAACAAAAATATTAAATAAAAAGTGCTTCTTACCAGGGAGGGGGTAATGCAGTTCATCTTTTACATACAAATAGGCTCGCTTACTGAAGTACCTCAATGTGAACGCTTTGGCTATTTCATCCCTTGACCAATGCACCTTTTTTTTTTCTTGGTTATTATATCTATTTGATTATGGGAAAAAATAGAAGACAGTACATTTTTCGCCTTATTTTCAATAGCCCTGGTTTTTTGCGAAGAAAGAAGCTTCAGTTCTTTAGATCTTTTTTTTAGTAGTTTTTATCATTGAATTTGTTAAATTTAACTCTTTTTTTTTAAATGTTTAATTTCATCCGAAGGCATTGATTAACTATTTTGTAGTCAACTGCAGGCTTCTTCAGAGATAAAAGTTCTGCTTCCTGTTGTGTTTGCTTCATTTTTAAAATGTTTTGTTTTTTTAGAAGCTCGTTATACAAATGTTCATAATCAACATTTGATTCGTTTGGTTGCAAAACTGACCCTTCATCATCTGCCACTGACGTACCACTTGATGATGAAGGAATGTTTGTTGTAAAGCTTAAAGTAATCAGCTCACTGTGAATCTAAAAAAAAAATTATGCATAAACTTTCAAGTACTAACGTCTAATGAACCTACTATAATTAAATATTAATTTAAAAATTACCTGTTTTGCTGATTGTGCCACCATTCGGTTTTTACGCATAACAGCACACTCAGAAAGCATAGTTTGTGAATGGTCCGGAGGTAATCTTAATGAAGGTACAGCTTCCGGTTTCAACCGGCGAAATTTTGGAGTATATCCCAACAACTCTGCTTTCAGGTCACGCACAAAGTCATCTTCTTTAAAGTGATCAGAACACATGTAGGATTTACTAGGAGTCCATTTATCATTTCGCCTGCATTTATTTTTCCACTCTAGGAGAGTTTTGTTATCTTTTGGAAACCTTAAAAAAATAATACAGTAATTGAAGTAGCAATCTATATATATAAAACCCAAATACCATTCACTCACTCACTCATCACTGTATCTCAACAATGACAAGGCCTAGAAAGAAGAAACTTTACATAGATATTCACTAGATACTGTATATGTGCAATAAGACGGTGTTTGACAAAATTCAAATTTAAGGGGGGTTTTGGAGGGGTCAAAGTGACCGAATATTCTCATAAGAAATACATAACAGATAAAACGTGACAACTGTTAAGCAGCTTCTAGATGAGATAGAAACATGAAATTTGTTCTACAAGTTAACTTAACCCTCTTTTAAACAACACAAAGATCATCTTCTCTATATATAAAACCCATCTACAAACACCGTCCTAAATCACTATTTCAAGCCTAAATGTTCAAGTTTTTCAAAAAGTGTACCACAAGAGTGCATAAACTGTGAACTACTGTCCGCGCAGAAATTATATAGACTCGAGTTCGTAAAAAAATTATGTTGGAAAAAATTCTAAAACTCGAGTAAATGTTTAGAAAGAGTGTGTATACTGTATAAAAATTTGAAACTGATCCGTCCAGTGGTTTTTACGAAACAATTACTCAAACCTCGATAATCGCTCGCAAATGCGAAAAACTCGTCAATTTTTAGAATTTTCTTTAAAAACAATATTGATATAAGTAGCATTGTTATTCTATACAGTAAACATTGAAGATATTTCCTTTTATTTGGCGTTTATTTAAATGAAATCCGTTTAGCCGTTCACGAGATTCAACTTCTCGAACTCGTGTCTACATAATTTCTGCGCAGATGGTAGTAGAGCACTAACTTTGCTCGTCATTATTAATTGCTTTTCGTTTTTTATTATTAATTAAGATTATACAAATGGAATATTATATCATACCTGTAGAATGATAAATCAGTTCTTCCAGTTTTCTTTGCTTTTCCTGAGTAATTAGTACATGTAGCAACTGCACAACAAGAACCACCTCTCGCTTGTGGAGTTTCCAAAATAATGTACCATTAATAATATTGGACATGTTAACGAATGAACAAAAACTTTGAAACACACTTTTATTATTATTAAGAAAATTAATAAATAATAAACACAAGCACAATGTTAGATTGTCAGCAGAAATACCCTCAAACAAAATGCTCAAATAGCATGGGTTTCAGTTGTAGTACGGCCAAGGTATACGGCGAGTGATGTCACGTTGACTACTGCCCCCACTCCTAAAAATTCGCAAATACTGAAATGAGGCAACCTTATAACTCTACCAAATAGCTTAATATGACAATAGTGGAAACTCTCCCCACTTAGCATGCAGAGCAGCGGCGACAGCGCTTAGTGCTGCTATCTAGCGGTTCGAGGAGAACACTAACACTTCGAGCCACGGATACTAGAATAGACGGTAGGGGTCACGGGGTGTGTGCGCAGTAGCAAGCCGCGCCGCTGACGTCACCGCGAACCCAGCCACCGCTCCACTGCCATAACCTATTGTGTTGTTACTGCGTTTATGAGTGAATACAACGTTGTTTACCAATTCTTATCGGTGATTGACGATTAAGTGCAGAGTTACGCTGCAGTTATCAGTGTATTGTGAGGGGTTTTTGAGAGTAAGTTTGAAGTTGTTTTGAGTGAAAAATAATGGTTTGTTGTGCGATCGCGAGTTGTACTAACCACGGCAGACAAGGAAGTAAGTTAGGAATTAATTTTCATACATTTCCTAAGAACAATGAGACGAAACAAAAATGGATAAATGCTTGTAAACGTGCCGATTCGTTTTCAGTTGATAATGCTCGTGTGTGCTCAATACATTTTGCTGATTCTGATTATGAAAGGGATTTGAAAAGTGAACTGTTGAATCTTCCTCCGAAACGCAAGTTGAAGCCTGATGTTGTTCCAACTTTACATCTCCCATCCTCCAGTGTTGATTTACGGGGTAGTAATGAGCCTAATAATGAGAGAAAAATTCGGACACAAAAACGAAGTTACCGTAAAGAAGTAGAAGAGATTTTACAGGTAAATATATTACCAACTAATGAAGAAACTGCTAGTAGAGAAAACATCAACTATGAAAACAAACAATGCTGTAAATGCGACACTGTGGGCTTATGTCAAAAATTAGAAATTATGGAGAAAGAAATAAAAGAACTTAGGCAAAAGAATACAAATTTACAGGATCGTCTCTCTCGGTGTAATGATGAGTTACTTAAAACAAAACATTCGCTAAAAGTGGTTGAGGGTTCTTTTTCTGACTGTAAACAACAAGTGGTTATGAAAGGACGGTGCACTAATTGGTCATCTGAAGATATTGCAAAGGCTGCGACTTTACAGAGGTGTGAAAATTATTAGACTCAAAACAAAAATTTTGTAAATTCCCAGTTTTATTTACTGTAAAAGCTTACATTCTTATGGTATTGAAATCTTTGAGTGAAGAAATGCTTCTATCATCTTTTGTATTCACCACCAAGGAGAATTTGCCAACTATGCAAAAGATAAGGGGTTGGCAACACTGCTTAAAGCAATCGGCTGTTTATCTTGTACTGCAAGGTGCTCTCTTTAGTGATTTATTTTCATCAAAAGAAGGACTTTAGGTGAGTTTAATGGGTCATTAACATTAAATAATGAACCTAGAATGTTTATTTGTTATTATTTTCATATTAAACATATATATTTGTATAATATATATTGTATATTTGTATTGTTCATTTTTTTTATAGATTTTGAGGTTATGGGAAAAACTAGTGATCTTTCACCAAGAAAAGTTGGTCTTACTAAGACATTGCTTGAAGAGAAAAAGTACTCACAGCGAGAAATAGCTAAGACTACATATTTCACAGAAATCTGTAACCCGTATCAGCCAGGCACTTAAAAATGGGCATGACTACAGTCCTGCAAGACAAGGCAAGTGTGGGCGCAAGAGCAAAGTGACCCCAAGAACTCAACGCAAACTTGTCCAGATGGTCAAATACAACGAAAGAGCCACTAGTCAAGATTTAAAAAAGTCCCTGGAGAAGTATGGGGTTGATGTTTGTACTTCCACAGTTAGGAGAAAGCTAATTAATGCAGGTCTTCCAGCGCGTCGGCCAAGAAAGAAAGCTAAAATAACACCGGCAATGGCTAAGAAAAGGCTTAACTGGGCCCATGAGGTTAAAACTCGCTTTGGAAATGATTGGAGCAAGGTAAAGGATCACAAATTATTAATACCTGATATTTTTGATTTATTTTTTTTTTGTTTTCTTACACACGCTTCTTGATAAAAAAGAAAATTCTAGAATTTAACTTCTAGAAGTTAACTTCTAACTTCTACCCAAAGACTTATCAACTGTCCATTTCCAAAATCTTTTCATACTCAAACTGTTATTTATTACAGGTCTGCTTTTCTGATGAGTCCATGTTTTCAATTGTGATGAAAGCAGTCAGTATGTGAGAAGATCTCCAAACGAAGAGTTCTCTGAGTCTTGTGTTGCGCAGACTGTGAAACATCCTACTTCAGTTATGGTGTGGAGTGTCATCTCAGCAAAGGGTACAGGCCGTCTATATATTGTTGAAGGCGCAATGAATCAGCATCAGTACAGAAAAGTCTTAGAAACAAGACTTCTTCCCCAACTGAGAAACTGATTTCCTGACAGAGACTGCGTTTTCATGCACGATGGTGCACCTTGTCATAAACCCAAGTCAGTAACAAAGTTCTTGGCTGAAAACAATGTGCAAACCTTGCCATGGCCTGGGAACAGCCCAGATATGAATCCTATTGAGAATTTATGGGGAATTGTCAAGAAGAGGCTAAAAAAAATCAACATAACAACTAAGGTTCAACTTGTCGAGGAACTCATCAAAATATGGCACCATGCTGACGAAATAAAAATCATATGTCCAGTTCTAGTGGAAAGCATGCCGAAGCGGATTGAATTGTTAATAAAGGCTAAAGGCATGCACACAAAATATTAATGTTGTTTTAAGTTGTTCAATAAATGATTTTTTAACCTAAAAACTCTATTTTTACTGAAAAACCCACCTGAGTCTAATAATTTTCACACCTCTGTACGTTGTATATCTTATAAAGCGTTATCTTTTGTCAGGGATGTATTGAAATATCCTCTTCCTAGTGAAGTCACTATTAAAAAAAGACTCAGGCAGTTTAGCGTTCCACCAGGTTTTATTGATTTAAGCCTTACTGTCATGAAAACCCAATCAAAGCTACTAACTACATTTGAAAAAGACGTAATTCTTAGCTTTGATGAAATGAAAGTTAACAGTGACTTATGTTTTGACCAGGTAGAGGAGATTATCAGAAGACCCTACAACAATGCTCAAGTTGCGGTCAACAGAAGTTTAGTAGGAAAATGGATGCAGCCCATTTATTATAACTTTGACACGGCCGTTTCTAAGGACTTGTTGACTGAAATGATTAAAGTCATAGAAAATGTTGAATTTAAAGTGAGAGCAATTGTTTGTGATATGGGGCCATCAAACAGAAAATTTATAAGGAATCTAAAGGTTACATTTGATGACTCAGGATTCGAAAATCCATCAAATCAAAACAGAAAAGTATGGGTTTTTTGTGATGTGCCTCATGGCTTAAAACTGTTAAGGAATCATCTGCTTGACGATGGTTATCGACTTAAATCTGGTAGTTTGCTCACAAAAGAAGCGTTCATTAAGTTAGTTGAACTTCAAGACACCGGCGTAGATTTACAATACGCTCATAAACTAACCATGAACCATTTGCTTGTTGCTGGTACGGAAAGGCAAAATGTAAGGAAAGCAGCTGAGAAGTTTTCTCTCACTGTAGGATATGCCATCTGTCATAACCTTCCTGAGTTCAGTTATGTTGGTGAGGCTGTAAAGGTCATAAACAATGGATTTGATGTGCTGAACTCCAGAGCTCCTGTTGATGGATATAAATTAAAAAGTGCATACGGAAATTCTTTACCAGAACAAGATGGCGCGTTAGACAAGCTGTATGACCTCATTCTCACAATGAGAGTAATAAAACACATACCAAAAGGAAATGAGAAGAAAGAAAAGAGTAAATCAAAAAAAAGAAAAGAAACCTACTGATGATTTGCTCCCTTTTCAGAAGGGGTTTTTAATGTCTATAAACAGTCTACGCTCTTTGTTTAAGGAGTTAACATTGGAAGGCTACACGTACGTCATGTCATCAAGATGCAATCAGGATATACTTGAGAGTTACTTTTCTAAAGTAAGAGGATTGGGGAGATTCTACGATCACCCTTTGCCTACCACCGTCTCCGAAAGAATCAAGTCTTTGATTTTGACCAGTAATGCGAGGGAACTCATATCAGGTGGCACATGCAAGAATGAGAAAGAAATTGATATTTTAAGTGCTAATACTTTGTCGGAAACTGAAGATACGACTGTAGAACCGTCATCTTCTAAGAAGCAAGACACTTCATGTCTACAGGATAGCTTAGACAGCGAGTGTGAGAACAAGGAGGTTGAAGAAATCATTTCAGAAGTGGGCGACATTTTTGAGAATTGCACCGAATACGAAGAGGAAAATGTTCCAGATTTGAAGGAAAATGTTGAGTTGTTAGAGATGATTGCAGGATATGTTGCTTATAGAGTTAAACGTAAACACCCCAAATTAGCACATTTGTATGGTAACATAACTGAACACGTAAATTTTTCAGGAAAGAACTGGCTTCAAACAATTTCAAGAGGATCTTTAATGAAGCCAACTGAACGGTTAATGGAATTCGCTTTGAAAATGGAAAGAGAATTTCAACGATTCCACGGCAATTCCATTGATGGTAATCCAAAAGTTTTTGTAAGATTAAAGGACATTATAAACGCGAAATATCCAGGAATAGAGGACTTTGCTGTGATGTGTTTTGTAAGGACCCGCACTTTCATCAGAATGAAAGCTATCAACAAGAAAAAAAAATGCAAAGGTAATAAGCGAACTGAGGGCGAACAAAGACAAAAAGTGAAGAAAATGAAAAAAGTTGCAACATAACTTTCCAGAATAAAGAAAAGGAAACACGTTAGCCTAATACAGTTAAAGGCTTTGGTGTGAAAGTAGAAAAGTTGATTTATATTATGTATATAAATATAATTGATATGTACAATTTGTAAAGATAAATTAAAATTTACTGTTTTAAAGATTTTAAAATGACATTATTGGGGGTTTCTCCGTACCACAGGTCTATGTGGTCTAAGCCTGTGCGAGCCTCTTCCCCCAGCAAAAAAAAGTAGTGCCCTCCGAGATGGTGAAAGAGGTTGACGTCCTTCGGAGGCTTTATACTAGCATTTCACCGACCATAGAAAAAATATATTTATTTATTTAACTAATAAATAACTTAGTAATAATAATAATAATACACTAAAACATGAAAAATCTCGATTATATTCACAAACGTGTATGAGTTAAACATGTGCGCGCGGTGTGCCTATAAGATTCTATGCGGTGCGGCGAGGCGAGTGGGTACGCGGTGACGTCACCGCTCACAGCCCACCTGCGCGTGACCCCTACCGTGTATTCTAGTATCCGTGCTTCGAGCTATGAACAACACCACAGATCGACTTCGAAAACGGAATGAAATACAGATTTTAAGCCGTTTGCGTCGTTATTGTAATTTAATATGGGAGAGGAAAGTGGATGTTGATCTGAAAGAAGCAGTAATTAGAATAAAACGAATGTTTATTGAAATTAAAACACTGGATCATTATGTAATGACAGCAGTCTGATAACACAACATTACAAAGATTTCCAAAAGCAAATCACACATGCAATATCTTATTAAGTTTGATATTTTTAGTGGCAAGACGTTTCTCTGATAAATCATTTGTTCTGTTCACATATGCCTTAATAAGGACTTTGAAATACTTATCAGTCAGTAATTTCATACAGGTGTTACAGATTACTCTCACTACATTCATTCATTGATGAAAAGCAGTCAGTCAATCTATTTTTAATGCCATGTGTGCTTTCCAACAAAAACTGACAGAAATTATTTTCAAATGCTTCTGACATTTTGGCAGCCAATTTTCCACCATACTCATTTGGAAACAGCATTTTCGAGTTATCATCATACTTCTTCATTTCTATGTGTACATTTTCCATACTATAATCATTATCATAAGACGATAATACATATCTACGCTCAGCATGGGGAAACTTACTACATACCCAGCCCATGACATAATGTTCTGCATTTTCTTGTACTACATCATAATCATAATCAGTTATCTGATCATTTAGGTCACACTGTTTACTGACATTCGCTTTAAAATAACACTTCATCACATCATTATGAGTCAATAGGAAGTTTGCAGCATCAGATTCACAATTACTGTCATCAGAAGCACAGAGTAATTGATTTACCATGACACCTCTTATGGCACTGCGAAATTTGATTGCATCTGGGGTTACATTATTACCCCATTTTGCCCTAATTATTGAAAAAATGTTTTCAATGCAATCTTGTGTGATCCTTCTTGTTAGCAAATAACGAAAATCGAAATGATCATGTAATTCTGACCACAATAGTTTCAAAGCAGAAATATTGTCTACCCAACCTTGAATGCAAAGAGGATTGCCTTTACGATTATTCAACACTTCTAGTTTTTTCAGGCAATCACAAATTTCATCCAGTTTTTGCATATGCCTTGAGTCATTAGATATAGGTCTTCTGTACTCTTTGGGACTACTGAAAGTGGAAGAATTAAAAATGTCACACAATGTATCACACATTTCTATAAACTCGGCAGTGTTTGCAGCACTTGGTTCCAAAGAATTGAATGATACATGAACTAGAATTCCAGAAGCTACAGAGTGGCTGAGGGCCCTGGTGGCTAAACATACCCTCATGTTTGAAAATGGGGGAAGTGTGACACATTTCTTTGTTAACTTTGGGGCCAATCTTGGGATCATTTTGGAGTCCTTGTTGTAAAACTCTCTTATGTGAGACCAACTGCATACTTTTCCACTAGAAACAAAGTCATACTTTTTCAGATTGTTCCTCACTGACTTGATCAAGTGAGGAGGATCATGGAAAAAGTAAATGTTTTCACCATTTACCTGGATGAATGGCTTCTCTGCAGTCACACCTAACAATTTTCTCACCTTTATGTTATTGCTCCCTTGATCACGTACAACTGCTTTAGGAACTAAACCTACTGCCTGAAGTTGATTGACAATAAATAGTACCAGCTCTTTGATGTAGTGTCCTGCCATAGCATTGCTTGTTAGGAAGTACCCAATTATTTGTTTGTAATTGAGGTACAAACCTTTAATCATAAACACCATAGCCTGGTTACATTGTTGGCGGGTAGGAGCTGTGATTGGCTGTACAGGAGTATCTCCACCAAAATCTTCATAACTTTCCAGTCGATCCTGCTGAAAATCATATGACAATGATGACTTGATGGAAATTTCGTCAAATACCAATGAAACAACCTTCTCCTCCCTTTTCATTTTCTTGGTTTAATTTCCAGCAAGCTTAGAACCATTTTATTTACTCCGGGTTCCACTTCAGCATTTTGCAACCAGTTCCTTAATGACCTGGTACTGGGTAGAGAAAAATGTTTTTGCATGAATCTGTATGATTTAGAAGAACAATAATGCAGAGCTAAAGCAAAACTTTTGTCGTTACTTGAATATCTGCGGCCCTGAGCTTTACGGTTCCTTTGATTTATTTGCAAAGTTAAAAAGTTCTGAACAACACTATTATCAACAACACTTTTTTCACAATTACACTTCGACTGATTTTTCTGCACCGCACATAATTTTCTTCTCAGATTTTTATTCGATAACCTGTATTTGGACAGCAACTTCTGAGAATTTCTATATTTCAACATTAAGTTTGAACAGCATTTATTCATTCGCTTTTCTTCTGGTAGTTTGTCAGTTTCCTGGACTGCACTGTCTGTTGGCGACTCATCTGAAATTTCTGGGGTAGAATCATGTTCTAGTTTTCGTTTCTTTGGGCTGCATCTCAAGCTTGCCTGTTTGACATTGTGGCACAAGAGTGAGGGCACTGCTCCAGGCCAGATCCTGAAACAAAAATTAAAAGAAGTTGTAATTTTTTATGGGAACATGAAATGCCAGTAGTTAAAGCAAGTTCATAAGCAATACCAGAAAAATTAACATAATAATAGAATATAGCATAGTATTTTTATATATAGCCCTACCCTTGGCTTAAGAGATTTTTGTTTCTGAAATCCTTCTCTGTGAAGTGGTCCGAGCACACTACATATCCTTTATTTAAATGTTCTGGTCCCTTAGTCTTCAGAACTTCATCTAAATTATCTCTTCTACTCTTCACAACCCACTGAGTGCACCTGAAAGCCGATTAAATGCATAGGTTTAATAATAACAATAAGAAAGTATGTTCACATAAATACAAACACGATAGGCAAGTCAGCATTAATACGTGGGTATACTTACAGCACTTTGTTTTTAGGAAACCTGTAAAATGATTTGCGATCACTTTGTATTTTGTAATTAAAACACCCGTACATAGCACAAATAACTCCTCTTCCCGCCATTTCCAAAATCGTGATACATAACAAGCTCAAAGCAATCTGGGTTGTAAAAGTGGAACTTGTAATACGCATAGTCAAATAGCTTAATATGACTATTGACTATATTAATATGACGTCATATTAAGCTATTTGGCATAGTACATGAACTGGCCAGCTGACTGCAGTCGCAAGTGTAGTTATCTGCGCGAACCGCTAGATGACACGCAGAGGTGGTGTTGCCAGTTTCTCGTGCGAGTTTCCACTATTGTCATATTAAGCTATTTGACTCTACTAACCTTGGTGTATAACTGCACAGTGAACGTCATCTAGCAGACCCCGAAGGAACTAGGAGTAGGTAGTAATTACCTTCGGTAGCTTTAGGTGGCGCTAGTATGTCCGAGTCGGGACATATTTATAATGTATAGCGGCCTAAAATTCAGCGCCCTCCTGGGAAATTTTCAAATTTAGGGGGGCCACGCCCCCTGCCCCTCCCTGGCTTCGCCCATGGTAACTAACCAAAACTATCGTACACGCAAAAACACCATATTTATTTAAATTTCCGAAAGAGGCAACCAAATTCAGGTTAGGCGCTAGGGCCACAAAATTATTTCTCCCGGGGGGGGGGGGGGTCCTTACCATATCGCGATTGTTTTGATTTTGTGTCCTATAATTCCTGTGTTCCTATAATTCTGAACTGACCTTCTTCCAAATAACCACTCAAAATACCATTAAATTGTAATGAAACTTGATATAACTGAAAGTTATTTAATAGGCCTAATTCTTAAGCTCTCTTCAGTTTCTGTACCGCAAAAAAAACACAAAAAACTGAAGATTACTTTAAGCTTGAAAAGACAACAGCAACGTTTATTTAAATAATTATATTTAATATTAATGAAATTAATTTGCATTTCTCACTTAATACACGTCCATCTTTTAAGCCATTAGTTTAAGACCAATGTTTTTTTTATGTATCTCCGAATAACGTACTCCATTATAATACTTGTACCCAATTTTCTTGAATCAGTTACCAGTTTATTCAATTATTAAAAGTCTAAAAGCTCTAAAACTCTAAATTAAAACTCTAAAAGCCACGTGTCCCGGGAGAGCTTAAAAGGTCGGATTACCATATTTTAGGAAAGATAATCCAGGACACTTCATGGAAAATTAATTTCAGACCAGGGTTGCCAACGCGTGTAATGAAAGTACCAGCCCAAACAGCTCGATATTACGTTAAAACAACCCACCTTGGTAAAATACTGGCTGACATTGATGTATCTATTGTTTTGCTTCTATAAATTCATACTCTTTTTAATTAGTTCACTTCGATTTTAATTTCATTTTTACAAAACGCTTCTAAAATAGCTTTCTCTTAAAAATGGTGAACACAACCGTCTTGAAAATAATTACAATTACAATATATAAGCTTGGCGAAATCTACTTAAAGGCATCTGGTGATCTTATTTAACGCCAGTAATCAACTTTTCTCGTGCATAAAAAGTAGGCCTATATCGTTCTTTATGTTAAATATTGTTCTGAAGTTGGATGGTTATTTAAAGCTGTTCCAGACAATTTTTTCCTTTTCTGTTCCATACTGTAATAAAAATATTAAATAAACATTCACAGCCTTCGCAAAGATGCAACGGGGGGGGGGTCATTGAAAATAATTAAATACGATGATGCTTATCTTGCTATTAAAATAGGGTAGATAAAATAACGATAGAAATGAGTTGCAAACCTAGTAAGATTTGTAGGTAACAGAACATAATAAATAGATAACGAATATCTGTCAAATTGACAGCTAGCAGCCGTTTTGACATATGCCTTTCTTTAACTTGTTATTGTATTGTCTCCACTTCAACGTATATGAATTTGGTAAAAATAGAGCAATAAATAACGAACGCAAAAGTAGGCAAATGCAAATATTTCCTAAGCAACTCTCTCTCTGTCACACACAGAACGCAAAAGTAGCCCAATATTACCTAAATAATTCTCTATCTATCACACATAGGCACACGTTCCGCACCTGAGATATACCCAGTCCATGCAAATGCTACTTTTTAATTCGAGTCCCTATTGTCATAACATAATCATATTCAATGATAATAAGTAACTACAATTGCTGTAAAAAACAATAATTCTCTTACCTGATCTACTTTTTAAACACAAAAACTGAATTAGTATAAATGCAAAAATATTATACTGATACAGATATATTATATATCTGATTTACTGATTTAAACACAGCACAGCCACTTGCCACTTCTCGAGACAAACTAACATTAAAATCAAATATTGTCAATAATTGTAAGCTCAAAGCAGAACTATCAACACGTAACACGTGCAATTGTCTTTTGTGATAATTGCCGCCTCAGCTTTTAGGAGCGGCCGCGCGGTATATTGCAAACAAAAATAATAGCTTCGCGCTGTCAGATCAAAAGTCTTTCGGCGAGCGCTCGCCAACGATGCACCATCGATGTATAATAACACTGGATTGCCGGCTGCGTGTACTGATTTCGGTCCGCTCAACTCTACGCTCGCCCCACCACATCAAGGCAAAAGCCACTTTGCGTGCATACTCATAGTGTTATGTTAACATTAGTCTTACCGATTTTATCGTCACATAAAAAGTCTTGTTTTGAAAATTGTGTATTTCATATCAATCAGATTAAATGGAACACTTGATACTAATTTAAAAATATTGTAAATATAAATTTAATTTCTGTTGTTCATAATAGAAGTTCATACATTTTTTTTCATTGGTGCTGATCTATGAACAACAAACAAGTTACCGGTAATATTAAATTTACGCATATACATTTTTGCTAACTATACCGTCTTGTTAGGGTGTAATAATTACCTCTTTTTTGTAATAGTTTCTTGTCAATAAAATAAAGGAAACTGACTAAACAAGAATAGTAATGAAAACGAAATTGTTTATTACATAATTTTACATTTTTACATTGATGATTATTTGCAAAAAAAAATCATAGTTTACAGCCTATCTGCATTTAATTACAATATATCTTACTATTTCCAATTAAAATATATTTAATTTGTTATAAAACTTCAGGATCTTATATTATGAATAGCATATTGCAATGCGGGGCTAAACATTGCTAAATAAAACAAACTTATTTAATTTTTGACGCACACCAAGTTTCGAAAACATTGCTGATGATGTCTTTTCTTTAGCTATACTAAAACATACAATTGTGTAAAATAAACTACCTATTAACATTACTAACTAATTTCATTAGTGTCTTCACCATACTTATTGTTAGAAGTATGGCCTTTAAATATGTTATTAGTAAAGGTTGAACGCGCTAATATAATAATCTTTTTTGTATTTAAATTGTTTGTCTCAATGTTTTGTTTATTGTTCAGAAGGGAGTACATAAATTTTATTATCCTGATTACATCTGAGGAAGCCCTGACCAAATTTCCTTGTGAAATATAACCAACAAAATGTGTGTAAGGGCTAAGGTTGCTGTCATCGGCTATTAGCAGCCGTACACATTCTTCACATTTCAACTTAGAACTAATTTTTCTGACAATGAAACTAGTCAAGTAGAAAAGAATACTATCTTTATAATAAGAGTTTTTATTTTCAAACAGACATTTAATGTTTTCAATGTCTTCTTCATAAACGTTGACTGAGTTTAGGTCCACTATTTCTTCTTCTTCTGCTTCTGCAAAACTCATAATAGTTTTGGAATGTCATGTCAAAGCTCAAACAGTTGTCAGAGGCTTTAACGGTGTTCATGAACATAAGTTCACTCAAGGCCCGTTGAAACTGCTTGACGTTATTATTGTTATTGTTATTATGTCCTCTTCGAGATCTTAAGCAGGAAAATACCAGGTCCAAATGATCTTGAGAAAACTTATATAAAACGTAAGTCAAAATATACTTGAATTGTAAACCATTCAATAATCTGTTTGACAGAATCTTTATTGCATTTGTAATAAATCCACGTGCAAAAATGGGTAGGCCTAATCCCACTGCATTAGGACTACCCATTTTCTATTTTAAAGATAAACAAAGACAGAATATCAATATTTAAAAAATTTACAGGCATTGCACAAATGTAGTGCACAGAGAAAGGCATTGAAAATGCTTCAATAAATCTAAGAAATATATATATTTATGTTCATTCACCAATCAATGAATTCATTCACCAATCAATGAATTCGTTCTTCATTTACCAATGTACAGATTATAAGTTAAATGTAGTCGCATTCATATGTGAAGTTTTAATATGTGTACTAAAATAGTTTCTATGGAAACTCACCGGTTCAAATTTTCGATCACGCACCAGCGGTCGTTTTCAAATGTGCGACACGTCCTTATAAACATTTTCAATGTTAAAAGTAGTTTATAAAACGATGACGGGCTGTATCGGTTACACTACTTATATAACACCCATTTAGGTCCTCAGTTCCACGTGTAATGTAATAGACTTCTTGAAATTACATCTATAAGTAGCGGTACAACGCTGTAGAATTTTTCTTCTTCCGTTGCAGGAAATAGGTCGATAAACTTCTTCCGGCACATCTCATCTATCGTTGCCCCATTTATCTTCCTCCCCAAGTGTGTTACTGGGTTATCTTTGTGTCTGCATTTTGGCAATCTATCATCCGCTGTTCGTTGCAAGTGCAGATATCATGTTTTCTCAATTCGAAATTATTGCTTGAACTCTATCCACTTTAACTTCTTTCCTTATATTTTCATTTCTTCGCCTATATTAGAGGATACTCTTTCTGCAAATCAATCAGATGGAATCTCACTTCAGCCCTTTAAATGTTACTACAGACACATTTCGATATTATCCGCGTTCCACCGGGGTACGTGAATGTTGGTATATCAACTGTAATATTACATTTTATGGGTACTGATTCGTGCCTTATTTCTGAGTTCTGTATGTATTACGTCGCAGATATTCATAAATTTGTTAATTATATTGTTTATTACACAATAAACTTTATAGCTAACGCTACGTCCCACATAATTAACACAGTTCACACGCTCTAAAGTGTTGCTACCTGAAACAGTTTTAGGAGTCATTAGCCATAGATTTAGTTTTAAAAGCCATGGTTTTAGCCTTTTATGTTCACAATAATATGCTTTTTTGTATCAGTGCTGATTGAAATATGAACAATGTTGCAATTCGCTTTCACTTTCATCGATAAGTTAATCGTCCGCATAAAGTAGGATATTAGCTTGCTTGTTATATTGCGGGCTCTTTAGCTCGCTCCATATATTACATTATCAGACTATTGTTTTAGGCCTACCTGCTGAAAACAAAAAAAAAACATTTCTTACTTTGTAGTACAATGTGTTATATGCAATAGGAACCCTATATAGAAATTCACTTACGTGTATGACTCAGTCAATGAAGTCAATTACTTCTGACAGTGTGTGAATTTTATTTCCGTTCTAATTTCCAGTAGTTTGTTACATTCAGAAGACAGTAACACGGTTCGCAGACAATTTTGCACCGGGTAGAAACCACAAAAGCACTGATACATCATTTTGATTTTTCAGAAAGCATAAAACAGAGAAAAATTAATATTCGATGGCCACCAACTTTGATTTGCTTTGGGATATTTTAATGTGACGATTTCTCGTGTGGGTTGTAAGCGCTTAAGCGTGACCATGTTTGCGAACGAGTTTTTGTGTTGGTAATTCAATACAGATAAATAACAGCAGTACAAACGGCAATATGTGAAAGCGATACGCAATAACAGTATTTGTGCGTGGTGTTTGCTTTGGTTGCCGCTAAACTCAGCTAATCCTTTGCAGATAACAATACATGTTCAACAAATTTCTGATAATCCTAAAACAAGTGGTTGTATCCTTTAGAATAGCAATTTTTATATATTTGAAATTACTTTTAATTACTAAAACAACACGTATGGCAATGTTTACTGGACTGATTAAATAAAATTGTTATATGTACATTCTACATAATTTAACCAAAACGTTTAGGCAAAACGAACGATTATGACTCAACGAAAATGTGTGTGTGTGAGAGAGAGAGTGTGTATGTGTGTGTGTGTTTGTGAGTGTATGAGAGAGAGAGAGTGTTTCGGCATTGGTTCATTGTTCTAAATTCAATAAAGTATACATAGGCCAGACAGAAAAGTCAATTATTCGTCGACGGCCTGAACACAAGAAAGTCTTTCTCAAGCCAACATAATAGAGGGCGACCTAGGATCACATGTCATCAACACAAAACACTCGTTTTAAGACACAGACCATGTTAAACTCGTAAAACTAATAAGCAAAATGTGAAATAAATTAACATTCTAGAAAAACTCTACATATAAAAAAATCATAAAACAAATGATTCATTCCCGAACAGTTACAGATAAACATTAAACACAATATTATACTCCATTCGATGCAATAATAGATTAGCAATTTAATACGAGTAGATTATAGTTTCAACACACACACACACACACACACACACACACACACACACACACACACACACACACACACACACACACACACACACACACACACACACACACACACACACACACACACACACACACACACACACACACACACACACACACAGCAATAGGAGTGAACCAGGGAAGCAATAAGAGGAGAAGCATTTTCCCAAAGAAAAAAAAGGAGTACGCCAAAAATGTTTTCCTAGGGTGCCGCAGAACCTGAATATTTTCAATTTTAACGTCGTTAAATATGCCAAAAAATTATGTAATATTTTATTGTCATTCTATAAATTCTTCTTATTTATTTGAAGTGCTGCTAAATGGGTCACTGCTATTAAAATAATCGAATAGTCTGTCTATAACTATAACTATAACAATAATCAAAATTACATACAATTAAATAATCAAAATTGCATAACAGTTTCGTTAACAAACACGGACAAAATTTCTGAAATGAATTAAGTATCTAGTTAACAAAATACGTAAGCACGGCTACATACAATGTGTAAACTTGTGCTCAGTGACGCCTTTTTGTGGTGGGGGGCTGCTACTTTTCGCCGGACCGTTTTCCGCGCATTTACTACCATCTAGCGCGCTATCCATTATTATACATCGATGCGATGCAACAGCACTAGAAACCGAAATCAAAGGATCAAAGGGTACCGAAAGCGCTTAGGCAGAGGCGTGCGATAAATCATAAATCGTATACATCAATATCGGAATAACATCAGGGGCGGATCCAGAAGGTAATGTCGGTGGGGGGGGGCAGTTGGTTCCCTCCCGGAAATTTTGTTGTAAACATCAGTCATAAAATAACAATTTGTTGTCCACTTATACATATTAAAATCATGTATAGCCGTAAACTTTATAACTTTTATCACAGGTATTAATTTCCTTTATTATGTAATACAAGTGTTACATAAAGACTGCAGTAATATGTTTGTCCTTCAAAATATTACTCTTCAGTTTCTTTTTATATATTTTAACATTATAAGCTATCACTTATGAAATAAAGTAACAATGCTAAAAATATGATTACACTATACGTTTAGGAATAATACTTTTTTGAGTCCTTAAATTAATAGTTCAAGTCTCCTGTTACCCTTTTTGGCAAACCGCTCCAACACTTTATCAATGTCCACTGGATTATGAATGTGCAGTAAACAAAGTCCGTTGAGCCTGTCTTCAGCCATCCTCGATCTTATCCAGGTTTTTGTCCGTCGAAGAGTTGAGAACGATCTTTCCGCAGAAGCTATGCTGACAGGAATAGTAGCTAAAACATGCAGCAAAGATCTTATTGTAGCGAAAATATGAGAATCGCAAACATCTAGGACTTCAAGCACTGTTTTTGGAATGTTGGAGATTTTATTTTTTTCTTCTTGCCAAAAACAAATCCAGTGGCACAATTCTCCCTCAAGAATAATTTTCAATGTTTTTTCACTCTCACAGAGAAGCAAGGAAAAACGCTTTGATTTTTTCAATATCAACTTCTAATTTAAAATCACTTTTTTTTCAAGAGCTTTAAGTAGTACTGTAGGCATAAAAATTCTGAGTTCCAAACACAGCATCGTTGTCTATGGCAAGCGATCTTTCAAATCTTGAACTACGTTATCAAGCAGTGTAATATACAGTGATTTTCTGTAATACTCCACTACTGAATCGGCACAATAGTTTTCCCTTTGGATTTGTCGCCTTGCAAGACGTGGAATTTGTAAATCAAATCCCATTTCAGAGGCCAGTTGAGTTGCTTCGTAGTACACCTGAGCAAAACGTGTGTCAGCATTCTTCCGTTTTTCCTCCAGGACATTAATCGTTCTATTGAAAGTGTCTGATGCTTTTGATACATCAAGATTGGAACTTTGAAGAAATCGGCTAAGTGGCAATGTTTCCTTCAGCAAGTTAATAACAGAAAGCAAGGCAATAATGAACTCAGAGCTGCACAGAGAATTAATCAAAGAATTTGCAGCAGAACTGCTTTGTGAATCTTTCCACTCACTTATCGATGTCAAGGTCTCCATATCTTGGAACCGTATAAGAGAATCTACCCACCTAGTTTCACAAAGGCTGTACAACTTGGGGCCTGACGACACCTGATTAAAAACAACCCCTCGCTTTGCCGAAGCATTAAAGAAAGCAACGACAGATTTAACAACTGATACTGCGTTACGAATTGACGGTATGTTTGAACTTTTGGAAATAGAATTATTCAGGGCATGGTTGTTACATGGGCATCTGCAGGCATTAGGTGCTGCTAGCATAATGTGTTTAGCAGCTCCAACAGCTTCAGACGACATGACACTACAGTTGTCCGTCCCAATACCAACGCAGTTGTTGATGTCTAAATTTAGGCCTTTAATAAGATCAATTACTATTTGACCTACAGCTTGGCCTGTGAGTTTAGGTTTACTACTTTCACTTATATTTTTTATGTTCATCCTTTTCAGTACAACAAATTCATAGCCATCAACAAACTTCATGAAATCTTCACGTATCGATCCACGATGAACGTACCTAAAGCTCAGTGGCGTATGCTGAGTTCGAGACCTGGGCTAGCTCACCTTAGAATTGAAGAAAATGCAAGAAAATGGAGGGATCCCCCTCGTTCACATTTCAAGCTTTTTGAAGTGATGTGATTTTGTGACACCATGCCAATGCATTCTAACTTATATAATAATGACTGATACTTCAACAATAATTATGAAATGGCATCATTAGAAAGACAAAAGCAAGCAAAGAACTTCAATACTTCATTTATTTATTTATAGCATACATTTGTTCCGCCGAAGCCACTAGGGCCGGACGGCGGTGGTGAAACAAATAAAAGATTACAGAAAGCGAGAACTATATCATTACACCATGAGGAAATAATATATAATTGTACTGAAGAAAGTTTGACTTATCGGTTAGTTTAAACCATCAATTAAATAGTTCCTATTGGTAATGACAGAGTATACATTGTATAGATAGGTGTAAAAGATAGATATGAATATATAATACATAATAATATAGCACATAGGGCGCATAGAGTACTTCCATTAGAAACATAGTGAGCTTATGAAAACAAAATATGATATAGAAATATGAGGAAAAACAACGAAAGTTAAATACCTGGTCAGTGATGTCAACAATCCACACAGCCACAATCACAATACAGTCCCAGCATTAACGTAAATAGAGTTAAACCGCGTGGGTTTAAACCATGTCCGTATTTGTTTACAAGTCGCTACTACGTAACAGAAGTAAACATGCGAGGGAAACACGTCTGACTTCGACGACGGCTCTGTGTAGACTTATTTGAACAAGAACTCCATTCTTCTCTCCTTTTGTGTGAATTTCAGGATTACACTTTCATAAAATGTTTCTTCTGACCACTTTTTCATATTAAGAAGAATGTTTTTCTCAATAGATATAACAGCCAAGATGCTTAACCGGACTTGTCCTTGTGTGGTTCTGAGGTAAGTCTTAATCCTCTTTAGAGCGGAGAAACTTCTTTCAACAGTTGCAGTTGTAGATGGAAATGTCAATGTTAATTCTGCTAGTTTGTACACTTCACTAAACACTATGTCCAAATTATTGAGTTTCATATAAATAGTAATCTCATTCACTGATTTTTTCTTATACTCATCTAGAGTATAAAACACATTTAGTTCATTTTTGAGGCGAACAATGTCAAAGTATGAACTATATGGTTCTTTAAGTTCTGTCATCAGATTTTGTGGGAAACTTTTACAAAATGTATCAAAATTGTTTGAATCCAATGAAGACACGAATTTAAGATCCTTTTGGGACTCAAACCTAAATTTTATCTGGGATATCACTGTGTCCAGAATTTCGTTAAAAATACGCTGCCATTTGGAACGGTCATCATTTCTCTGTCTTTTGTGTCCTGGTTCATATTCTTTATCTTCATATTCAGAATTACTTGTAGCTTCTGTCCATACAAGATAAAAATCCTCATCTCTAATTTTCTGCAGAGTATCATAGAATTCATTGACTTTGTTCATGCAGTAAGAAATGTCCAAACATTTTTTTTGCATTATGTCAAACAGAACATCATAAATTGCAAATATTTTGCTGAAACTAAGAAGAAGAAATCTAGTGTCGAATTTACGTAAAAAACAAAGCCTGAGCAGTATTCACTTCTTCACCTGTCCAGTCACCGGGTTCATCTTCTATTGATGAAAATAACATGATAAGAGGCCTTCTATATTCTTTGACAGTATTTACAAGTCTTGATGAGAAATTCCACCTTGTTGGTGCCACTCTCGGTAGTTTCTTCTCCATAAAGTTTTTTAGAGCAGTTGTGCGGACTGTAGAATGTGAAAAAAGCTAGGTATTCCTGATAAAGTGATGAAAAACCGTTTACATTCTGCTACAAAATTTGTAGACTTTGACAAAACCAAATTCAGCCTGTGACTACAGCAATGAATAAATGTTGCTGATGGGTACTTATTTTTCACCAATGTTTGAAGTCCAGACACATGACCGGCCATAACAGCTGCTCCATCGAAAGTTTGGGCTATAAGTTTTTTTGAACATTCTAAATCATCACCAACCTTGGTGACATGTTGGAACAATCCTTGTGCAGTTCGGTCTAAACTGACGTCAGTGAAGTGCAAAAATCGTTCCTGACAGTTTCCTTCATTATCGACAAATCGTAAAACTGTTGATAATTGACTTTTATTGGTTACGTCAGTTGTCTTGTCAAGTAATAGTGCAACGAATTCTATCTGCATTAGATATTTCTGATTTGATTTTGTCTGTAATTACGCTACATACTGCGTCAATTAAATCATTTTGTTTTACCGGTGACGTTCCTCTAAAAATTGTTGCGGTTTTTAAATGGTTCGCTATTGTTTGCTCATACGCTGATAAAAATTCCAAAAGTTCTATGTACATGCCTTTATTTGTTGAATCGCTAGACTCATTGTGGCCCCTAAATGGACATTCTTGCTTCCCTAGGAATGTTACTGCGTCAATCAGTCTTCTTAAAATAATTCTATTTTCCTTTACTTTTTCATTATGTAGACTGTCAGCAATCTTCTTCTGTAAATTAAGGGAATGATCGATTCTTTGAAAACCGAATGTCTGTAACGTATTGAATGCTCGTATATGACTAAGTGATATTTACCATATATCCGTCGTGCGACTTCGTTTTTCTCGTCTTATTTTGACGCGTTTCGGCAACGAATTGCCATCTTCAGAAATCTTAATCACTCGTTAGAGATCCTTAAAAATTAAAAACACTAAAATCATTACAGTAAAAGTGCACTTTTACGACATTGGAAACTCACAGCTGTATTAACCTATAACCTTAAATGTATTAAGTGATTTTTGATGTTTATCACAAGCCTTTACCAAATAATTTAAATTATTAAATCCTGTCTTATTCCAAGGACTTGTATCGGTGCAAAAAAGCAAACACGCCCAGCAGTACAATTTATTAGTTGTACTCGATCCAGTTAACCAAGGGTATTTTTTGTAGTTGGCCTCACTAAAACATCTAGTATACACTCTGTTCTTTTCTTTATGTTCACTTTTAAGTTCTAGAAGGGATGGCTGAGCAAATTGTGTCTTTGTCAATAGTTTATTAACTATATCACTCATCTTAATTTATTATTCAAAGCGCACAGCACAAAATGCACAAAATATCATTCACAAAATTACAACTAATTTTAAAATGAACCACTGTTTTGCGTGCCACACGGCCTACTGTCTCACACAGTTGGCTAGCTCTCCAAGGAGCGAAGCCTAGTCTACGATAAACGTCATTGCCCCCACCAAGTCACTCACCGTTGTCATAGCAACGCCATTGAATCGTGACGAGGAAAGGCTTCGCAAGTTACTTGCGAAGCCTGAGTAAAGCAAGTTGCAGCGATTCAGCGCCGTTATATGCGAAGTTGTATTGTCTGTAATTAGTAATTACGCTACTACGAAACAGAAGTAAACACGTGAGGGAAACACGTCTGACTTCGATAAAATGAACATTTTATGCAAATTCCTAATAGATTTGTTTGTGCTTTAATCTTTGGGCTTCGCAGCTAGCCTAGAATATACGCCCCTGCTAAAGCTTAAAGATAATTGTTCTATATTTGAAATATCTGTGGTGCCATCAAATAAAACACTAAATAAACGCGCCTCTTTGATTTTAGAAACAACGGATTCACAGATTTCTTCACCACAGCACTTTATCAACTCATTTTGAGTTGGTTGAAATGTACGTAGCACGAGAGGAAGCATTCTGAAGGTGTCTTAATAGTTCTTTATCTCCCGATGCAACACGAAATCGTAAAAGTTCTCTAAAATTTCCCTCGTTGGCTTCTGAAGACCCTTCATCAATCATTGACCCATCATCGCGATGACCTCGTAATGGTATATTTTGACGCCCTAGAAATATTATGGACTCAATAATCGGACGAAGGCGTTGACAGTTTTCCTGAACTTGCTGCAGTCTCTGAGCACTCAACTGGTTTGCGACATGCTTACGAGGTGAACGATAGCCTTTCAAAAATGCCTTACCTTCTAAAACACTTTCATTGTGGTATTGGTGCCTATCATGATTTTCTAAGGCTCCATCTTTTTCTTTTAATTTCTTGAAGTTTCTCAAAGGTTCTGTGACTAACATGCCAAGAGCTACACCTTTGTTATGACCAGCTGTACGATGGTGAGAGAATAGGGCACAGTATTTGCAATACAAGCCTTTTTTTGATGGTGAATATACCAGCCAGTGAAAACTGTCAATGTGTTTCTTGGATAAATAACGTTTGTCAGTACGAAGTTCACCATCTTTATCTCTACACTGCTGTTCCGAAAAGCGTAGTTTATAGCCTGGTGGAGGTGGAGGTTCCCAATGATTTTCCAATAACACACGCTTCGTAAAATCATCAACTACACTTCCTACGTGGAGGTCGATGTCATTGACTGGCATCTGTTGATTGGACAGACCAAAGGAAGTGGAGGATGCGCTCTCCTTTTGAAGACTTATAATACTTGAGCCATCTTGAACACGTTCACAGGATGATGCACATTCATATTCTGGTACTATTGTTGATTGTACAGTTGCAATTGATGTAGGACAAGAAAACACGCTTTTGCCATTGTCTCCTTCTTCATTGACTACATCTTCACCTTCTTGAGGATGATATTCTTCTATATGTATTGGCTGGGAAATGGAAAATGTATTCCTTTTTGAAGGGGTTACTAAGAATGAATCAAATGTCCTGCAGTTTATTCTTTTCTTGCTCATCTTTTATACTTTCAATTTACAGAAATCCACGATTATCTGAAAATAATATTAATTCTTATATTGACATTAATTCTTAACATTGGTATATGATATTATAAAAGCGTCACTTTTACACTTGCTCTATACTGTATAGTTTTTTTTTAATGTTAGGTAAAACCTGGTAAGATTGCACACAATTCGGGAAACAGTCACTAAAAATCAAATATTTACCTATATTCGTGAAGAATTGTACACGTGTTCTTTAATAGTTTATCTATAATTAGGCAACAATATTCAACTTTTTTTCAATTTTTGATAAGATAAAGCAATTTTTCAAAAATTTTATTTTTCGCAAACTCTCCAAACCAGGTGGGTAAAATTGTGCTCATGGGTGCGAGAGATTGCGCATGAGTAGAAGGGATGGTTTTCGGTTAAAAAATAAATTATAATTACGTATTCTAATCATATTTTATTAGAAAAGTACTACAAACTATGTTACTATATGAAAAAATTAGCAATGTAAATAATAATAGAGCCCTTTTAGACCCACTGTATGCCTTACACGACCGAGCAGATTCTAAAAAAGAAATTTTACGTTGAAAACTAAAAATTGTGCAAAATGAAAGAATAATAAAATAATTTAAAGTAATCCCAGATGTGCAAAATCGCAATTTTAAGAGTAGTACAATCAGAATCAGCCCTTATCTCGAACACGATTTTTTCGCCATCACCATACATCTATTTCCTTATGGAACATGGAATTAAAAAAAGAACTACATTGATTCAAAGCAGTGCTTGCCGGATCTATTTCAAAGAAATTAATTATATTTTACTTGCAAGTTACTCTTCAACACATAACTTTTTTTAATTAAAAAAAAAATATATTAGTCATTAACTGATACATAATAGACTAGTATTAACTAAATATTAATAATATTTATTACAAATAATAATATAACACCCATAGAATTGAACTTCAATCGTCAGAAATTTGAATTTTCCGCCACTTGTGTTTAACGCGGTAAGAGCATTTCGCCAGGCGTCACACTCCGTCACACATCTATCGCGCTAGAGCCAGCAAAACAGTGAGGTGGCTTTCAAATGCTTGAGAATGTTTTTTAAGTTATAAAAAAGTATTGAGTTGATTTTTTTACACGAAAGATAGTATTTGTTACATGAAAATAAAGCACGTTAGGAGCTGAAGCAAGGCTTACTTTCATAAGTTAATTAAGAAAGAAGTTTTCGCGGTACACATTACGTCCTGAGCACCGGTCACACGGTCGTGTTTCTCGATATTAAAACTATGTACAGAATACCCAATAGATTGACATACCTTAAATGCAGATATGAGACTCAAATCACTACAATATTACAGTTCACTGCGCGTAAACAAATAATTGTTTATTTATAATTAATGCTGAAATCGACGGATCCTCGTACGACTGCTGTCAGTAGGCTAATGTTCCCTCTAAAAAAGATTCCAGAAGTCGTCTATAGGCAGCAGCACTTAACAACTGAAATCCATACAATTATTAGCATAGAGAGCATAAAACACGACCCGCTGTAAGTGGAAAGGAGCACTCAGTAGGAAAAGACAACAGGTCTACCTTTCCTTGTCTATCTCACGCTCTCTCTCCTACATAAAACTACCCGTTCTTTACGCCCTTATTCCGTATGGCATTCTGAAAGAGAAATATATTTTGCTCTCTTTCTCTCCTTTTTGCGAAATAATAAGAGCAATAATATATACGTCTCTTTCTGAATGTCATTAAGATTAAGCTCTATACATGGCTACCAGTGGCAGATTTACGAAGTTTTATACAAACTATTAAACCATCCAAAACTAGCTTATGTAGCTGGTTACCAACCTACTAAAAATTTACTACGTGTAATAAAGCCATTGTTTACCAAGTAAGATTCTCGGGGGGGGGGGGCAATTGCCCCCTGTGCCCCCTCGCTGGATCCGCCCATGAATAACATAGACAATATAGAAAAGCGTTGCGTAAAGATTTTTAATTATTGAATGGTTCAAATTGTATTTTGATTTCGCTGCTTATGCCGCCCCCTTACTGTGCCGCGTGATGCGGCCGCCTCTGTATCATAGCACGGGACGGCCCTGTTTCTGTCGAATTTAGCTCCTACAATGTCTTTTGTTGTGGTGAGCTAAGATTCTATACCCTTAATTATAAAAATAATTACAATAATTCTTGTTATGCTCATGGTGTCTGTAACATCATGAATTAATTTATATTTGTATTATACTCTCAGGTTATTTAGAGTGTTGTCAATACTTGCTATTTGTTCTTGACTACTCCTACCAACTTGAGGTTATCATATTCTTGTTAATGACATGATTCTATTCATGTATTTTGTGATTAAAAAACACATGAGTTCTGGTACTATGAAATGGTTGTAATTTACAATTATTTCTTAGTGAGACTTGATTATTTTCATTAATCTCTGATCTCTAATCAAACATGATGTTTACTATGCCGTTTGTGATATTTTGTCTCTGCTTGATTTTCTTTATCACTACTGGTTTTACGTGACAGATCTTACATCTAGGTACAAACAGTCATATTCCTTCTACATACATAATTCATGGGTTGACCAATGGTAGCAGTGGCGTAACGTTTTTCGGCCGGGCCCCCCCCGCAAAAAATTTTTTCGGGCCCCTCTTTATTGAAAAAAAAACATACAAAAAATCAAATTATTACTGCATTTATTAGGACAGATAAATTAAGTGCCACATTGTTATAAATAGCCTCTACAATCATAATGAAACATTGTTCACATAAAATAAAATTCTGAGATCTAAAATGATATTTTAATAGTGCGTACAACAAAACTTTTCATTAGAAGTATTATTTTTTTAATTCACATTTTTAAAAAGATAGCTTAACTTTGATATACCAGGATAAAATAAAATCTGAGCCATTGTACTTAAGTTCCAAACGTTTTAATGGTACAAAAAGAAATATACATATACATATATATTATTACCGGATGTTTATGTGGCTTTTGTAAAAAATTAATTAAACTTTAAATGTTGTTTGATGTTAAACGTGTCAAAATGTATGCTCTCATTCGTGTACGGGTAAACCGTATTCTGCTCTGCTGCATTCAAACGTTGCCGCCTCGCCACCTGATTGGCGTACCGCTCTCTGCTATGCGTCTCGCTTACCCAGCTTGCGTCTCGCTTTAACGCCTTCACTTCAATAATTATTAGTCGCAATTCTAAATTAACTGAATCAAACATACAGCATTGCAGATTGAGAACATTTATTAATCCTTTAGAATATTTATCTTGGTTTATTATACATCAAAATCCGTTTTCTGCACCGGCTATTACAATTGTGTAGTTGGTACTTGCTCAGCTCAGTTGTATACAATCAGTCAGTAATGTTAGTTTACAGTAAAAATTATCGTTTTTCTCAGGGGTGTAAAGTCCTTTTGGCTACAGAAATATATACTTACGGCTAACACACACAAAGTTATAATAATCCTTACAACTAATTACATAAATAAATCGATATCTCATTACATTTGACTAAGTAATCACCAATGAAAGCTGGTGAAGCAATTTAGGGTTATGTCTCATTTGCCAGAAGTTCGTTATTAGAAGATTCGTTAATTATTTATCATAATTTACTTTCTTAATAATTGTTAATTTGTTATAGTTAAATAGTGAATTTAAATAAGCATTTATTTTGACTCGGAATAGTGATCAGTGATTTTGAAATAGTTATTTTTAATTCAGACCAAAATTTGTGAATACGCTTTAAGGGATAATGTTTATACTCATCAGTTACTTGGTGCTGAAGATCCTGATGTCGTCTTCTTCGATAGATAACTCCTGGGCTGTCGTCTTCTTCTATGGATAATTCCTGTCGTCTGTTTCCCTCGTCTCGGCACTTTTCTTTGCTACTTCAGGCCTCGTAGTTCTTCAGTTGGTGTCGTCTTCTTCTTTTAGGAGGTTCCACTGATCTTCATATAGTGTCCGTGGTCGTCTTTCTTCGTCACGGCGTCGCTTCGTCTTCTTTGGATCACTACGGTTTGTTAATTTAATTTTTTATAAATAAAAATTTACGTTCAGGATTCCCTGTACTGTTGTAATTGTCTTCCATTAGTTTTAAATAGTTTTGAAATTACTTGAAGAATAATAATTTAATTTTAATACGAGAGCTACTCGGTCCACCCTCTGGCGTTGGTTAATAATGACTTACTGAAAATCTAACGGTTTTTTGGCGTTATTTTTCTTGTTGCTATGGTTACTTCATAAATTATGCTAATTTTTCATTGGTTATTAACTCAGGTTATTGTTAAGATTTATCGTCTTTTTTCGTCTATTTCTACCAAAATATCTTCAACTGAAGATTACTACTTTATTCTAATATCTATGGTCATCACATTAGTACCATTCTTCCTAATTTTTTATGATGAACATTTTGATACCCCTCATGCCTACTTTTGGATAGCTAATTACATTTTTACTATTTTCCCAATTTTATATCTTATTGTCCTAGCTACATCTCATATGCTACAGACATCAATTCATTACTAAATTTACAATATTCTGTTCACTTTTTTGGGATGACTTGATTGTACTTAAACTTCTTCTTCACTGTCTCTTGGTTTCTTTGGTTCCTATCCGATCTATTGTGTCAAGTCTGTCAGGTTAATAGTCATTTGTCATTTATGGTTTACTGGGTTATTGATCTTTAAGTTCATAAGTTTTTTTTTCCTTTTACTCTTATTTTCAGCTGTTTATTTTATAATTAAATACCATTGAATTCTTGCTACCTTATGTCATGTTACAATATGTGAATAAAAACTTTCATGTAGAGTAGATTGGTATTAAAATAATAGATACATTATCTTTTTATTTAGTTTTGGCAAACAGTCTCTCTTTTCTTCTCGCTTTGTTTGATGCAAACACCTTGATTACTTCGTTTAGATCCAGGTTCCTTGCTCGTTTGTTTTCAATACTTAGTAAACTGAGGCCACTCAGTCTCTCTTGGGTCATAGTGCTCCTTAAATAATTTTTAATGAGCTTTAACTTGGAAAATGAGCGCTCCGCACTCGCCACAGTTACGGGTAAGGTTAAGAAAAGCATAAAAGCAGTGCACAAGTCTGGGAAGCTAGATGCTATTGAAAAGTTTTCCAGAAAGAGGAGATCTGCTAACTGTCGAATTGATGTCTTCTTTTCAATGTCTGATTTCAGTGCCATTCTAAAAGAGTTGATTTCAAAATTAAGGTCAACACTTAGATCCTCTTCATATTCTTCGACTAGGGCATTCACTTTCTTAGACATCTCAATATCTGTTGCCTCCAAAAAATATTTTGGTGAAAGAATCGAGAAAAGACTGCTGATTTCTTTCATCGCTTCAAACCTAGTTGTTAATTGGGAAATCACTGTGTCCAGAGTTGCATAAAAAACAGATACTTTGAAGTGTTTTTCGCTATCTGTCAACCTCTCATCTTGACAAAGCTCATGAAAATGCTTCTTTACTCTCTTACTTCTTTTGTCTTCAAACTGTGTATTGACTCCCCATGCATTTGCAAGATCTGTTGCAGAGTTCTTCATTCCTTCAAAATTGTTCCTATGTTAGTCAAATTTTTTGATACTGTCTCTAACTGTGTAGTTGCCTCAAACAAATCATATCCTTCGGTTTGCAGTCGTTTTGATACTATATTTATTACTTCAAGAATTTGTGTCTAAATTACTATTTGAAAAATGAATGAAAAATTTTCAAGTGCTTTTTCAGACCCATTGCTTCAGCCCTTCCTTGAGGCTTTTCCGACAACAGAATTATGTTTGAAAGAGCCTTCATACGTCCGTATAAGAATACCTAAGGGCTTTCAAAGAATCTGATCTAGAAGACCATCTCATTGGGCAAAGTTTCTTCAGAGTTCGTGAAGATGAAGAAAGAAGTTCCCACCTTTTAATGCTTTGACTGAAAAAAATATACAGTTGTTCAACTGTTCCAAAGAAATTGACATTTTCAGGAATACCTAATGGCATCATTCGCTACTAGGTTCAAGTTATGGGCAGCACAGTGTACATACTTTGCAGCCCTTTGCTTTTCTTGAATTCTTATTTTCAACCCGGTATAGATACCAGCCATGGTTGCTGCGCCGTCATACCCTTGGCCTCTGCATTTTGACAACGATAAACCATTTGTCTCTAAATCTTTGAGAATCACTTGTTCTAGTCCCCCTGCAGATTGATCATCAACTACCTTGAAGCCTAGAAAACTTTCATTAACTGCTAATGCCACAGGTATCCCTGAGGAATCTTTGTGCACTGTCACATATCTAAAAACTTGAGACAACTGATCTTTTTTCGTAATATCCTGTGTTGTATCTAATATCACAGAGAAGAACTGTGCGTCACAAATATCATTTATTATTTCAGATTTAACTTTCTCTGATAAAATTTGAATTAATTCATTTTGTATCGAAGGGCTGAAGTACCTATGGTGTCCTGAGTCACTGCTTAATAAATCTTGCAACACATGGTGATATTTAGCAAGGAGCTCGATCACTGCAAGAAAGTTAGCACTATTAGGCTTTCCAATCTCTTCTCGGTGACCTCTAAAGGCTAGATTACAATTGGTGCGTATACAATTTTTCGTGTTCCCCCCGGCGGAAAATGGCAATTATATTCGCGCTGCATGCACGAAAATTGTCTCTTTCGGCCTAGCACGAAAGCACGGGTAGAACGAAAAAGAAAAATTCATAATATTTAAAAGATAATAAAGTTCTTTATTTATCCATTAATAGTAATTAAAACCAACTTTTTCCTCTTTTTTCTCCACTATTTTCGACATTCTTTATCTACTTTCCCCCTTTTTCTTGAAGAATAGTAGATCGAACCTCCGCAATATGCATTGTAGGTGAAAAGACGAAAAAATATTTTCGGAATTTTAGCCCCGATAGTTTACAGCAAAAATGCATAGGGCCTACCAAGTGTTCGGGCCCCCCGCCCCCCGCAGTGCGGGGTCTGCGGGGGCGTAAGTTACGCTACTGAATGGTAGGTATTACCTTGTTTATATTACAATAGGTAGGTGGTTTCTTACTGGTACTTTTTATAGTAATCACTCTCATTTTTATTAAGTATTTAATTTGGTGTGTATTGTACAATGTATGTACCTCACTTCTGCCTTACTTCATCAAAATACATTTCATTAATTATAATAAATACAACCTTCTAGTTGTCTTGTATTAGTAATCAGAATGATCCTAGTGTTATTTATTTTCATTTAGTTATAATGCACAACAGTTTTATATCCTTTTTATTACATTTATGATCATTATAAGAGTGCTTTTATAGGTTCCTAGGTTAGTTTGCCTCACTTTCCCTTTCTCTGACTAAATCTAATTAGAATCATCGATATACAATATTACTCATTAATTATACTACTGGTTATTATTATCCAGTTTTACCTTATTATTTTACATACATTTTGCATTAGCAATCAGTCTTTTCTGATATTCTAGGATTTTCATCACTGTCATAGTTAATATTTAAAATACATGGTTATTCTTTGATATTCTGTCTTATTATATTAGTTACACTCATTTATTATTTATTTTATCACTCTCCTAATCTAGTTGGGTCTAATAGTCTTAAGTCTCAGTCATTATTATTCAGTATTTGGATAAGTCTGGTCTGTCAATGGGGTATCTTGTTTCCTTCACCTTGAACTCATAGTTCTCTCTTAATTAATTTTACCGTTTTATCTAGTTCCTCTTCCTGGTGATGGTTATGGTCAATTATCTTTTATCTTCATAATAATTCTATTTCTTTTCACGATCTTAGCTACTTTTCATCATGAATACTTTGTTACATGAATTTGTATGTTGTTGCTGCTGTATTATTCCTAAGTTCATGGCTTATAATTACTCTTTGATGTCTGTACCTTTGGTCATGTTATATATCGCTCCCCCATCAAAAGTGATTATTTCTGAATACTCATCCTGGTGTTGAGGAAATAATAACTTATTTGATTTGAGGTTCTCGATAATATTTCTTGATTGATGCTTGGTTGTAAACACCTTTGATCTTCTTGGAGATTGGGTTCATTAACTCATAAGTGTTATTGTTTTTGTTTTGTGTAATGACATAAGGTCCTGTATAGAGTAATAATAATTTTTTGGTAATTCCTTTGTAAATATTTTTTACTACTTTACTTTTGTATTTTCACAAAATCAGCTGTGTTCGCGTCCAATTATTCGGACGCCATCTTGAAATATTGCCAACTGCATATTTTACTCACCAAGGTCCAGGACTCTGTTGAACGAGTTATAGTGAGAGAGCAGAATGGTTATTGGAAGAAAAACAAATTGATTATTTACATACACATCTTATTATCTTTTATTTTTCTTTGCCTCATTACTACATTACTTCAATTACTTTATTCGAAACACTTTAAGCTTCTTTCATTACCATCATAAACTCAAAAAATATTCTTTCTCCCTCCCTTACATCTATTATGATTTAAACAATTAACAAGACATTGATTTTGTTATTGTATTGATTGTACACAACTTTAAAATTAGAAAAGGAAAATATTTACAAAAATTATAAATTGTAGGCTATTACTCAAACTTAAATCTATTTTACGCAAACCAGCGCTTCATATTTTGTAATTTTCATTCACCCACTAACACACTCATCATATCTTTAAATCCCCATTTCAATTAATAGAGCTCTTTCAGTATTTTCAAAAATTTAGTAGGCAGCTGTTTAATTTGTTTATCGGTTTAAAGGTGTAAGATTGTTTAAAAGGTACTCATCCTCGTAGTAGCCAATCCTTTCATCACCGCTACAGATTTATTACTTTCACTAGACACTCCGGTACTGTTTTAAACTGTTAAAATTGATATTGTTGAACGTTTGTTTACTTCACACTCCGGTACTGTTTAAAACAATTTAAAATAACATTTTTAAGTAGTCGGTCGGCTTACATTGTTCACGAACACGTTTTTGGCGAACCATACGTTAACACATCTGCGTGGTTCTGAATTTAGATGCCGACTGCCGGCGTCCCAAAATGGCGAGAATACTCTCTGCTGTTTCCACTTCGTTGTCTGGTAAAGCGCCTTGCCCGTTTTGCATTCGCTGATTGGTCTCGCGCCTTTCTCGTCATCTCGCATAAGGCGGTAAGGAGAACATGTGCGTGACTTTTACGTCGCAAAAGGCGGCACACGTGCGCTCTTTCACATTCCAACGTTATAATGGCTTTTGTACCTTGCGCTGCCTGACAACGAACTGACTACCGGGTGTTTACAAAAGTCAAGCTTTTGTGATCAAAAATGTTGCTCAGCGTGGGTTGCTACAGATTGTTACACTTATTATGAAATAAAAGGAAAAACCCTTAGTTTGCCCCATTACAATACCCCCCCAATGAGAGGTTTTCTGCCGAAACAGAAAAACTCTCATTGCTAAAACCTAAGAGGACCAACTAGGATATGGAGCCACAACCCCCCCCTAATTCATTACTATACTCATGGGTAACTTACCATCCTAGTCCAGTGATTGCGGCCGTACCTGAATGACCTTACTGGACTTCCCTCTCGAGATCCCAACACCGCAAGGCCAGACAGGCACTTGACGTCCCTGCTCCGACGCGCTGGCCAGCACAGGACTGTCGCCACAGCATCACCAGACACTGAAACATTACATCAAAACATTAAATAATGGCCTTGCATTATACCATATCCAGAACTGATCTGGTCTCCCCTTAGCTGTGCTGGTTTGGGTTAAGAAGCACTGGTTGCTCTTAACTTCTAACACATATATATCCTTAATATTACATGATACATTTGATTGAAACTACCTATCGTACAACCTTAATTTCAATTTTCTATTAATTAAACATTTTAACTGTTTATCTTGCATTATCACTTCAACTTTGACTTTCTATTGAACCTTTTAATAATCAACCTTTAATTATTTATCATTTATTATACAATTAAATTCCCCAAAAAATTTAAATTTATTACCAACATTCATCTTATACAACATTTCATTTATTAGCTCCTTTCAAATTAATTCAACTATTTTATCAAACACATTTTAATTACTTTCATTATCAAATTGCTTTAATTACTTTAAAAAAATTCACAATGACCGACTGTCAATTATTAAAGTTGAGTATACTTCATACAACACGTTGTATTCTCTGTTACCTTATCATACAACTACATAACCTTACTACATAAGTACATTTAACATCAGCACAAAAGGTATATACAATCTACATTATTATCTGTTATTGTTTACCACAAATCATTTCATAATTCAGTCCATTTCAAAACCCACTACACTCACATAATTAAATGTTCATGAACAATAAATATCTACCCTCCATCAACAAACAATAATTTTGTCTTACGTATAAACAATTCATTTTTAATTAAGTACATTTTGTTATTACCATCAATATAACAACTATTTGCTTTTTTCAATGGTTCCATTACCCTATAACAATGGTTTACAGGATTACTCCACATTATTATCAAATCATATATCATGTTAGCTTTATTTCTATTCCAGTCTCCGTAAGTATTTTTTGTTAACCCCAGGTAAGTTATGATCTCATCATCATCACAGTTATCTACTACTACACCCATTACACCGTAAGGTAAGTGCTTGTTATCATCGTTATCATCATTTTCATCTACTACTGCTGTACTAATTACTTCGCAAGGTAAGCCTTTTATATAATCAACTCTCTCACTATTTCTCTCTATTAACTCTTTATAACGGTGAACGGTGCAGTCACTAGTAGTGTACGGTGTCATGGTGATATTACACTAGGTCCGCTACTGTGACTCGCTACTTCCAGTTGTGTTAACGTAATACAGCTGAGTAAACAGTGCAGTCTCTAGCAGCATACAGGGACATTGTTGAATACACTAGCACTGCTGTTGTGACTTGCTACTTACAGTTGTGTTAATGTAATACAGCTGAGTAAACAGTGCAGTCTCTAGCAGCATACAGGGACATTGTTGAATACACTAGCACTGCTGTTGTGACTTGCTACTTACAGTTGTGTTAATGTAATACAGCTGAGTAAACGGTGCAGTCTCTAGCAGCATACAGGGACATTGTTGAATACACTAGCACTGCTGTTGTGACTTGCTACTTACAGTTGTGTTAATGTAATACAGCTGAGTAAACAGTGCAGTCTCTAGCAGTATACAGGGACATTGTTGAATACGCTAGCACTGCTGTTGTGACTTGCTACTTTACAGTTGTGTTAGTGTAATACAGCTGAGTAAACAGTGCAGTCTCTAGCAGCATACAGGGACATTGTTGAATACACTAGCACTGCTGTTGTGACTTGCTACTTACAGTTGTGTTAATGTAATACAGCTGAGTAAACAGTGCAGTCTCTAGCAGCATACAGGGACATTGTTGAATACGCTAGCACTGCTGTTGTGACTTGCTACTTTACAGTTGTGTTAGTGTAATGCAGCTAAGTGAACAGTGCAGTCACTAACTGTGTGCGGTAATATTAAGTTGACCCGGAAACCCTATACTTCTCCATGTTAATAGAAGGGGAACATTTTCTCAATTTCTATTGGACACAATTTTCATATTTTTACCAGTGATATATTGGGCTAATATCTAATTTCTCACAGTTTAATACTTAATATTAAAAAAATAAAAAATGTTTTCTGAAAGTGTCGGAACAATTCAAAAATTGCATGCTTTGTGGTTAAAAACTCTTAATTAAGACAAGTATGTGTAAAACCCAATCGCAGGTACATGTATTAGTGTACCACCAAAATTTCAGCCTAATATCTTATATTGTTTTTGAGAAAATGTTCCTTTTCATAAAGAAAATCAAGTTTTGGAAAAACAAAACTAAATCCATGTATTTTTAGTTACTGTTACCTCAATACATTGCAGTTTCATAATCTGAATTGTCACCAAACTGATCTTCAAGTTTTTTCTTTTTGTTGTCTGGGTTTTCCTACAAAATCTGAAATTGATTTTCACAGTTTCTAATTGTTTCACTGTCTAGTGCTACCATCGTAGCAACCATGAAATATCCAGGCTTCATTCCTAGTTTTTCAAGAACTTCACACTTCATAATATTTCCCTTATTAAAAAAGTTATTGCATCGTATACACCTAATTCTAAAGTTTTTAATGTGACAAAAACATTTTTTGGTATCCTGATCCATATAACGCTGTCTACAGATTCATTGCAGTTATGAGTTGTTCCATGCTTACACTTTTTCAATAGATCTGGTTTATAAAGGTCTCTGAATATGGGCTTTATTATATGCATAATAGCTTGTGGAATATTATTCTTGTGATTGTAAGGAAGGTCAGTAGGTAGTTGTAATTGTCTATTATATTTACCCCAGGTATCTGGACCTTTAGGGCATAATCTGTGCATTGGTTTCTCATTGGTCAACAGCTTATGGAAATATATAGCCAGATTGCTCGACGCATATCAACTACTGATGTAAGATTATTTCTTATGCTCATCCCATAATAATTTTGAAGCTGGTTAATCACAGAATCTGTCTTACCTCCTATCGGTGGGTTATGTGTTAGTTTCTGGCCTTTTAGCTGAAATTTCAGTTTTTGCAATTGAGCACGTAATCGTTTTTGAATGTGCCCCACACATTCTAGTTTTGAGATGGCAACATCACCATATGGTTTAGCAGCAACAACTGAATTGTATGATTTGCTGTCACCATCGCCAAGGTAGTTTGTGTACCGAACATTGTACTTAGATAAGGAGCGGTAGAATATCTGTTATACTCTCGACACTTCCTTCGTAATTTGCAGTGCAATTTTCTTCATTGTTTTGTTTATCTAAACATGTGCAATATTTTGTCACAACACAAACATCCACTACCTTTCCTGTATCAACAGTTGTTGCAGTAACAGCTCCGTTCAAAGATTTATGGTCACGCTTTTGCCACGTGCCATCCTGAAATGTCACAGTTATAATGTTCACTACAAGTGCTGTTTTCTTGGACAGCTTCCTACACAGCATCTGACATTGTATTTTCAGCAACATCTTTTACAGATTTCAAAAGAATATCTGTGTATTTCTGCATTTTATGGAAAGGTTTAGAAAGATTCATGATCCCACAAAGAATCTGCCCAGCTGTCATACCTTTACCAATTGATCTCAGCCCATACGCTAACGTAATATTCACATCATATATTACTGTTTCTTTTCCAATATAATCTACTTTTATTTCTTCAGAATTGAAAAAGTTGTACTTAAAAACCACAAGAATTTTTACAAAGAAATGAAAATTTTCAAGCTAGCCCACTAAAGCTAGTGATTTCTAAAGAAAGAGAAAATGTTATACATTTCTTACATAAAACATTTTCTGAAGCGTTAGATAATAATTTAATATTAATAATATGTATGATAAACATTATTTTCATCAGTTTTATATTTATAGTAGAACGATGATCAGGCAGGGGTGCACTCGTAAATTTTCCAGTACCGGAACGCTTTTTTTTTTTTTGACGGCAAAACTATGGTCCAAAGCCAATGTCGGCTACATAGTCACTCCATAACGGATAACATATCACTGAAAGTAAAGTGATGGTTGGAATCTAACTAAACACTTGTAATATTCACAAAACAATATCTTGAACATTTGAACAACATAACTTAACTTACCTTAATCACAAATATTTAGCAAATGGATTGGATTCTTCCAGAGTGGTTGGTTTTGCTTGTTTCGTTCGGGTGTCGTCTGCAGTCCGGTGTTTTTGGAGCCATGTTTTTACATATGGCTCTGGATCCCAGTCACTCAAGTTTGGGCCGTGTAGTTTAACAAACATCAAACTTGACACATGTGGCACTGTCAGTCTCGTACGGGCGGGTGTAATGATGAGATTCATTAAACTGAATCCTCTTTCGCAATCAGCTGAACTGCAAGGGATCAGTTTTGTACAGTTAAGCAAAGGTGTTAAATGTTTTGGTATTGTTGTATGGTTTTACAAAATCCCTGTAGCTGTTTTTGATTTTGGGTATGTTTAACTTAAACCTTCTGCACAACTTCTCAATCTCTGGTTCGCCAAAGCCTGCAGGTTTTTCAGTAGGCCACGTATCGGGTTCCAGCACTTTTAATTCATCTAAAAGTGATTCGTAAGCTTCATGATGATGTGATGGAGCACTTGACCGATGGGGTTCGTGGCTAGAAACTGTAGTAAACATTCTTCTTTTTAAGTTATTTATGACACTTGTTATTAACTGCTGATGATTGATGGTTGGAATTGTGTGATTTTCTATGAGTGGAACGCCATTAAATGTTCCTTCCCTGATGCAAATTTGTGCTTCCAAAGTCTTAGTACCGGGATTTCCCTTCATAGCCTCAAAAAACCGGACACTTCGTCGTATAAGTTTATCAGCATAGATAACTGTTGTTTCTTGGTTTTGTAAGGATTCTGACAGCATCGACAGCTCAGCCAAAATATCATACATTATAGCCAAATCTAGCAAAAACTGAGGTGATGAACATCGTTTTGATAGTCCACTGTACATGGCTCGCTCTGTCAAATTTCTGCTCTTATCGGCTTTAGCAAAGTCAAAGTGTCTGTTTAAGGCACCGTATCCATACCAAGTAGCTGACACGGCTCTAAATGAACTTGCTACCCAACGTGTCCCTAAAATTTTCCCGATTTTATTTATTTCTTGATCTAGACCACTAGCACATTCTGCTAACTCCCTTTGATTATTTGGAGACCTGCTATAAACGGAGTACACTTTGTCCAAAAATTTGGAAATGGTTTACAGCTCCCACTTCGTTTATTGCATCACTCAGAGCTAACTCAGGTCTGTGGTTCATGCAGTGCCAAATAATAAGGCTTGGATATTTTTCAAGCAATCTTTCTGCGACTCCTGAATTTTTCCCCAGCATAACACTTGCACCGTCACTTGCAAATGCAACAAAGTTTTCTTTTAAGTAGCTATCTTCAAAACCGTATTTGCTTAAGCAATCAAGGAGATTTTCTGCTACGGTCTTAGACGTTTGGTCGGATAGTTCTAGGAGATCTAAGAATAAGAAATGTGGAGAGTCCTCTTTGCAAACTTCACACTTCAAATATACTATCAGAGTAGACTTGCTGCCGAGAGTGGTCGATTCGTCTATCGGGACTGAAATTTTGCCTGATACACCTAAAATTTGTTTCACGACTCTTTTCTTCATTTCGTCAGAAACGTGACAAATTATTTCCATTGCAATTCTTTTAGAGTGTAGCCCCACACCTATATCCAAGCCATTCACTTTTTGCATCTGCAACAGATCAAAATGGTCAGTGCAAGGCCTATTGTTTTTCGCAATGAAGTAAGCAGTTCTAAAGACAATTTTTGTTGTCACTAAGTGGGCTGCATTCATTTCATCAAATACCTTGTCTATTGACTCTTTTTTGGCTTCAGCAGCAATTCTTTCAGCTGTTGTGTGACCAAAAGAGTTTTTATGTTCAAATATTTTTTTTCTCAACGAGGTAAGTTGAGAAGTTTTACTTGATCCATTAAACGTAATTAGGAACAAACGCCATTCTTTTGATATGCTCATGCGCTCTTTTTTAAATGTGCCACGTTGAGCAACTTCTTTACAAACATTACAGCCAAGTTTGCCGTTGATACAATCAAGCCAAGGAAAAGCATTCTTTTTACGTTCCCACATTTCTTCTGTCCAAATGGAAGGCCAACGAGAAATAGTTGAGTCCTCAGTTGATGAACTCGGTACAGACAGAGAATTATCAATAACACAAATACCTTCGGTTTCTGCATGCTGCACAAACGAGCTTTCGCCAGGTTTAAGGAGAGTATTTGCATCGCGAGAAGCAAAGGTTGAAGACTGTATGGTCCCTCTACTGAAGAACGACGTTAGAGTTTTTTGTTCCTTATTGGCAGATTCCATGACTGTTGTAGCACTGAATAAACACACGTAACGGTTCACAACAGCGATTTACAACTGACAAGCAAGACGCGGGAACCACTAATGACTCATCAGTAAATACTGAGTTGAGTAGTGAGCCGATCGGTGGACGTACCCCCTCCACTGCACTGCCCGCTGGTCTACACTTCAAGGTCATCCTGCATCCAAAATAGATCTCATGTGCGTTGTGTTCGGCGCCGTTCGGTGAGCCTAGTGATTATGTTATTTTTTATTTTCTTTCGTCAGTTTTAATTTTCGATCTCGGCGATGGTCATTGAGATGAATAATGTGTATAAACAAAATTAACAGTAAAACTAAAAGGAATTATTTGTCGAATATGTTAATATTTCTTCATTATCTTGCAATAAGAAGTACAATAACAGTGAGTACTAAATCTTAAAGTAATACGTGGACCAGATTTTTGAGTAAAAACACATTTCATGTGAAAGAAAATAATTCTTTTTCTTAAAAATTTAAACCTGGTAGTCGTGGTACTACCGGTAGACATGGAATCATGGGCAGACTTGTGCTTTGGGAAGGAATGAAGGGTTGGTTAAATAAACAGCTACATAAGTTTCAATGTATTTTATTTATTCAGAATTTTCAGAATTTACAGAGTCACCTAACGCTAGTTGATGGAATATGGAGCGATGGTAGCTGAAGTACGATACGAATATCTGGGCGAAGAGTTGCATGTTGCGACTGAACGTCAGGTCTATGCTCGTGTTTCCGAGTGTAGTTGATGGTAAGCTATGGAGTTGTAGGCCGTACCGACAGCGGACGCTCGCGCTCACCCGGGGCGATGTTTAGTACTTTACTCTCGTCCCACATGAGCGTGTGCTGCCTCGCGACTCCTTCCTCGCAGTGCAACAGCGGCGGATCTTCCACGTAGCTTTCGTCCTCGTCGTCGGGTGCTTTGCTTGTGGATGCCCGTGGCTGACCGAACGAGGCGATCCCGTCTACGAGTTGCAAGTTAGCGGTTACATTGTATCGCTTGTACAGCGGTGTCTCGACTAGATACTTCAACCAAGGAGTCAGTACTGACTTGCGCACAGTCCCGGAGAGATATGAGGACTTGTGAATTATCTGCCTCTTGATGTTAACGTTGATGGCGTAATCGTCTTCGAGAGTGCGAGGCAGCACGTTAACCATGTTGTCTACCTTCACTGGCACATTTATGACTTGGCCCACGATCCCATACATACCGTCTACATAGCGAAGCCGACGAATCTGCATGACCGGTAACCGCGGGCATATAAGTCTCTCTTCAACGGGATTCAGAGGCGGCAAGTTTGGCGGGATCGGTGGATATTGGAAGCCGTATGATTTGCACAGCGGCGGTACGTTGCCTTGTTTGAGACTTGCAACACACGTAGAGCACACGCCTTCCATATTACTCGCACTTGAGTACTAGTCCGCTCCGAACACTGTGGCCAAGAGATTTATGTATGATGGTACGCACGGTCTTAGATCACTCTTGAACCACAAGCGATCGCAGATCCCACACACCGAGCCGAACGGATTGTTAATAAAGTGCTTAGAGAATTCCTCGTCGACTCCTTTGAAGCGGCGACTTGGACCGGGCTGTTCTGCGCAGATCATCGAGAGTCCAATGTTGTCGAAGCACAAGTTATTAATGTTCTCATCGTCTGTTTTCTTGCAAGCTAGCCGTACGCTCGATCTGAGTCGCTTTGGGGGCACGCCGGATGACCCAGGTATCGGAGATGCGGGCCGCTTGGGCGCTGACGGGGTTTCGTCAATCTTCAAATGGTTGCCATTGTCTAAGTTCTCGGCCGATTTCTTTGATTTTAGTCTCAAACGATAGGCCTGTTGACGCTCTGCATAGGATTTGCCGGTTTTCGGTTTGAAATTTTTGGTTCGAGTTTTATCGCGATTTTTAGGTCGAGGCATTTCAAATTTTTGAGTTCAAATGTTGTTATTATTTTCTGTGAGTGCTTCTGGTACTCGGAATTGGTGTTATTGGAGAGATTTAGTTCTGAGGATCACAACGCACTTTGTATTTTCGCGATCGGACTTGTAGTTCCCGAGATATTTAAGTTTTAGTGGAGCAATTTAGAAATTTTCGGCGCAAAAACACCCTCACGCAAACAAAGCCTAGAGGCGACTGAAGTCAGTTGTCAAAATTCTCAGTACTATTGGTGGAAGGGGGCCGAGTGACTCGATCACCTGACACCTGGTTTGCTGGGATTGGTTGAGCTGTTCGTGAGATAGTGGTATGCCGAAAGTACATTTGAAACATAACAGTCGATTTTCGCGAAACGTGCGAGTAAGACATTACATACCTATGGATTCTATGTCAAAAGCAGTACCGGAACGGCTGCGTTCCGGTACCAGTGCACTCCTGACGATGATGAAAGTTTTTTACCGGAGCTTGAAGACTTAGATGTACTCTCAGTATTTGATGTCGGAATTTCTTGGTTAGTTTCCATTGTTGAACTACTTACTTGAAAACGCCCAGTATTATTTCTACACAGTTTACGTTTTTTATGCACTTTCACAGAAAATTGTGGCATATTTTGCACACTCGGACAGAACAAACACAAAAACTACTAACTCTAAAGAAAAACTGAATCAAAAAACCAAAATTCGAATAAAAACAACCTACAAGAAAAGGTTATATTTACGAACAGCTTGTTATTTAGATGGCATGACAATGCAACCAAGAGAAGAAATACAAATTTTTAGCTGTACAGACACTGAAAATACGGAAGATCGATTCGCAAAGATCGAAAATGCTGCTTTTTGCGGTGTATTCATCCTCTCCTCTATTGTTTACTTCAAAAATTAATTTTGGGCATAAATTATTAAAAAATTATATAGTTTTGGAATCAGAAAATTCTTTACTATTATTATCTGTAAAAAAAATTATGTTTACCTTACTGAGTCCCCGTACTGATTGACACAACACCGCTGTTATGACGTGCTACTTCCAGTTGTTTTAATGTAATACAGCTGAGTGAACACTGCAGTCACTAGTTGTGTGTGGTAATATGGAGTGACACAACACCTCTATTGTTACTTACTACTTCCAGTTGTTTTAATATAATAAAGCTGAGTAAACAGTGCAGTCACTAGTAGTGTGCAGTGACGTGGTGAAATTACACTTGCACCACTATTGTATCTTGCTGTTTCCAGTTGTTTTAATGTAATAGGGTAAGGTGGTCCACAGTGAGACACCAATTATTAAACAAATTTTTTAATATTTATTTTCAATGTTATAGTTTAAAAACTTACATAGGATGTTACACACATGTATTGACTACAATAGCAAAACAATATTATTGATATCTCTTTAAATGCAAATCAGAAAAAAAAACAATCTTTCTCATAAAGTCATTTTGTCTCATTGTGCCCCATAGTGGTCTACAATGAGACAGCGACTGGTCCACACTGAGACAACCTACTTTACATTAATATTTCCAAATTTTACTTCAAAACTTAAATAACTGTTCTGCCTTTTTGTTGCACCAAACTTGTTTGGTTCAGGTAAAATCATTTTAACATCAGCAACACTAACAGATGACATATCTGGAATCTCCGGAAAAATAAATTTGTTTGAATTTTTCACTCTTCTCATAAATGAAACTTCTATGTCACCAAACCTATCTTTTGCTTTTGTAACTACACTGACATAATACATTAATTTTGTTTTCCCATCAAATTCAATCAATACATAATCTCCAAGAGATGGTTCCTTCGTAAGTGGACTGAATTCCATGACGTCTTCCTCATGATCTGATGATGATGATGATGAAAGGCAGGAGAAATCTCTCTTACCTTCATTTTGAGAATTAAGGGAACTGTCAAATAATCTTCTTTTGGTACTATTCCCTTCATTAATTGCTTGTTTTGTTGATCTTCGCTTGAGAGCAAGTTCTGTTAATTTTTTTTCTCTGGAGTGTCTGTAACAATCATACTCCTACCTTTCTTTCTCCTATTTGTTTTTCGAGGCTGAGCCTTCGGTAGCCCACGAAATGCGTAAGGGCTGATGACTTTCTGTCCATCTCTCTGAAAATTCTCATTACAGTCCTTATCAATTTCCAGTGGAAGCTCTAATGAAATTCCAGTTAACTGAGAATTTTTGTTGTCATCAGCCTGTGAAGATTCTGTTCTAGAATTTTCACCATTTCTTTCGGTTTGTAGAGTTTCTTCGCAGGGTATATCTGTTACACTACTAGGAAGATAGTCATCATCTGTAAAGAAATTTTTATCATATGGGAATATTCCCGTCTTCCTAAACCCTGACCCAATGTTTGATTTTGTCATTGCTCGCTGAAAAGCAACATTGACACACCCAGCAATGTCATATATCGTGAAAGGGGTTCCTGGGTGGTTTACGAGCCAGGAACTGACAGCTGAATTATAATGCAACTTAAAATAGAAATATACACCTACATCTAAGGGCTGTAACTTATGCGAACAGTGTGGTGGAAAAGTGAGAATAGTTACACTATTTTCTTTCGCAAGATCCAAACATTCTGTGGAAAGATGACTTCCGTGGTTGTCAAGCAGCAGTAGTGTCGGATTTTCTTTAGACGAATAGGTATGTTTGATGAAATGTTTCATTACATCAACGAACAGATCTGCATTCATCCAACCAGAAGGTGTTGCGAGACCTAGTGTACCAGAAGGGCCATCCCGTATCATATGAGACTTAAAATGAGTTCGAGGAAATACCATTGCCGGTGGTAGAGTATTGCCTAATGCATTAATAAAATAACAAGTTGTTACTAAAAACCCCTTTTCACCGCTGGTTGCCTTGGCTACAGATTTTACACCTTTCCCTGCTATGACCTTTCTGGGTTTTTGTACAGTTGTTGTGCCTGTTTCATCTAAGTTCCATAAACGAGAACCATCTGAAAAGGAAGGGTTTCTTTCTAAGACCTCTTTCAATTTGTCCATGAACGTTTCAACATTATGTCTATTGAAAGAAGACGACCTAGCAATGCTACAAGCTTCGGGATGGTAAGAAAAGAATTTCTTTTCATAAAATTACGGAGCCATTCTAATCCGGCCATTTTTCATTTTCCCACTGTTCTGGAATAATAACATTATTCTTCACAGCTGCCTCATATGCCAGTCGGCGAGAATCTTTTGTAGTCAGTGGATAATTCATTTTGGAACACGTGAGAACATAATCAGCTAAGACGGTCTCTTGCTCATCTGACATAACCCTCCGGCAGGCATAATTTGGAGTCATTCTAACTTCTCTATCAGGTTCAGCTAATTGTTTTTGAACATACCTGAAGGAAAACAACAAGGTGGCAATTAAGATCTGTGGTGAGAATTTCTATGAACATTATTCAAGTAGTGATACCATAGAAATTGAAAGGAAATAACCAATTCCTAACCAAGTTGATATGAAAATAAGCCCGATATATCTTCTTACCTTGCTTGTGTTTGAAAGGAAAATTTTTCTGAACAGCAGCTTGGCGAATACTATAGCCTTCCTTAATAACAAGTTCAACTGCTTTCATCATGCTTTCATGAGAAAAAGATCCCATTTTTGTTTTCCTTTTACGATTTCTAGCCATCTTAAAACAAATAAACAAAAAATTAGCCCATGGCATAACCAAATAAAACATATTGTGTGCCTTATAACCTGTACAATGTCAGTTGTTAGGGTTAAAATACCACAAACAACATGTCTCACAGTACCCCACCTATTAATGTCTCACTGTGACTCACGTGCACTTAGTCACAAAAATTATTTGTCATAACCTTAATTATCTGTGCATTTGCAAGTGAATCACTTCATTTTAATTCTCATTCACAGCAAAATACAATATAATATAATTAAGTTATTTCATATTTAAGAGGGGACCGGCCGTAATTGAAATATCGCCTTTTAGTGCGCGGGCTCTCCACTGGCGTCTCGAGCGCTACTGTAGTTTAGCTAGTAGAGTGACTCGTTGCTCACTTATTTTGTGATCTGCCTTACCACTGTTATAGGTAAAACCCCTGCGTTGCCGCTTCAAACGGACGTGTACCGGTGTTGCCAAGTTTTGCAACGTTAACACGAAGTCGCCAACCTATCTGCCCCGGCACGGCAATTGGCCGAACCCTTGTGTGACGTTACAGCCAAATTATAAATTTAAAATAAAAATAATACTGCCAGAACCTTACCTTGCGATCTTTTCTCGCTACTTACCCTTTAAATACCAACAGAAGTTCAGAGTCGCCACCAATATCTTTGCAGGACAGATATGGAAACCTTTATATATTACCTTAATTAAAACTGGACAATTTTGCCATCTGACTACCCCCAATTCAGAAGATTCCACGGAAACGTTAGACGAGTTTTTCAGCACAGAACGCTAGGAAATTGTAACGACGAAATAACTACGCTAACACATATTTATATCCCTAAACAAATTTGATTTTATTTTATTAAATACAATAAAAAACATGAATTTGTTTAAACAAAAGGTTTTTATCGACTAATTATTTTCTAGTAATCAGTACTTTTATTAATGATTTCTCCCCTTTTTCCTTACATACACTCTCTCACTCTTTACAGATTTAAATATATACCTTTTACCCTCTTTGTATCGAGCTCTTTTATTACCGTTATTTCATTTTGATTCGAATTGATTACGTTTACGTTTTACCTGCACGTGCATTCCTTTGTCCACTATCACTTGTATTTCCCGTTCACTTCCGTCGTCACTGACACTGTTTTATTTCGTTTAACTTTAAAAGTTCATTTAATTTACTATCACCCTATTTTACGTGTATTTTTGTTTATATTTACCAGTTTCGGTAGACCTCGGCTACTCAGTTCACTTTGGTCTACCGAAATTTCCGAGGCCACTGTATTTGCGATTGTACCGTGTGATGAGTTGTAGAGAACTGCACTGCTCTGCGACGACTGACTGTGTGTGCGTTTGGTTGCCTACCCGCCAGGTGTTAGGCGTTGCCGTCAGCTCACACTCTGTGATTCTTTTGTTCCCCTCACATGTTCGGCTCTGGATTGTATGTACGTGTCTTTCACGCTGGGAAAGTTGGCCCACACGTGAGCGTGTACGCATGAATACGCACCCTCGTTGATAGTCTGCATTCCTGTACCATTCCGTACCTCACACGGAGCTACAGTCGGTTACCAAAAATATACTCTTGTTAAATAAAAAATGGAAAGCTTTAAATTATATACCCTCATCAGTTTGTACCGTTACACTTGGAGTGCTCTTCTTCTGCCCATCTCATTCGAAAAAAATACTACAACAAAATATTTTGGAATTTGCAGTTCTTTGTTACTATAAATTATTATAACTTGACATTCCAATAATTTTACTTTGCTAATAAAGAAGAGATTTATAACTTTATTTTCCTTTAAAGTTAAACAAAAGAATTGTAACTCAAAATATTTTAGACTATTGTGGATAAATATAAATACAATCAATCATATTTAGCAAAATATTATTTAATACACAAATGTGTTGGCTGACTTAGATAGTAACACGTAGCGAAACATAAAATAAATAACAAAGAATCAAACTTATCTACAGTACTAGATCAACTCAATTTACTCGCTCTGTCTGTTCTTGCTCAATTTTTTTCAGTTACCTTGATTTTCTTCTCTTCGGCTTTTTTTCTTGCTTCTTCTATATAGTTTGTATTTCTTATAGGCATTGACCTGTTGTGTCTGGGATCGATAATTTCCGGAAGAAGGCAGTCCATATAAAATCTCTTCAACTTCGGGAACATTTTTTTCTCCCAAAATGTATTATCACGAACAACTTCGGCTATTTTGATTGCTTTCGGTGTCCATAGCGTAAAAAAACAAAATTCCCGGTTCGTCACTCTCAATTGTCCTTGAATTTGGTAATAAAAGTTGTGGTTCTTGTTGATTTCTCCAACTTCTCCATTTTTATTGACTGTCCAGAAGGTGAATTTTCTCTCCTTTATTGCCTCATCTGGAGTCAAGTCTTGTGCAGATGATGGAAACTTTATCTCAACAGTTGCATTTTCATTCACTAGGCCATCAGGACTCCCTCCAAGGAAATAGTGCTGCTTATCAATGAAAAGCCCGCACTTCTCTACTTTTTTTCCAATTTCATTTTCTAGGTCTTTGCGAGCCGTATCTTCATTACTTCTCCCATACATCATTGCTTCACAATCAACAACCGTGTAGAGAATTTGTTTCACTAATGATTCACACCCAGTGGTTGGCCGCATTTTACACACCCGTCCAAAGTGTGATGGAGTTAGGATATTTCTCCGCAGTTCCAGCCATTCGCTGCTATCACCTTGAAGTATCGTCTCCCTTTCAATTCTTTTACATTCTTCATCTGTTTTTTGTAAATTCTCAAGAAACTCCTTACTCTCTGTTTTCATTGATTCCTCATCGATATCTGGCCGTTGAGATGATGGTCCGGAGTCAATCTCGTCATTGCTACTATTTACAAATAATGATTTCCGGAACCTCTTGTTATTTCTTTTTTGCTCGTTGTTCGTTTTTCTTTTTAATTTGTTACTCTTGGCAAAGGACCAGGGCTTGATTTGTATACAACTTTGTGGAACTTATAATGGGCATGACCCGAGTTATGCTGTACCACAGCAGCTGTACAACGGCCCTGATAAGATCCAATTGTAGCAAAATTAATTCTTTTGCCCCCAATAAACTTAGCAACTATCGAATTGTAATGTTCTACATAGTAACTGGTTACATCAATGAGTAAGCTACGGCTGTGGCGACTAAGATCTCTGAAGATATCATGTATCAAGTTGATGTTTCAAGCTGACAGAAGTATCCTCGTTCTGCACATCGCTTGTGTTCACCAAAAACGTGACTGGGAATGTTTAGAATATCTTCCCGCAAGTTTTGAATTTTTTCACTAATCGGCCGGTTTTCTGTCTTTCTGTGCTCTGTAAATTTAGTTACTGCCATCCTGCAACGTAACAAGTTATCCCCAATTTTCTTCCGTAAAAAAACTGATGACTTCTGTGTTTTGGAGCATACCACAGTCTTAAGTCTTGTACACATATTACGTAAAAGGTGATTCTTACATTCAACTTTTTCGACAGTCAAGTGTTTATATGGCCGGCTCTCCAAGATCTTCTTATAAACACTACTGTCGCCGTCGGCTATTAATTTGGCATATCTTATACATCTCCTCGCTTCGCTTGAAACCCTCGCAGATAATGGCTGCTTCCATGCTCGTGGAGCTCTGCCTCATGCCCCAGTTCTTGTAGCAGGTATGTTTTTTAGCTGGTTGACCCTTTGCTTCGGCCCGCGCACAAGATGTACAATTATTTGTTTTTCACGCCGAGGAAAATCACCTTTCTCGTTCTGTATCCAACAATTGCTGCCTGAAACCGAAACCAAATAACTTTAAAACCCCTCTTGGTAAGAAACCTGCATACTCAGTTAATTTTATTCCATTCTGATCGAATTCAAAGAAAATATATATAACATGTCAGAATGTTGCATTTATGTAAATTACTTCATTCCCCTTATTCCAGAAATTAAGAGCGGGCCGAACACCGCCAGCCGGCCGCTAGCGGCTAGTCCTGTTTTTAACATGGAGCGCAACTTAAAATCGAATTTTATAACACTTAAAATATGATTTAAAATTAAAATGTCACTACCGGAACATTAAATAGTCAAAGTTATAGTATTTCAGCCATTAAAGAACTGGTTAAGTAAAAAAAAAGTATTTGTAAAACGAAAAATTAGAAGTATGATTGTCCATAAGTAAAGGCTAAAGTTGTATGGTTATTTTATTAACTCTTTAAAATTAAATGCGACTGTGTAAAATGTCGAAACTTATACCATATTAAAGGGCGTTTCTATAGCTTTGTTCCTGTAGTGATGGTTATTGTATACGTACCGTACGGTCGCCCCCCTCTTAAACTTTCAAGGGCTTGAAAATTACGTTTAAAAAATCCAAATTTTAACATTGCACGTATGGAGGTCCATTTCAAAAGAAATTAATCAAAACAGTTGTTCAAAAACAGCCAGTGAACTGTCAAAGTGATACTGAAACAAATGGTTTTACCATAAATTTATGATAATACATGTACGGGCCAATTATTTTACTTCCATATAAATTCATAAGAAAAAGTGTAAGAGTGAAGGGAATTCACCCGGGCGAATGAGCATAGCGAATTCGCTCGTCATGTAAATAAATAATTTTGTTTACATTTTATGTTATACCTATAATATACGCGGCCAAAACCACTCCCGCCATTCGCCCGTCATGTAAATAAATAATTTTTTTACATTTTATTTTGTGCTAAATAGTATACGCAGCCGCCTCTACCATCTCCGGCGCTGCCGTCGCTGACCATCCGGCTGACACAGTTTCTTCGTATTTCTTAAATGTTCTCTGAGACATCGATGGAATATCGAGTACACTCAAAAACTCTTCTAACTGACCGTGGCCGCCGCCTGTGGTAATAGTCCCACAAACAGCACCGGTGTTTACATCCATCAGATTGGCGTGTTTTTTTTCAGAGCACACCGTAGTTTTGAAATTACACATTTGACACTGGAAAACAAAGCCACTTTTAAGTCCAAGCCTCTTTTCGGATATGACTTTCATGTTAGAAAACGTGCATCCAAAAGGGCTGTGCTTGTCCAAGTCTTTCACTTGTTCGAAGAAATCAACTATATTTACAATTCTTCTTCCATTAAATGTTCCGTACTCTTCACTCTTCATGCACTCTTGTTGAAGCAGACCAAGCGCCAATTGTCCCTCTCCAAGCTGTCCTAATGTATTATTTTCTGCCGCTTGTCTCCTAGAATAAATATAAACTCGCAAAACAATAATATATTTATATTAAATTTGTAGGCAATGTTCCCCATTTTTTATCTCTAAGGGGATGTATTATTGATGCCATTTGACGAGTTTGTCATTAAACATTAAAATCTATACACATCGATAATTTCAGCTATCTGATTTTTGTGTAACTGAGAGAGAATTAATAATCCCATCTGTAGGAAATGATTATACATTATACTCAATCTACCCTCGCTTTCAAGTTTGTCAACAATGACTCATGACTCGAAACTCGGAGCATGGTGCATGAATCCGTACATATAACAAAACAAAGTGAATTCCTAGCAATTATAATTACGTAGGCCTATTGCAAATACGTTTTAAATATAACGACAACGTAAAAATAGGTTTTTAGTATGTTTGATTTACGTTTAACTCTAAAACAAATCAAAATTTTGAAAAATTAATTCCTCTTCTCACTAGATAATTTAATTACCCTTCAGTCAAGACCGTAACTTTGATCATAGGTCATATGAGTGCCGAGTAAAACTATTTTCCGGGAACCTCTGTTTTCCATTTCGTCTGTCAGGTAGAACAATGGAAATTTATGCCCCCTTCCTTACAATTTATGTGTAAATTATAACATTAAAATAACTTATAAATAATAAAAATAATATTATAAAGCATAAACACAACAATCTTACCTTCTTTCCTCATTGTAACGTGTTAACGCTGAATTGAGCGTTTTTTTTTCTCTTTAAAGATATCGGGATACGAGCTTTTCCCATTTCAAAAAGTAAAACTGACAAACATAATACTATAACAATGACAACTGAACTAACAGCACAACTTTAACACAAATAACCAAACATAATATAATAATACTAAAATATCACAGCATTAATTAATTGCGTAAAAGCGTAAGATTTCTTCTCTGTCCTAAACACAGTCACTCAATAACCAGAAAAGACCAAAACAACCACTTCGTCCTCCTGTGTCGCTAGTCGTGAATCTTCAATACCGACGCGACGCTACTGCTATCTTCCTGCGGATCGGCGAACTACTTGAAATGCCAGTGTCTATAGATATGTAAGGTCTTAAAAATCTAATATTTTTAACTATGCAGGTAAGAAAATACGGTAACCATCACTACAGGAACAAAGCTATATCAACGCCCTTTAATATGGTATAAGTTTCGACATTTTACACAGTCGCATTTAATTTTAAAGAGTTAATAAAATAACCATACAACTTTAGCCTTTACTTATGGACAATCATACTTCTAATTTTTCGTTTTACAAATACTTTTTTTTACTTAACCAGTTCTTTAATGGCTAAAATACTATAACTTTGACTATTTAATGTTCCGGTAGTGACATTTTAATTTTAAGTCATACTTTAAGTGTTATAAAATTCGATTTTAAGTTGCGCTCCATGTTAAAAACAGGACTAGCCGCTAGCGGCCGGCTGGCGGTGTTCGGCCCGCTCTTAAATTTAAAATGCCAAAGACATCAAAACGTGAATAGATTATTTTACTTTACTCACCTCAAAACACTCAGCTTCAGATTTTCTGTACAAATAAAAAAGAAGCCAACACTTTTTTCGAATCCTAAATTTCCCACCTTAGCAACACTTATGGCGGGCAATTCAAATTTAAAAAAAATTGAATGTCTCAGTGTAGACCATGTCTCCAGTATACCCTACAACTGAGTGAATAGTGCAGTCACTAGTTGTGTAGGCCTACTACGTGATGCGCTCTGGAGGAAAACAGAACTATTATTTTTCTATTGTGTGAAGAACGTCATGTTGAGTTCGGCACATTGCATCCTACTGGACGCAAAAAACCTGGTCCTAGGAAAACAGGCCTTAACACGATCAAAGATTCAACATTGCTGTCACACAATTTTTTCAAGCACAAGGCATTTAACTATTGTCCCATCATTAAAACTTGCTACAGCGTCAGCAACATTAAATATTATTGTTTGTAGACCAACAAATACTGTTTTGGGGAGGCGAGACCATATAACTCAATTCACAGACTCGTTTGGAATTTGTGTCTTCCCATGAAGACATTTTGTTAAAAGCTCTGCGTTTGCCAAATATTTGAAAATTGGTTTTATTTCCTGCATTACATCAAAAGGGATTATTTTATTTTATTCAGCTTGCCTGAACTTACACCAGCTGTCTTTACCAATGGGGAAAAGGGCCATGATTGGGTTGATCGTGGCTGGAAGAATGTGAAAGAATTCTGCCCACACTGCACGCTTCATATCTTCGACTGTTGAATTCTTCTTGCAGTTTCTTCGTATAGCCAGACCATAATATGTTGTAGTGACCTTCACAGTGGATTCTGTCAGTCTCCATGACCAGAAAGAACTTTCCTATTGTTTAATAACTTCCCACGTGATTTCAGCTTCAGGGTTCGTAGTCGTGTACCCGTACGTTTCTGGACATGGTCTATGCACTCGATCTTGTTGATTGGACAGTTGTCTCCAGAAAAATAATTGTAGTAGGGGGAAACTGACAGTTCATTGCCGGAAGTGACGTCACACGGCGGGAAATTCAAAAATTGTGGTGGTGGGGGTAACCATGCGGTAGTTGGCTTTCGGCCATGTTGTCGTCGGCCAGCCTAAAGTGGGGTAATGTGTGCGTTGATTGGCGGAGGCGTGGCCTTGTTCGCCGTTCGCCGTTGACGTCGTCATCGTCGCTGGGCGGTGGCCTGGTGGTGGCTTGATGGCCGCCCGTCGTGGTGGGTCGGCGGCGGCCATGTTGGAAAAGCTGCGATGTTGTCGGGTTGTGGATGTGTGTAGTGGTTAAGGTACGGCCAGGTTGCCGATTCGTGCATGTGTTATAGTGTATGGGTATGTATATGTAAGGGGTTTTTCCGGAAGTTCGGCCATGTTGGAAAAGCGTCGGTGTTGCCAACTGTCGACGTTGTCGGTTCGGTGTTATAGTGTACGGGTTGAATATATGTTTCGCCATTGTTGCCAACTCGGTGTTATAGTGTACTGGTTTCGTATATATTTACACTGCCGTGCCGATATCGTCGATGTTGTGTCTATGTGTTAAGTAAATATATAAACAGATTGAAAAAAAACATGGTTACCCCCACCACCACAATTTTTGAATTTCCCGTCGTGTGACGTCCAGCAATGAACTGTCAGTTTCCCTGTAAGAAACACACATTTAAGTAAATGTATAAACAGATTGAAAAAAAAAATACAATGAAAAAATATGTACAAGTTTATTATAAATACACAAAATATAAACATAAAAGAAAAAAATATCTACAAGTTTATTTTACAACTATGTTTACACTGCCGCCATTGTTGCCAACTCGTGCGTGTGTTATAGTGTACTGGTTTCGTATATATTTACACTGCCACGCCGATATCGTCGATGTTGTGTTTATGTGTTAAGTAAATATATAAACAGATTGAAAAAAATACGTTCGCAGCAACCTGTTGGTCTGCGGCTAGCTATGCTAGCCCTACATTTGTTGTTGTAAGAAACACACATGATATGCAGTTGTCAATAAGTAAATATGTAAACAGATTGAAAAAAATACGTTCGCATCAACCTGTTGGTCTACGGCTCGCTATGTCGAGCCCTACATTTGTTGTTGTAAGAAACACACATGATATGCAGTTGTCAATTTATTTATGTAATATCTGAACGCACCAACCTGTTGGTCTACGGCTCGCTATGTCGAGCCCTACTTGTAAGAAACACACGATATGCAGTTGTCAATTCACTTATATAAAACACATGCACACGCAATATTTATGTAATATCTGAATAATAGGACGTTGCAAATGATGTAATCGGCTCCCACCATGATTTTCACATGTGGAGTTATTTTTTACAACAGAATGCTGACAGACCATCTGTTATCATTGGTGGGTATGTAACATAATAGGGACAAGCGGTAGTTGGCTCCCACATGCATTTTTTGAATGTGGGAGTTGACTCCCACGTGCATTTTGCAGCTGTCTGGACATCGGTTTAGCGAGTCGCTAAATTAATTGCATCCGTCTGTCTGAGCGTATAATTAATTGCCGCCGTCTGTCTGAGCGTATAATTAATTGTCGCCGTCTGTCTGAACATATGTTATCGTTGCGTGTGAACGAAGTTAGGGGCGTACATAAGATACTATATATAAGCTGTACGAACTGCTCTCAAAGGCACATAGTTCGTCGCGAGACTCAACTGGAACTCGTACAAGGTCAGTTTGATTTTTAAATATTCTTTAATTTCTAAAGTATATTATAGTCATGCAATTATTGTTTAATAAAATTGATTTTTTTTAGAATAGTGTTAATGTTCCAAGGAATTTTGAAATTAAAAAGCAATAAAAAGGTTAAAGCAATACTGTTTAATTACAAATAATTAAAATACATGTAATCAAAATATATTACAATTTAAAATACATAATATGTAAACGCACACAGTAGTGAAAATTACAAAACTCAATTGCGCTAATAGTTGCAATTATACTTTCTGGCACGTCTCTCAACGAATGAACGAATAACGCACGTGCACAGCGGAATATATAGGGAGGTAGTTGTGGAGGTGGAAACCGGAGAGGGGGGAAACCACTCAACGCACAGTAAGCGTTTATTTTTAACCGTGTGAACAGGACACGAGCTGATTTCTCACGGTTCGATGGGAAGGTGGGGAAGAGGGGAGGTCGGTTATTTTGTATACGTCTAGACAGCACTCGTGCTTGTTCGAACATGTCGACGACGCTAATTTATTTTTAGACAGGTGATGTATTTAACTGTGTGAACAGGATACGACTTGATTTCTCACGGTTCGATGGGTAGGTGAGGAAGAGGGGTGTCGGTTATTTTTATACGTCTAGACAGCACATGTGCTTGTTTGAACACGTCGTCGACGCTAATTTATTTTTAGACAAATGATGTAATCGATAGAAAGGCGACGACTGTTATTTTTTACGTAAGTGCTAAACAATAATGTTAGTAATTTATCAGAAACTTATTGATTATTCTAAAATCTGATAAAACCCACTCGCGTAAAGCGTGTACTCTAGTATTTGTACATATTTCCGGAAATAAGCGGTGCGCGAGACAGGCTGTTCCATGTATTGATTGTAATTGATCGAGTTTGGGACAACCGAAATCTTCTAAATTTATAATATTAAAATGCACGATACGCTTCTGTAGAAATCTTTTTTTTGCAATCGTTTTACGAACACGAAGTTGTAAGGAAACGTATACTTTTCTAATATCGGTACAAGATGTTCGTACGATGTGTCCCCGTCCGTCCACGTTAGTCCATGATAATGGTCTGTTAACCATCTGTTTGTCCTCACATGTTTGTGATTCGAAACAATCGTGTCTATTGGATGTGTAAATATCCAATGCCTGCTGGCAAATGCGGTGACGTCCATAACGGCTAGTTCCTTAACGAGTTCGCTTCCATCGTTGTCGATGAAACAGTGAAAGTCAAGTTGTTGTCGGTATGTGCGTGACCATGTTGGAAAAGCGGCGATGTTGTCGGGTTGTGCATGTGTGCTGGTTAAGGTTCGGCCACATTGCCGATTCGTGGTGTGTTATAGTGTATGGGTATGTATATGTAAGGGGTTTTTCCGGAAGGGTGTCCATGTTGGGAAAGCGTTGTCAACTTGTGCTGGTTTAGCGACGTTGTCGCCTCGTTCGAGTGTTATAGTGTATGGGTTTAAGATATATTTACACTGCCACCGGATATCGTCGATGTGAAGAGGTGAATTGCATTGTTGCCAACGCGTCGACCACGTTGTCGGCTCGTGCATGTGTTACGTGGTGTGTTATAGTGTATGGTTATGTGTATGTAAGGGGTTTTCCCGGAAGTGCGGCCATGTTGGAATGTTTACACTGCCGCCATTGTTGCCAACACGTTGTCAACTCGGTGTTATAGTGTACTGGTTTCGGATTTATTTACACTGCCACAATTGTCTCGATATCGTCGATGTTGTGTCTATGTGTTAAGTAATTGCATTGTTGCCAACTCAGTCAAGTAGTGCAAGAGTGTGCTGGTTAAGGTTCGGCCACGTTGGCGATTCGAGCGTGTGTTATAGTGTATGGGTTTGGATATATACTGTGTTTTCCGGAAGGGTGTCCACGTTGGAAAAGCGTCGACGTTGTCAACTTGTGCATGTGTGCTGGTTTAGCGTCGGCCACGTTGTCGGCTCGTGCATGTGTTATAGTGTACAGGTTTCAGATATATTTACACTGCCACCATTGTCCGGATATCGTCGATGTGAAGAGGTGAATTGCATTGTTGCCAACTGGAGAACTGTACTGGCATCGGTCACGTTGTCGACTCATGCATGTGTTATAGTGTACGGGTTTCAGATATATTTACACTGCCACCCCATTGTCCGGATATCGTCGATGTGAAGAGGTGAATTGCATTGTTGCCAACTCGAGAACTGTACTGGCGTTGGTCACGTTGTCAACTTGTGCATGTGTTATAGTATATGGGTTTAGATATTTACACTGCTGCCGTTCGGATTTACTACTGCGGTGCAAAATTGAATATCATTTCACTTGTAAAAATTGATTATCGTGCATTTGTGCAATTGTTCTGATTGACATTTCACTTATGAAACATGCATGATGGAAGGAAAAAAGGATAGTTGAAAATAAACAACTAAGCAAACCAAATTTACATATATTGTAATCAAACACACATAAAAATATACAATAAACTACACACACACACACACACACACACCACCGCCACAAGATGTTCGAACGATGAGTCCCCGTCCGTCCACTCTAATCTATAATAATGCTCCGTTAACCAACGGTTTGTCCTTATGTGATTGTGATCCGAAACGATTGTGTTTACTAGAGGTGCAAATATCAAATGCCTGCTGGCATATGCGATGATGTCCATAATGGCTAGTTACTTGCCGATTTCGTTTCCATCGTCGTCAACAAAACAGTGAAAGTCGTCAAGTTCATTGAAAGCTGTCAGACCAAGGTACAGCATGCCATAACCGATCGTAACGATATACTCATAACCGCAATGTCAGCCTGCCTATCGTTAACGAAAACATTGCCACGTTCATTGAAAGCTGTCAGACCAAGGTACTGCATGCCATAACTGATCGTAACGATATACCCATAACCGGAATTTCAACATGCCTATCGTTAACGAAACCATTGCCACGTTCATTGGAAGCTGTTAGACCAAGGTACAGCATGCCATAACCGATCGTAACGATATACCAACAACCGCAATGTCAACCTGCCTACCGTTAACGAAACCATTGTTACGTTCATTGAAAGCTGTCAGACCAAGGTACTGCATGCCATAACCGAACGTAACGATATACCCATAACCGCAATGTCAACCTGCCTATCGTTAACGAAACCATTGCCAAGTTCATTGAAAGCTGTCAGACCAAGGTATTGCATGTCATAACCGATCGTAACGATATACCCATAACCGCAATCTCAACCTGCCTATGGTTAACGAAACCATTGCCAAGTTCATTGAAAGCTGTCAGACCAAGGTACTGCATGCCATAACCGATCGTAACGATATACCCATAACCGCAATCTCAACTTGCCTATCGTTAACGAAACAATTGCCAAGTCCATTGAAAGCCGCCAGAACAAGCTACTGCATGCCATAACCGATCGTAACGATATACCCATAACCGCAATGACAACCTACCTATCGTTAACGAAACCATTGCCACGTTCATTGAAAGCTGTTAGACCAAGGTACTGCATGCCATAACCGATCGTAACGATATACCCATAACCGCAATCTCAACCTGCCTATCGTTAACGAAACCATTGCCAAGTTCATTGAAAGCTGTCAGACCAAGGTATTGCATGCCATAACCGATCGTAACGATATACCCATAACCGCAATATCAACCGGCCTATCGTTAACGAAACCATTGCCACGTTCATTGAAAGCTCTCAGACCAAGGTACTGCATGCCATAACCGATAGTAACGATATACCCATAACCGAAATCTCAACCTGCCTATCGTTAATGAAACCATTGCCAAGTTCATTGAAAGCCGTCAGAACAAGGTATTGCATGCCATAACCGATCGTAATGATATACCGATAACCGCAATATCCACCTGCCTATCGTTAACGAAACCATTGTGACGTTCATTGAAACCTGTCAGACCAAGGTTGTGCATGCCATAACCGATCGTAACGATATACTTATACCCATAACCGCAATGTCAACCTGCCTATCTTTAACGAAACCATTGCCACGTTCATTGAAAGTTGTCAGACCAAGATACTGCATGCCATAACCGATCGTAACGATATACCCATAACCGCAATGTCAACATTCCTATCGTTAACGAAATCATAGCCAAGTTCATTGAAAGCCGTCAGACCAAGTTACTGCATGCCGTAACCAATTGTAACGATATACCCATAACCGCAATGTCAACCTGCCTATCGTTAACGAAACCATTGCCAAGTTCATTAAAAGCTGCCAGACGAAGGTACTGCATGCCATAACCGATCGTAACGATATACCCACAACCGCAATGTCAACCTGCCTATCGTTAAAGATACCATTGCCAAGTTCATTGAAAGCCGCCAGACCAAGTTACTGCATGTCGTAACCGTTCGTAACGATATACCCATAACCGCAACGTCATCCTGCCTATCGTTAACGAAAGCATTGACACGTTCATTGAAAGCTGTCAGACCAAAGTACTGCATGACATAACCGATTTTAACGATATAACCACAACCGCAATGTCAACCTGCCTAACGTTAACGAAACCATTGCCTCGTTCATTGAAATCTGTCAGACCAAGATACTGCATGCCATAACCGATTTAACGATATACCCACAACCGCAATGTCAACCTGCCTATCGTTAAAGAAACAATTGCCAAGTTCATTGAAAGCTGCCAGACCAAGGTAGTGCATGCCATAACCGATCGTAACGATATACACATAACCGCAATGTCAGACTGCCTATCGTTAACGAAAACATTGCCATGTTCATTGAAAGCTGTCAGACCAAGATACTGCATGCCATAACCGATCGTAACGATATACCCACAACCGCAATGTCAACCTGCCTATCGTTAACGAAACCATTGCCACATTCATTGTAAGTTGTCAGACCAAGTTACTGCATGCCATAGCCGATCGTAACGATATAGCCATAATCGCATGCCACATTCATTGTAAGTTGTCACACCAAGGTACTGCATGCCATAACCGATCGTAACGATATACCCATAACCGCAATGTCAACCTGCCTATCGTTAACGAAACCATTGCCATGCCATAACCGATCGGAACGATATACCCATAACCGCAATGACAACCTGCCTATCGTTAACGAAACCACTGCAAAGTTCTTTTAAAGCCATCAGACCAAGGTACTGCATGCCATAACCGATCGTAACGATATACACATAACCGCAATGTCAACCTGCCTTTCGTTAACGAAACCACGTCAAGTCCATTGAAATCTGTCAGACCAAGCTACTGCATGCCATTACCGATCGTAACCATATACCCATAACCGCAATATCAACCTGCCTACCGTTAACGAAACCATTGCCACGTTCATTGAAAGATGTCAGACCAAGGTACTGCACGCCATAACCGATCGTAACGATATACCCATAACCGCAATGTCAACCTGCATATCGTTAACGAAACCATTGCCACGTTCATTGAAAGATGTCAGACCAAGGTACTGCATGCCATAATCGATTTTAACGATATACCCACAACCGCAATGTCAACCTGCCAATCGTAAACGAAACCATTGACACGTTCATTGAAATCTGTCAGACCAAGATATTGCATGTCATAACCGATCGTAACGATATACCCATATCCGCAATGTCAACCTGCTTATGGTTAACGAAACCATTGCCACGTTCATTGAAAGCTGTCAGACCAAGGTATTGCATGTCATAACCGATCGTAACGATATACCAATAAACACAATCTCAGCCTACCTATCGTTAACGAAACCATTGCCAAGTTCATTGAAAGCTGTCAGACCAAGGTACTACATGGCATAACCGATCGTAACGATATACACATAACAGCAATGTCAACCTGCCTATCGCTAATGAAACCATTGCCTCGTTCATAGAAAGTTGTCAGACCAAGGTACTGCATGCCATAACCGATCGTAACGATATCCCCATAACCGCAATGTCAACCAGCCTATCGTTAACGAAACCATTGCCAAGTTCATTGAAAGCTGTCAGACCAAGTTACTGCATGCCATAACCGATCGTAACGATGTACCCATAACCGCAATGTCTACCTGCATATCGTTAAGGAAACCATTGCCACGTTCATTGAATTCTGACAGACCAAGGTACTGCATGTCATAACCGATCGTAATGATATACCCATATCCGCAATGTCAACCTGCTTATCGTTAACGAAACCATTGCCACGTTCATCGAAATCTGTCAGACCAAGGTACTGCATGCCATAACCGATCGTAACGATGTACCCATAACCGCAATGTCTACCTGCATATCGTTAAGGAAACTATTGCCACGTTCATTGAATTCTGACCGACCAAGGTACTGCATGTCATAACCGATCGTAATGATATACCCATATCCGCAATGTCAACCTGCTTATCGTTAACGAAACCATATATTCATCGAAATCTGTCAGACCAAGGTACTGCAAGCTATAACCGATCGTAACGATATACCCATAACCGCAATGTCAACCTGCCTATCGTTAACGAAACCATTACCAAGTTCGTTGAAAGTCGCCAGACCAAGGTACTGCAAGCTATAACCGATCGTAACGATACACCCATAACCGCAATGTCAAACTGCCTATCGTTAACGAAACCATTGCCAGTTCATGGAAAGCTGTCAGACCAAGGTATTGCATGCCATATCCGATCGTAACGTTATACCCATAACCGCTATGTCAACCTGTCTATCGTTAACGAAACCATTGCCACGTTCATTGAAATCTGTCAGACCAAGGTACTGCATGCCATAACCGATCGTAACGATATACCCATAAACGCAATGTCAACCGGCCTATCTTTAACGAAACGATTGACACGTTTATTGAAACCTGTCAGACCAAGGTACTGCATGTCATAACCGATCGTAACGATATACCCGTAACCGCAATATCGACCTTCTTATCGTTAACGAAACCATTGCCAAGTTCATTGAAAGCTCTCAGACCAAGGTACTGCATGTCATAACCGATCGTAACGATATACCCATAACCTCAATCTCAACCTGTCTATCGTTAACGAAACCATTGCCAATTTCATTGAAAGCCGCCAGACCAAGGTACTGCATGCACTGTCGGACCAAGGTATTTCATGCCACAACCGATCGTAACAATATACCCATAACCGCAATGTAATACTGCCTGTTGTTAACGAAACCATTGCCAAGTTCATTGAAAGCCGCCAGACGAAGGTACTGCATGCACTGTCAGACCAAGGTACTTCATGTCATAACAGATCGTATCGATATACCCATAACAGCGATGTCAACTTGCCTATCGTTAACGAAACCATTTCCACGTTCATTGAAAGCTGACAGACCAAGGTACTGCATGCCATAACCGATCGTAACGATATACCCATAACCGCAATGTCAACCTGCCTATCGTTAACGAAACCATTGCCACGTTCATTGAAAGCTGTCAGAACAAGGTACTGCATGCGATAACCGATCGTAACGATATACCCATAACCGCAACCGAACGCTCGACGACTGTTTTAGTTAACAGTGAACAGTTGTTACGTGCATTTATGCGAGCAGTCGGGGGTTATGAGAGTTCGAATACACTATCTTCCACCATGTCAAATGACGGGAGGTGGGTGGGCGTAGTCACGGAGTTGGGGGATGTCGTCCATGTTGATAAAGTCGTCGCCCATGTTGAAAAATTCTTCTACCAATCATCGACGACCTCCAGGCGGCGGTCAGGCGGTGGATGGCGAATACGACTACGACGTCAACGTCAACGAACGACACCGTTCGGACTATGATGGATTTATGTCGGCTAAAGGACTTTAATCAATTTTTAAAATAAAGAGACACCTGTATATAGTGCGCGATAAATCTTTGTGGACATTATATCTCGAGTCGAAGCGATCGGGTCCCCCGCTTCTGTTGACGGATTGGTTGACTTCGCCGTCAACGAACGACACCGTTCGGACGACGACGGATTTATGTCGGCTAAAGAACTTTAATCAATTTTTAATAATAAACAGACACCTGTATATTGTGCACGATAAATTTTTGTGGACATTATAACTCGAGTCGAAGCGATCGGGTCCGCCGCTTCTGTTGACGGATTGGTTGACGTCGTAGTCGTATTCACCATCCACGGCCTGACCGCCGCCAGGAGGTCATCGATGATTGGTCGAAGAATTTTTCAACATGGGCGACGACTTTATCAACATGGACGACATCCCCCAACTCCATGACTACGCCCACCCACCTCCCGTCCTTTAACATGGTGGAAGATAGTGTATTCGAACTCTCATAACCCCCGACTGCTCGCATAAATGCACGTAACAACTGTTCACTGTTAACTAAAACAGTCGTCGAGCGTTCGGTTGCGGTTACGGGTATATCGTTACGATCGGTTATCGCATGCAGTACCTTGGTCTGTCAGCTTTCAATGAACGTGGAAATGGTTTCGTTAACGATAGGCAAGTTGACATTGCTGTTATGGGTATATCGTTACGATCTGTTATGACATGAAGTACCTTGGTCTGACAGTGCATGCAGTACCTTGGTCTGGCGGCTTTCAATGAACTTGGCACTGGTTTCGTTAACGATAGGCAGGATTACATTGCGGTTATGGGTATACTGTTACGATCGGTTATGGCATGAAATACCTTGGTCCGACAGTGCATGCAGTACCTTGGTCTGGCGGCTTTCAATGAAATTGGCAATGGTTTCGTTAACGATATACAGGTTGAGATTGAGGTTATGGGTATATCGTTACGATCGGTTATGACATGCAGTACCTTGGTCTGAGAGTTTTCAATGAACTTGGCAATGGTTTCGTTAACGATAAGAAGGTTGATATTGCGGTTATGGGTATATCGTTACGATCGGTTATGACATGCAGTACCTTGGTCTGACAGGTTTCAATAAACGTGTCAATCGTTTCGTTAAAGATAGGCCGGTTGACATTGCGTTTATGGGTATATCGTTACGATCGGTTATGGCATGCAGTACCTTGGTCTGACAGATTTCAATGAACGTGGCAATGGTTCCGTTAACGATAGACAGGTTGACATAGCGGTTATGGGTATAACGTTACGATCGGTTATGGCATGCAATACCTTGGACTGACAGCTTTCCATGAACTGGCAATGGTTTCGTTAACGATAGGCAGTTTGACATTCCGGTTATGGGTGTATCGTTACGATCGGTTATAGCTTGCAGTACCTTGGTCTGGCGACTTTCAACGAACTTGGTAATGGTTTCGTTAACGATAGGCAGGTTGACATTGCGGTTATGGGTATATCGTTACGATCGGTTATAGCTTGCAGTACCTTGGTCTGACAGATTTCGATGAACGTGGCAATGGTTTCGTTAACGATAAGCAGGTTGACATTGCGGATATGGGTATATCATTACGATCGGTTATGACAGGCAGTACCTTGGTCGGTCAGAATTCAATGAACATGGCAATGGTTTCCTTAACGATATGCAGGTAGACATTGCGGTTGTGGGTACATCGTTACGATCGGTTATGTCATGCAGTAACTTGGTCTGACAGCTTTCAATGAACTTGGCAATGGTTTCGTTAACTATAGGCTGGTTGACATTGCGGTTATGGGTATATCGTTACGATCGGTTATGGCATGCAGTACCTTGGTCTGACAACTTTCTATGAACGAGGGAATGGTTTCATTAGCGATAGGCAGGTTGACATTGCTGTTATGTGTATATCGTTACGATCGGTTATGCCATGTAGTACCTTGGTCTGACAGCTTTCAATGAACTTGGCAATGGTTTCGTTAACGATAGGTAGGCTGAGATTGTGTTTATGGGTATATCGTTACGATCGGTTATGACATGCAGTACCTTGGTCTGAGAGTTTTCAATGAACTTGGCAATGGTTTCGTTAACGATAAGAAGGTTGATATTGCGGTTATGGGTATATCGTTACGATCGGTTATGACATGCAGTACCTTGGTCTGACAGGTTTCAATAAACGTGTCAATCGTTTCGTTAAAGATAGGCCGGTTGACATTGCGTTTATGGGTATATCGTTACGATCGGTTATGGCATGCAGTACCTTGGTCTGACTGATTTCAATGAACGTGGCAATGGTTCCGTTAACGATAGACAGGTTGACATAGCGGTTATGGGTATAACGTTACGATCGGTTATGGCATGCAATACCTTGGTCTGACAGCTTTCCATGAACTGGCAATGGTTTCGTTAACGGTAGGCAGTTTGACATTCCGGTTATGGGTGTATCGTTACGATCGGTTATAGCTTGCAGTACCTTGGTCTGGCGACTTTCAACGAACTTGGTAATGGTTTCGTTAACGATAGGCAGGTTGACATTGCGGTTATGGGTATATCGTTACGATCGGTTATAGCTTGCAGTACCTTGGTCTGACAGATTTCGATGAACGTGGCAATGGTTTCGTTAACGATAAGCAGGTTGACATTGCGGATATGGGTATATCATTACGATCGGTTATGACATGCAGTACCTTGGTCGGTCAGAATTCAATGAACGTGGCAATGGTTTCCTTAACGATATGCAGGTAGACATTGCGGTTATGGGTACATCGTTACGATCGGTTATGGCATGCAGTACCTTCGTCTGACATATTTCGATGAACGTGGCAATGGTTTCGTTAACGATAGGCTGGTTGACATTGCGGTTATGGGTATATCGTTACGATCGGTTATGGCATGCAGTACCTTGGTCTGACAACTTTCTATGAACGAGGCAATGGTTTCATTAGCGATAGGCAGGTTGACATTGCTGTTATGTGTATATCGTTACGATCGGTTATGCCATGTAGTACCTTGGTCTGACAGCTTTCAATGAACTTGGCAATGGTTTCGTTAACGATAGGTAGGCTGAGATTGTGTTTATGGGTATATCGTTACGATCGGTTATGACATGCAGTACCTTGGTCTGACAGCTTTCAATGAACGTGGCAATGGTTTCGTTAACGATAAGCAGGTTGACATTGCGGATATGGGTATATCGTTACGATCGGTTATGACATGCAATATCTTGGTCCGACAGATTTCAATGAACGTGTCAATGGTTTCGTTAACGATAAGCAGGTTGACATTGCGGATATGGGTATATCATTACGATCGGTTATGACATGCAGTACCTTGGTCTGTCAGAATTCAATGAACGTGGCAATGGTTTCCTTAACGATATGCAGGTAGAGATTGCGGTTATGGGTACATCATTACGATCGGTTATGGCATGCAGTAAATTGGTCTGACAGCTTTCAATGAACTTGGCAATGGTTTCGTTAACGATAGGCTGGTTGACATTGCGGTTATGGGTATATCGTTACAATCGGTTATGTCATGCAGTACCTTGGTCTGACAACTTTCTATGAACGAGGCAATGGTTTCATTAGCGATAGGCAGGTTGACATTGCGGATATGGGTATATCGTTACGATCGGTTATGACATGCAATATCTTGGTCTGACAGATTTCAATGAACGTGTCAATGGTTTCGTTTACGATAGGGAGGTTGACATTGCGGTTATGGGTATATCGTTACGATCGGTTATGGCGTGCATTACCTTGGTCTGACATCTTTCAATGAACGTGGCCATGGATTCGTTAACGGTAGGCAGGTTGATATTGCGGTTATGGGTATATGTTTACGATCGGTAATGGCATGCAGTACCTTGGTCCGACAGATTTCAATGGACTTGACGTGGTTTCGTTAACGAAAGGCAGGTTGACATTGCGGTTATGTGTATATCGTTACGATCGGTTGTGGCATGCAGTACCTTGGTCTGACGGCTTTAAAAGAACTTTGCAATGGTTTCGTTAACGATAGGCAGGTTGTCATTGCGGTTATGGGTATATCGTTACGATCGGTTATGGCGTGCAGTACCTTGGTCTGACATCTTTCAATGAACGTGGCCATGGTTTCGTTAACGGTAGGCAGGTTTATATTGCGGTTATGGGTATATGGTTACCATCGGTAATGGCATGCAGTACCTTGGTCCGACAGATTTCAATGGACTTGACGTGGTTTCGTTAACGAAAGGCAGGTTGACATTGCGGTTATGTGTATATCGTTACGATCGGTTATGGCATGCAGTACCTTGGTCTGACGGCTTTAAAAGAACTTTGCAATGGTTTCGTTAACGATAGGCAGGTTGTCATTGCGGTTATGGGTATATCGTTACGATCGGTTATGGCATGGCAATGGTTTCGTTAACGATAGGGAGGTTGACATTGCGGTTATGGGTATATCGTTACGATCGGTTATGGCATGCAGTACCTTGGTCTGACAGCTTTCAATGAACTTGGTATGGTTTTGCTAACGATAGGCAGGTTGATATTGCGATTATGGCTATATCATTACGATCGGCTATGGCATGCAGTACCTAGGTCTGACAACTTACAATGAATGTGGCATGCGATTATGGCTATATCGTTACGATCGGCTATGGCATGCAGTACCTTGGTCTGACAACTTACAATGAATGTGGCAATGGTTTCGTTAACGATAGGCAGGATGACATTGCGGTTATGGGTATATCGTTACGATCGGTTATGGCATGCAGTACCTTCGTCTGGCAGCTTTTAATGAACGTAGCAATGGTTTCGTTAACGATAGGCAGGTTGACATTGCGGTTATGGGTATATCGTTACAATTGGTTACGGCATGGAGAAACTTGGTCTGACGGCTTTCAATGAACTTGGCTATGATTTCGTTAACGATAGGAATGTTGACATTGCGGTTATGGGTATATCGTTACAATCGGTTATGTCATGCAGTACCTTGGTCTGGCAGCTTTCAATGAAATTGGCAATGGTTTCGTTAACGATAGGCAGGTTGACATTGCGGTTGTGGGTATATCGTTACGATCGGTTATGGCATGCAGTAACTTGGTCTGACAACTTTCAATGAACGTGGCAATGGTTTCGTTAAAGATAGGCAGGTTGACATTGCGGTTATGGGTATAGGTATATCGTTACGATCGGTTATGGCATGCACTACCTTGGTCTGACAGGTTTCAATGAACGTGACAATGGTTTCGTTAACGATAGGCAGGTGGATATTGCGGTTATGGGTATATCGTTACGATCGGTTATGGCATGCAATACCTTGGTCTGACAGCTTTCCATAAACTGGCAATGGTTTCGTTAACGATAGGCAGGTTGACATTGCGGTTATCGGTATATCATTACGATCGGTTATGGCATGCAATACCTTGTTCTGACGGCTTTCAATGAACTTGGCAATGGTTTCGTTAACGATAGGCAGGTTGAGATTTCGGTTATGGGTATATCGTGACTATCGGTTATGGCATGCAGTACCTTGGTCTGAGAGCTTTCAATGAACGTGGCAATGGTTTCGTTAATGATAGGCCGGTTGATATTGCGGTTATGGGTCTATCGTTACGATCGGTTATGGCATGCAGTACCTTGGTCTGACAGCTTTCAATGAACTTGGCAATGGTTTCGTTAATGATAGGCAGGTTGACATTGCAGTTATGGGTATATCGTTACGATCGGTTATGGCATGTAGTTCCTTGGTCTGACAGCTTTCAATGAACGTAACAATGGTTTCGTTAACGGTAGGCAGGTTGACATTGCGGTTGTTGGTGTATCGTTACGATCGGTTATGGCATGCTGTACCTTGGTCTAACAGCTTCCAATGAACGTGGCAATGGTTTCGTTAACGATAGGCATGTTGAAATTGCGGTTATGGGTATGTCGTTACGATCAGTTATGGCATGCAGTACCTTGGTCTGACAGCTTTCAATGAACGTGGCATGGCATGCAGTACCTTGGTCTGATAGCTTTCAATGAACGTGGCAATGTTTTCGTTAACGATAGGCAGGTTGACATTGCGGTTATGGGTATATCGTTACGATCGGTTATGGCATGCTGTACCTTGGTCTGACAGCTTTCAATGAACTTGACGACTTTCACTGTTTTGTTGACGACGATGGAAACGAACTCGGCAAGTAACTAGCCATTATGGACACCATCGCATATGCCAGCAGGCATTTGATATTTGCACCTCTAGTAAACACAAACGTTTCGGATCACAATCACGTAAGGACAAACCGTTGGTTAACGGAGCATTATTATAGATTAGAGTGGACGGACGGGGACACATCGTTCGAACATCTTGTGGCGGTGGTGTGTGTGTGTGTTTATTGTATATTTTTATGTGTTTTTGATTACAATATATGCAAATTTTGCTTTGCTTAGTTGTTTATTTTCAACTATCCTTTTTTCCTTCCATCATGCATGTTTCATAAGTGAAATGTCAATCAGAACAATTGCACAAATGCACGATAATCAATTTTTACAAGTGAAATGATATTCAATTTTGCACCGCAGTAGTAAATCCGATCGGCAGCAGTGTAAATATCTAAACCCATACACTATAACACACGCACAAGTTGACTACGTGACCAACGCCAGTACAGTTCTCGAGTTGGCAACAATGCAATTCACCTCTTCACATCGACGATATCCGGACAATGGGGTGGCAGTGTAAATATATCTGAAACCCGTACACTATAACACATGCATGAGTCGACAACGTGACCGATGCCAGTACAGTTCTCCAGTTGGCAACAATGCAATTCACCTCTTCACATCGACGATATCCGGACAATGGTGGCAGTGTAAATATATCTGAAACCTGTACACTATAACACATGCACGAGCCGACAACGTGGCCGACGCTAAACCAGCACACATGCACAAGTTGACAACGTCGACGCTTTTCCAACGTGGACACCCTTCCGGAAAACACAGTATATATCCAAACCCATACACTATAACACACGCTCGAATCGCCAACGTGGCCGAACCTTAACCAGCACACTCTTACACTACTTGACTGAGTTGGCAACAATGCAATTACTTAACACATAGACACAACATCGACGATATCGAGACAATTGTGGCACTGTAAATATATCCGAAACCAGTACACTATAACACCGAGTTGACAACGTGTTGGCAACAATGGCGGCAGTGTAAACATTCCAACATGGCCGCACTTCCGGGAAAACCCCTTACATATACATAACCATACACTATAACACACCACGTAACACATGGACGAGCCGACAACGTGGTCGACGCGTTGGCAACAATGCTATTCACCTCTTCACATCGACGATATCCGGTGGCAGTGTAAATATATCTTAAACCCATACACTATAACACTCGCACGAGCCGACAACGTCGCTAAACCAGCACAAGTTGACAACGCCGACAACGCTTTCCCAACATGGACACCCTTCCGGAAAAACCCCTTACATATACATACCCATACACTATAACACACCACGAATCGGCAACGTGGCCGAACCTTAACCAGCACACATGCACAACCCGACAACATCGCCGCTTTTCCAACATGGTCACGCACATACCGACAACAACTTGACTTTCACTGTTTCATCGACAACGATGGAAGCGAACTCGTTAAGGAACTAGCCGTTATGGACGTCACCGCATTTGCCAGCAGGCATTGGATATTTACACATCCAATAGACACGATTGTTTCGAATCACAAACATGTGAGGACAAACAGATGGTTAACAGACCATTATCATGGACTAACGTGGACGGACGGGGACACATTGTACGAACAACTTGTACCGATATTAGAAAAGTATACGTTTCCTTACAACTTCGTGTTCGTAAAACGATTGCAAAAAAAAGATTTCTACAGAAGCGTATCGTGCATTTTAATATTATAAATTTAGAAGATTTCGGTTGTCCCAAACTCGATCAATTACAATCAATACATGGAACAGCCTGTCTCGCGCACCGCTTATTTCCGGAAATATGTACAAATACTAGAGTACACGCTTTACGCGAGTGGGTTTTATCAGATTTTAGAATAATCAATAAGTTTCTGATAAATTACTAACATTATTGTTTAGCGCTTACGTAAAAAATAACAGTCGTCGCCTTTCTATCGATTACATCATCTGTCTAAAAATAAATTAGCGTCGACGACGTGTTCAAACAAGCACATGTGCTGTCTAGACGTATAAAAATAACCGACACCCCTCTTCCTCACCTACCCATCGAACCGTGAGAAATCAAGTCGTATCCTGTTCACACAGTTAAATACATCACCTGTCTAAAAATAAATTAGCGTCGTCGACATGTTCGAACAAGCACGAGTGCTGTCTAGACGTATACAAAATAACCGACCTCCCCTCTTCCCCACCTTCCCATCGAACCGTGAGAAATCAGCTCGTGTCCTGTTCACACGGTTAAAAATAAACGCTTACTGTGCGTTGAGTGGTTTCCCCCCTCTCCGGTTTCCACCTCCACAACTACCTCCCTATATATTCCGCTGTGCACGTGCGTTATTCGTTCATTCGTTGAGAGACGTGCCAGAAAGTATAATTACAACTATTAGCGCAATTGAGTTTTGTAATTTTCACTACTGTGTGCGTTTACATATTATGTATTTTAAATTGTAATATATTTTGATTACATGTATTTTAATTATTTGTAATTAAACAGTATTGCTTTAACCTTTTTATTGCTTTTTAATTTCAAAATTCCTTGGAACATTAACACTATTCTAAAAAAAATCAATTTTATTAAACAATAATTGCACGACTATAATATACTTTAGAAATTAAAGAATATTTAAAAATCAAACTGACCTTGTACGAGTTCCAGTTGAGTCTCGCGACGAACTATGTGCCTTTGAGAGCAGTTCGTACAGCTTATATATAGTATCTTATGTACGCCCCTAACTTCGTTCACACGCAACGATAACATATGTTCAGACAGACGGCGACAATTAATTATACGCTCAGACAGACGGCGGCAATTAATTATACGCTCAGACAGACGGATGCAATTAATTTAGCGACTAGCTAAACAGATGTCCAGACAGCTGCAAAATGCACGTGGGAGTCAACTCCCACATTCAAAAAATGCATGTGGGAGCCAACTACCGCTTGTCCCTATTATATTACATACCCACCAATGATAACAGATGGTCTGTCAGCATTCTGTTGTAAAAAATAACTCCACATGTGAAAATCATGGTGGGAGCCGATTACATCATTTGCAACGTCCTATTATTCAGATATTACATAAATATTGCGCGTGCATGTGTTTTATATAAGTGAATTGACAACTGCATATCATGTGTGTTTCTTACAAGTAGGGCTCGACATAGCGAGCCGTAGACCAACAGGTTGGTGCGTGCAGATATTACATAAATAAATTGACAACTGCATATCATGTGTGTTTCTTACAACAACAAATGTAGGGCTCGACATAGCGAGCCGCAGACCAACAGGTTGCTGCGAACGTATTTTTTTCAATCTGTTTATATATTTACTTAACACATAAACACAACATCGACGATATCGGCGTGGCAGTGTAAATATATACGAAACCAGTACACTATAACACACGCACGAGTTGGCAACAATGGCGGCAGTGTAAACATAGTTGTAAAATAAACTTGTAGATATTTTTTTCTTTTATGTTTATATTTTGTGTATTTATAATAAACTTGTACATATTTTTTCATTGTATTTTTTTTTTCAATCTGTTTATACATTTACTTAAATGTGTGTTTCTTACAGGGAAACTGACAGTTCATTGCTGGACGTCACACGACGGGAAATTCAAAAATTGTGGTGGTGGGGGTAACCATTTTTTTTTTCAATCTGTTTATATATTTACTTAACACATAGACACAACATCGACGATATCGGCACGGCAGTGTAAATATATACGAAACCAGTACACTATAACACCGAGTTGGCAACAATGGCGAAACATATATTCAACCCGTACACTATAACACCGAACCGACAACGTCGACAGTTGGCAACACCGACGCTTTTCCAACATGGCCGAACTTCCGGAAAAACCCCTTACATATACATACCCATACACTATAACACATGCACGAATCGGCAACCTGGCCGTACCTTAACCACTACATACATCCACAACCCGACAACATCGCAGCTTTTCCAACATGGCCGCCGCCGACCCACCACGACGGGCGGCCATCAAGCCACCACCAGGCCACCGCCCAGCGACGATGACGACGTCAACGGCGAACGGCGAACAAGGCCACGCCTCCGCCAATCAACGCACACATTACCCCACTTTAGGCTGGCCGACGACAACATGGCCGAAAGCCAACTACCGCATGGTTACCCCCACCACCACAATTTTTGAATTTCCCGCCGTGTGACGTCACTTCCGGCAATGAACTGTCAGTTTCCCCCTACTAATTGTAAGCCTTAATGTCGCCGTCTCCCAGGTATAACGTGTATTATACAGATTCAATGATCGTTGAAAAATGTTCTTGACACCATTAACCTCCATTCCGCCACTAACACCAGAGTAGTTATCAGTACAAGTCGTACAACTACTTGTACAATTATAGCCATTATTATATTTGTCCTGGCATCTTCAATATTTTAGACATCACTTCATAACCTAAAACCTTATCTGTCTCAATGCTTGTTGCGGTTACTACTCCATTGAGTGAGGTATGCCCTCATTTTTGGAAAAATCCCTGCTTCCACCGTTCAAATCTACAGCTTTCTCCATCGCCCTTTTCATTGAATCAAAACAAACTATAGTAGTAGCACTTTAAAGTATATCAGTATACTTATTAATTATGGGAGGACTAGGCAAGTTGAGGATTCCACAAAATATATTTGCTCTCCTCGCTGACCTTTGACAATTGCTCGTGTAGGCCATAAATAAATCTCAGGTTTATGTCATACAGTTGTTTTTTACTAGTATTAGTAGTTTGTAAGACATCAGATGATGTAAAATACTTTTGGTTAGACCTATCTCAGTTCTCACAAGAAACCTTAAAAACAGAAACTAGTGGTACCCATACACTTATCATTATTCTTGCACAATATTATTGGGTGGTGCCCCTACACAGTGTAATATTATTGTACAACCTTAGTTGACTCTTGAACTTCTTCGAGTGAACATGTTGAGTGATATCGAGGCAAGTTGTGTGGTAATTGCACTGATTCTGTGTTTAAAAAAGAATAAGAGAAAGGACCGCATAAGGATGAAAGAATGGTACAAGAAAAGGAATAAATATACTCATGAAAGGCTGTTGAATGAACTATGGCTATCTGAACCGCACGATTTTTGAAACTTAGTGCATTTAGATTGCGAATCATTTGACGAACTGCTAAATATGTTTACGCCTAAGATAAAAATTCAGAATACTATGTTGAGAGATACTATTTTGCCAAGCCAGCATTTGTCTATAAAACTACGCTACCTTGCTACAGGAAATACGTTCAAAGTCTTAAAGTTCACAAGTGCTATATCTCCACAAGTAATTAGAAAAATCGTTATGAAAATATGCAAAGCCATAATATGGAGCCTGAAGGACTACATTAAGATAAGAAAGGTTGTCAAACATACCATATTTTGTGTTTTGTATTTATGTACTTGAAAAAGTTTCATAAAAACGTTATAAGCATATCGCCTTAAACATACACGTAATATAAAAGAAATTCTTACATTTTTATTGATAGTTTGAAAAAAACTGTGAAGTGGTATTCTGTGCTGGATCACTGTAAAATACAGGGCTTAACTGTGTTGAGGCTGAGCTGTATGATGTTGGTGGGGTACTGAATGAGTTACTCTGAACAGAATCTCGTTGAAGAGTGCCTATTTGGCCCTCAAATAAAATGTCATTGATGGCCTTCTTCGCAAAGAGCTGTTGTTGTGGTTCCATCTTTCGTAATTCTACAGCCCACGGTGACGCTACCTTATTGTATTCGCCAGGAGGGTGTTGAAGACTCTTTCCTGCAAGTGATATAAGTTTCTGCGAATAATCGATTCTTCTTGTTTTTTCTCTTTGGTGCTCCCCGAGGACCAAGTGGTTCTCCATCGTTCTGTAAATAAACACATCCTTTTGAAAACAGAAGTTGAGAACTCTGTGGTATACCTACTACTACACTTATCTAATAACTGTGCTGTGATAAAATTTCAGTTCCCCAAAACTCAAGCTGAATGTAAGGTTGTTGTAGACGGATCTTATAACCAATGGAATTGCTTGGGTGCTGTCGATGGCAAGCATGTGAAAATTAAAAAAACACCCAAGTCTGGTTATAGTACCACAATTACAAAAAAATTTTTTTAGTGTCATACTACTTGCAGTAGGAAGTTGACGAACCACTCTTTAAAAAGTTCCGAATTCATTTCGTTGTGATAATCTGTATTTAATGAAGATTTCTGTGCGTGGAAAATTAATTTGCATTACTTCACAAATCCTGTTTTAGCTGACTACGGAGGGAAATTGCTCCTTTATTTTAGTGAGTTTAATCTCCCGCACTGTTTTTCCGTAGTATTTGGTCTTAATTTCGCTACTTTTAAAGTAGCGCATAGACTGCCGGGGTATGGCTTCCAACCGTCTGCTCTCTTTCACTTCTTCCAATGTCCAGCCAGGTGTTTCTCTTGCTATTTTACCACCGTCCTTAAAGTACCGCATCTTGCGTGTGTACTGACTCGGCGGCTCCGCAGCACGCTCTTCCCTCCTTCTTTGGCGCTCCAGCGCCTTGATTTCATCGATAGGTCTCATGAAATAGTTGTTGACCCAGCGGGTGTGTTTAGTGGAGTTATTCCACTGTGTAACTCCCATTCTCTCTTCTCCTGCTCTCCTTCTCAACTTCTATCTAATATTTTTCTGTAGGCTAGAACCTTCCTCAACTATAACTAGCTTTGTGTCGTTTTAGAAAATCATTACCTAATATAACCTCTAAATTTAACCCTCAAACTACCAAGAAAGTATTATCATATTCAGCCCCATTTATCTTCATATTATAACGGTGTAATTAATTAATTTGTGAATTACTTAATTACTTAATTTAATTGTGTATTGCTTAATGAAGTATACCCTTCACAAGCCAATTACAACAATGTAATTAAGGTACAAATATATTAATTACTCAGGTTGCTTACTTTTTGTGATTAATCTGGTTCTTTATGTTTATTGATCAATCAGTAATATAGATCGATTCGTGTGTTAGTCGCCATTTACGACAGTGTACTTAAAATGTTAATGTAAGATTCTAGAATTCTCAAGAGTGTTCACTCAATACACATTAAATTTATGTCATTATAATGGTGAATTGAATTGTGGATTATACACTGGGTTTTTTGATAATGATGAACGCATTATTGATCTGCTTACGTACTAATTTATTATACGTTAAACAATTGTATTCAATAACAAACATATCTTCCTGGACCTGCAAATACATCAAAACATCGAACATATACATATCAAAATATAAATTCCTTCTTAATCGCTCTCTGAAATACATATAACATATAAAATATACATACAACATAACCAAATAATATTTACTTTATCTAATGCGTTCATTCATCCAGATGGATTAGCTTTAATAGATCTTGATTATATTTAAATGCAACCTTCCTTTAATAACTTTTCTCATAATTACTCAGGATAGGTTCTTTGAAAGAGACAGGACAGTAGTTTGACTATACTAATAAAATCATAAAGCGTTACTTGATAATAGTTTATCCGTTATACTCCATCGGTGCTAGATTCCAGGTGATGACGATTATTTGAAGACGGTGCTCCATTGGGTGATGATCACTTTCACTGGTTATATGCACACGGGTCGTTAACAGAATAGTGTAGGTGTGTTATGTTTATTCACTGTCCGTACAGTTCATCTCGTCTCCGCGTACAACCATCATTAAGTAATAAATGCTTAATCAAATGTTCAGTGTGGTTCTTTGTGTGTCTACACTAGGTATTAGTGTGTAGTTGTATAATAGTTCCTTTTAAATAAGAGTGTCTTGATTACTGTAAATTATGAATATTACTGTGTCGTTCGCCCCCATTCATCCATAGTTCTTCCTCAGCCCATTCATCCATTTCTTGGAAGTAAACTGAGTTCCGTTGTCGGTAAGTACCGCTTTTGGATAACCCACTTCTTCGCAGTACTGTTTCATTCTCCTTAATGTTGTTGTCGTCGTCGCCCTTCGGAGTGTAAACAATCTGACGTATTTTGTGAAATTGTCGATGACTACAAACAGGTATTTAACTCCGGCCGCTGCCGTGGGTAAGGGTCCGTAATAATCAGCACTTACGAGCTCACCCCTCCCTAACGGTGTAAACGCCTTTGTTCCACCGAACAAAATCCTGTTACTGGTGTCCTTACATTTTTGACATCTATCACACGTTTTTATGTGAACTTTCACTTTCTTTAGCATCTTGTCCATAGTGAAATGTTCTTGTATCATTTCCATGCATTTTTTCGCTCGCAAGTGTCCGTACATACTGTGTATTTCGGCAATTAATTTTCCAGATACACTATCAGGTATATACAGCTTCCACTCGTTCTTGCGTCGTCTGTATAATTTACCATTAACATATTTATAAAATTCACTTAATTCCTTATCTACTCTTCCTACATTAACTTTATTAATAATAGATTTAAGCTTAATATCATTGAGTTGGTATCTTCCGATGTTTTTGATGATTCTACTCACCTCCTTATCCATTTTAATCGTTATATGGTTAACCAAGTACTCGTATATATCCTCGTTGACTTCTTCTGGTGTGGGGTCTGTTGGATTTCTACTTAAAATATCGGCAACAACGTTGTCCTTACCTTTGCAATGTACAATGTGAAATTTATATTCTTGAATGCTTAAGATCCATCTTGTTATGCGGGAATTGTTTAAATGACACTTGTGCATGAAGGTCAGTGCCTTGTTATCAGTGATAACGGTCAAAGGTTGTCCCAAAATATAAATGCGAAACTTCTCTAAACGTCGTACGATACATAGTAGTTCTTTTTCTGTAGTGAAATAATTTCTTTCAGCGCCTTTAAATGTTCTACTTGTAAACGCGATGACTCCGATTCTCCCTTCTTCATCTAACTGGTACAATTGACCACCGTATGCAAAATTACTGGCGTCACATTGCATATAATACCTTTGATTAACTCGAGGAAATTTTAAAATAACAGTTTCAATAAATAATTCCTTGACTTGCTGAAAACAATTATTCAGCTCCGGTGTCCAAATGAATTTACATCCTTTTTTCAATAATTCAAGCAGCGGTTGCGTGGTTTCCGCATATTTATCCGTGAAACGGTTATAAAAGTTGGTGAGTCCCAAGAAACCCTTCAGTTGCTTCTGATTTTTAGGAGTAGGAAATTTCATAATAGCACTTATTTTCTCCTCCGTCGCCTGGATTCCGTGCGTTGTCAGGCGATATCCTAGGTAAGATATTTCTTGCCTGAAGAATTGCGATTTTTCTAAACTTATCGTTAAATTTGCTTTTCTTAAATTCTCTAATAATAATTCTAAGTGTGCTAAGTGTGTTTCTAGACTATTAGAATAACATAGACAGTCATCCACATAAATGATAGTATTTCTTTTGACCTCTTCTTCTAATACCATGTCTAATCATCTCGTTAACGCCGCCGAACTGGTACTTAATCCAAATGGTGTGACCGTAAAGCGGTAGCACTTACCCTCATACATAAAGGCTGTGAAATCTCGGCATTCTGGCTTTAATGGTACCTGCCAGAAGCTACTGGTCAGATCGACTGTGGACAGGTACTTCATCTTGCTGCATCTTGCCAATGTATCATTTATCGGTGAGGCTTCCTCGTAGACCGGGATCGTCACACTGTTTACCTTCCTCGCATCCAGGCATAATCGGACCCTTCCATCCTTCTTTATCACAGTCACAAGTGGGTTTACGAATGGGCTGTTGCAACGTTCAATCACCCCAAAACGTAACATACGACTTATTTCTTCCTGAACTTTCCCCTTGTATGCAAGTGGGACTGGCCAACCTCTCTGGAAATACGGTGGCCTGTCTGTCACTTGGAATTCGTGTGCGTATCCGTTGATTCTTCCGGGGCACTCCCTGAATAAACTCCTGTTTCTTACTAAAATTTCCTTTAATCGTGTCAATACATTTTCATTTCCACAGTCAATACTTTCCACTTTTTCGTCAATACTCCGCATGATTTCTTCATCTTCTTCTCTGCTTATCACCACCATATGCATGATTGGTGTCGCATACACTTCTTCGTTAGCTTTTCCTTTCAGCTCGATTATTCTCCTTCCCATATTGTAATAAAATAAATATTAGTGTAAGTGTGTTGATGATATAAGAGATTGTGATTGTGAAGTTCGACTCCGATGTAATCAAGCCCCTCTGTTTGGACTATTCAATTTGTAATAAAATAAATAAGATTGATGTGTGAATCTGTAAGTTGTAAGGTGTTTAATTGGTGTGGCTCTCGACGTCTTACTGGCCTGAAACACTTCCTTAAGTTTCCCAGCTGGTCGAGTCCCAATGGTAGCAAGACCGGTCGAGTAGCGTAAAGTTGATGAAGAAATATATATGCTCAGCTTCACCGAAAGTTTCAAAACAAAAATTATTGTTTTGAAGAAAATTAAAAAAAAATTATGTTTATAAAAAAAAATAATAAAAAAAAATTTTAATTTTATTAATTAATTAATTAGGATCAATTAATTAATATAGGGCTGTGAAGTTTTAAACAGTGTAATGCTCTTCTGAAAATTTTTATTAAAGTTTTAGTATAATTTAAATAATCTATCACCACTCATAAGACTGTCTGTAAACCAATCGATATTTGTTTACCTTTCTATTTTTTAGGTTATCTTCACTTACGGGTGGTAAAGTCCTTGTAGATTATCAATTAGAATTATATTATTGGTAATTAGTATTATTGAAGAAATAAAGAACTATTAAGTATTGAAAAGTATTAATGTTTTATTAAGTAACAGCAATATTGACTCTTATCGATTAGTATCGATTCTCAGGATATCGAAAAAAGTTACAAGTATATGTTATAAAAATTATATAGGGTTCTTTAAACAGCCAGTTATTACCAAAGTCAGAGAAATCGGGCTAATATTTAAAAAGTATAACGTTACAATCAAATTAATAGTTATTAATAAACACAGACATTGAATAATAATTTGTAAATATAATAATTGTTTTCACCCAACAGCTGTTGAACTAAGAGGAGGTACTGGAATTGTCAAAGAAAGATGGCTGCCGTCAAGTCGATGAAAATGTTGCTCGTTGCTGCTGCATTCCAAATAATGTATTTTGACGCAATATTTCTGTTCTCGTGTCCGCAAATCTCTTGTTATATGTTGTGTAGTGACTGGTGTAGTGATTCTGGGTTGTATTTAGTGTATCTGTATAATTATTAGTTCAAACACTTTCTCCGATTCCGTCACTAAGTTGGTTTAATGTATTATACAGTTTTCTAGTGTTTTATGGTGTTTTTCGGAGTAGATTTATATTGTTCTGTGTTATGGAGTGTTACTTGATCGTTTCTGTTATAATATGATAGTTTCAGAAGTATTTTACAAGTCACTCGCGATTTCACAATAACTCACTATACACTCGCTTGTATGACGATTATAGGTTAGGTTATTCACGTTATCAAAGGTATGTCATGTTAACCGTTCAACTACCAATAATTAACTAACTGTTTCCTTCAGTTTCAATTAAACTCTTAGCCCATATAATATTATCCTTAACATTGTTCAAAAATATTTTCACATCCTGTGTACATTTTACTATTTCACTATATGAATGCCTAAACTTTGGTTATTTGTCAATTTTATTCACTAGATTTGATTTAAATTAATCTTTCAGTTCATTCTGGTTATTTTCAGATTAAATAATGCCATTTTATAGTGTTTTCTGTCCAAAAAATAGTAATTTTACTTTCAGTTTGGGTATACTCTGAAGAGTCCAAAACATCAAAATTTACTTCCTGTCATTATATAAATTCAGCCATTTTATCAGTTATATTTAATATTAATAATCCTATATTGTATTAAAAGGTTCCTATTCCCTTATTTTCTGGTAATTAATTGAATTAGTTGTATTCTGAAACATTATTCTGAAATATATGACTCCCATGTCTAAATTTCTGAGTTTAGTCATTTTATTTTTATTTATAATTCTGAATATAATTTATTAAAATCTCTCTAAATGGTATGTGCAATTATATGGCATGATCTCAAGTTTATTTTGTCTAAACCCCTTTTGTTTATTTGCTTTTAAATGAGTAATTTCTCTGTTTTGATGAAGTTTGGTTTCCATTCTTTTGGCCTATGATTTTTTTTAACAATTTTTCTTACAAAATAATTTACAAACAATATATGATGTGTGATACCCTCTCTGAATTTTTACAAATAGTATTATAAATTAAACATGTTTTCAAATTACACAAAAACAATTAGTATTGGTTACAATACAAACAATAGTTAACACAAAATAAAGAACATTTTTTTTAAATAAATGGTTGTCTTCAAATCAGACATTTTGCAACAAAATTCCCATTTCCAACATGGAAATATGGTTTACAACAAAGGTTTTGTACTAACTAACATCTTAATTACTCTCTACTATTTACAAGTGGTAATTATTTTTATAGTTCTGATGTTGGTTGTTTCAGACCCAAACAAATGGCCTTATATCTAAAACATTTTTAAACATTCTTGTACTATATACATTAAAACCTTATATTTATATTCTTATTTCTAACTATTATTATAAGTAGGATTCTACAGTTTTTATACAGTCTTTTATACCTTGTCTTTGGGGAATTGTACCCTGTCATTAACAAATAAATAGTATGAACCGTTCACAAAGCACTATGAAATCTGTTTTTCTTTTTTCATGTAAAACAAAAATGTTATTTTAAACAGATTCATGTCTTATGAACAACATATTGTCACCGTACATATTTTAAGTCATTGAAAAATGCATATTTCATTGCATCCAATGTTTGTGATTGCCAAGAATGAAACACAAGGTTCATTTTTTATAATACCCAAAACCATCACTGGTTCACTTTGCACTTATTTATTATGTTAATGCTAAATGGTCGTATAGTCTTATCAACATAATAAATTGGTTAGCGTTTTTCAATGGAGATTTGTTCCATGGGTACTATATTATTGTTTCATCTTAGTTCACAGGAAACTTTTACTTTATACACTCCTCTCTCTTAAATTTATATACATGTGGTTTTTATTTCGTTATACTTTTGTTTTTAGATATATATTTTGGGGATATAGGGATTTGGGTGTCTTTTATAAGAGCATGACGTCTTCTTCAGGATGCTGCCCTCTTCTTCTTTCTTCAGTCTTCTTTTCTCCTGCCTTCTGGGACTGGTATCTTCTCCATCTGTTCTTGATGCCATCGGGTTTCTTGGGATCTTCTCCATCTTCTTCTTTAATTCAGAAATACACAACCTGTATTGGTTGATCTTGGCTTATTTTAGGGTTTCTATTCTATTTATTCTCCCTCGTTGTGGGTTTGGTCATATTGTGTACTGCTTTGTTATTTACTATTTTACCTTCCTGGGTTATACCTTGAAAACCTTTGGTTATGAGACTGGTTTTGGATGACTCATCACTAGTAACTCCTTTTATTTTAACTTGTATTTTCTTTATAATAATGATTTCTTTCCACAGTTGCTATGAATTAATCTTTTTATATTCAACTTAGTGCTTTCTTCCAAATTTAAATATTATAACTTCATTATTCTAATGATCAATTGCCATTCAATATTATGCATACATCTGTCACGCTACAGATTGCTCTCCTCCAGAAGTAATTATTTCAGACATGTTTATGGATGAAATAATTTCTTATTATAATTTCATCATTTCTTATAATTCATTTTCTTCTCCATTTTTATATCGACTTTTTTATATTAGAGTTTTATTAATTTTATATATATGGTTACTTGTCTTACTACTGATCCTTTTTGGATAGTTAGTGTCTTCTGAGATATATTATAATTGTAATACATTTTCTTTCTATATCAACTTCGTGTTGTATCCTTGGGATATTAATTCCCTAACATTCCCTATCACGTGGGCTGGGGCAGATTAGAGGGGCACTGTACGCTACTTCTCTGCTGGCCATACACCACTTCTATAAATTGAGTACAGGGGCATATCCATCCCTGCTCAAAAAACATAATGCTGCTGGAATTATCTTCAGTCAGTCATCGAATAAATAAATAAAAAGTAGTCTCATTTTCGACTAATAAAAATATCTTTGGATTCTCCACTTCGTAGTCTCTCAGATTATCTCACATTTTCTATCTTAATAAATCTTCATAATCATTATTATACTCATTACATATATATTTTTTCAAAACTCTTAACTTGTCTGATATATTTAATTTAATTATGGTTGAAAATCTTTCTTTTAATAATTTTGGTTACTGTTTACAGTGTAACTCTCTTTCTTCTCCATCTGAATTCTCTTTATACTTTCTTCTGGTTATTCATAGTATTAGCATGGTCTTTATAAATAGTCTTTCGTATTCATTATTTGAATGGTCTTAATATATTATATTTAATTTTTTTTTTTTTTTTTTTTTACATTGTATCTTTACATTAGATATACAGGTTGTTATTGATCATTTTATTTAAACATTTTGGTTCTTTCCTTTCTCTTAGAAAGTTATTAATCCGCCTTCGCATTCATTAGCATTAATTCATTTATATTATATTTCATGTGGTATTTCTTCTCTTTGCATTTCATATAGGTCTTATTATTATCATTTGTTCAAAATCATCTTCTCCATCTGTTTGGTATGAGTTGTTCTTCTTCGCTCTTAATTAACTGTTTTCATTATCGTTTCATAGGTAATTAGTCTCTTTGCTTCCAAATTTTTTTTTTCTTCTCTGGCATATTACACTCTTTTTTGTTATTCTTCTCTACTCCTTCAAATGCTATTGTGAATGTCTAGCATTTATTCTGGATTAACGTTAATTCTCTTTTCTGAATTAACCACTTTATTTTCTTCTCAATTCAATTATAATTGACCCATAATTATTTTTTGGAACTTGGTTAGTTTTAATATAAAATTCAAACTATTCTTTTTATTTAATTGAAAAATATTTCTCATACATCCTTGTAATATGTTGATCTTATCTTGTTTCAAAGTCCTGACGTTCTATCAACATTCAAATTCTGTTTAATTCATTTATTCCCAGAATTGTTTCATTCAGAATTGTTTATAGTACTGTTATCTTACTACTATTTCTGAATGTTTTGGTATTTTTCCAAAATCAAATTCTTCTTAATTATTTACCATAAAGTTTTCTCATAATTCAGTGGTAGTAAGCTGTGCTTGCTTAATTTTAAATTTTTTAAATTAAGTTCAAAATTCTCTCTCTTTCTCTTTCTTCCATAAAGTTTTGTTCTAAATTATCAGGTTGTAGTAAGAAGTACTTACTCAATTTTAAATTTTTATAAATAAATTCAAAATTCCTTTCTTCTTAATTCTTTCATAAAGTTTGTTCAAAATTATCAGTGGTAGTAAGATGTTCTTACTAAATTTTAAATTTTTATAATTATATTTCAATTCAAAAGTTTTTTTTTTCTTTCTTCCATAAAGTTTGTTCCAAAATTATTATGTTGTAGTAAGAAGTACTTACATATTTTAGAATAAGTTATATTCAAAATTCTTTCTTTTTCTTTCTTCCATAAAGTTTGTTCCAAAATTATTAGGTTGTAGTAAGATGTACTTACATTATTTTAGGATTTTTTTTAAAAAATATAAATTCTAAATTCCTAAAACTCACAACTCATTCTTCATAATATTTCTTCATAGAAGCTTGATTGTACACTCCTTTGATTTTTCCTGAAATGATTTCCCTCAACTCATATGTATTGTTATGCTTATCATTTACCACAACATATGGGGTTATATTGTACTCTACACTGGCCCATATTATTTATACTTTTGTAAGTTGATCTCCACTTTTTCTTTTCTTATAAATTTTCTTTTCTTTTATATACCCAGGAAGATGGACGATTTTCTTTATGTCGTTCCATTGCTCATATTTTTATTTGTCATGTTCATTTTCTTACATAGTCTTCACTCATAAAACCCAGTTTTGTTTCTATGTTTATTCTCCATATCATTTCCTTTCAATGATATTTATTCCGTCTCCTTCACCGTTGTTTTTCGCCGTAGTCGGTTATCATGATCTCCGTCCCTTTTCTTGATGGTGTGTGGTATCTGTGTCAACCAGGGTCCATCATCTCAGTTGCTCTTATAAAATTTACCCTAGGGCGCGACACTCGGTTATTATTACTGTTATTGTTTTTATTACTAAAGTTATAATTATAGTAATTTCGGTTAGGTGGGTAAGGGCTGTCATCATTATTGTTGGGATATGGATTTCTCTGACTGTATAGAATATTATTATTATGTTGATGAAAATTGTTTCTATTGTTTGGATAGGGGTTGTTATTCCTAATGCCGTTAAAATTACTGCTAAACTGGTCATTACGCGGCGGGTTGTTAGGGCCGTCGTAATTACTGGGCTGGCTCCCTCTATCATCATATTGTATACACCAATACTTCTCTGGTCCATGTTTTGTGTTACCTGACAAATATATGTGAGGATCTTCATCTGGGTTATCACTTATTATTTGTTTATCTGAAACACCATAAGCTGGTTTACCATCACATATCCACTCTGATGGAATATATTTTAGTCTAACCGTACCCTGGAACTGTCCTAGATGGCACACTAATGGAATACATTCTGGTGATTCATCTGTGCCGTCATTACAGTCTGGTACGACATCACATTTCCATCTTTCTGAAATCCACTGTCCAGTCTTGCGCTGAAATTGATCTGGTCCACATGTTGTATTCTGTTTATCTCTGGTCCTTTCCCATTGGTAGACTACTGTCTTGTGGTAAATTATTTCTGAAATTACTTCGATTCTCCTTCTATAATTCATAGAATTCATGATGTCTTTGTCATAGGTAATTGGGATATTATTGCCATCAATTAACCCATGTTTCATCATCTCCAACTCTTCCTTCGTTTTTATTACATTTCTTGGATACATTCTCCTTTTCCTTGGTTTAATATCTTCCTGGTTTCGGTTAGTTTCCATTTCAGGTACTACCATTACTTGTTCCTGTGTTTTATCATTTGGTACTTCCTCTGGTTCTGGTTGGCTATCATTTTTTATTTCTTTGGTCCTCTCCTTTCTTAACTCTTCTCTTTTCAATCTGTCCTCTCTCATTTTCTTAGTCTCGTCATCTAGCATTTTATTTTGATCATCCAGTTTCTTCATTGTCGACTTGTGGCACTCATCCAGTTTCTTACTTAATTCTTCTTTCAAGGATTGGTTGTTCTCCTTTATAATCTTACTCAAATCTTCTTTTGTAGAATCCATTTGCTTCATCATTGATTCGTGGCACTCATCCATTTTCTGACTCAATTGTATAAGCATTTCCATTATCTTATCCGCTTCTTCTTGTGTAAGTTCTGCCATTTTGATTGTCGTTGTCCCCTTTTCTCTGGCTTTGTAGCTGTTGCCTAGCTCCAACTAGTGATTGTGCAGAATGTATTGGCCTTCCAATCGCTAATTAAAGCCCCTAAAGTTGTGCACCAATTTGTAATAAAATAAATATTAGTGTAAGTGTGTTGATGATATAAGAGATTGTGATTGTGAAGTTCGACTCCGATGTAATCAAGCCCCTCTGTTTGGACTATTCAATTTGTAATAAAATAAATAAGATTGATGTGTGAATCTGTAAGTTGTAAGGTGTTTAATTGGTGTGGCTCTCGACGTCTTACTGGCCTGAAACACTTCCTTAAGTTTCCCAGCTGGTCGAGTCCCAATGGTAGCAAGACCGGTCGAGTAGCGTAAAGTTGATGAAGAAATATATATGCTCAGCTTCACCGAAAGTTTCAAAACAAAAATTATTGTTTTGAAGAAAATTAAAAAAAAATTGTTTATAAAAAAAAATAATAATAAAAAATTTTTTTTAATTTTATTAATTAATTAATTAGGATCAATTAATTAATATAGGGCTGTGAAGTTTTAAACAGTGTAATGCTCTTCTGAAAATTTTTATTAAAGTTTTAGTATAATTTAAATAATCTATCACCACTCATAAGACTGTCTGTAAACCAATCGATATTTGTTTACCTTTCTATTTTTTAGGTTATCTTCACTTACGGGTGGTAAAGTCCTTGTAGATTATCAATTAGAATTATATTATTGGTAATTAGTATTATTGAAGAAATAAAGAACTATTAAGTATTGAAAAGTATTAATGTTTTATTAAGTAACAGCAATATTGACTCTTATCGATTAGTATCGATTCTCAGGATATCGAAAAAAGTTACAAGTATATGTTATAAAAATTATATAGGGTTCTTTAAACAGCCAGTTATTACCAAAGTCAGAGAAATCGGGCTAATATTTAAAAAGTATAACGTTACAATCAAATTAATAGTTATTAATAAACACAGACATTGAATAATAATTTGTAAATATAATAATTGTTTTCACCCAACAGCTGTTGAACTAAGAGGAGGCACTGGAATTGTCAAAGAAAGATGGCTGCCGTCAAGTCGATGAAAATGTTGCTCGTTGCTGCTGCATTCCAAATAATGTATTTTGACGCAATATTTCTGTTCTCGTGTCCGCAAATCTCTTGTTATATGTTGTGTAGTGACTGGTGTAGTGATTCTGGGTTGTATTTAGTGTATCTGTATAATTATTAGTTCAAACACTTTCTCCGATTCCGTCACTAAGTTGGTTTAATGTATTATACAGTTTTCTAGTGTTTTATGGTGTTTTTCGGAGTAGATTTATATTGTTCTGTGTTATGGAGTGTTACTTGATCGTTTCTGTTATAATATGATAGTTTCAGAAGTATTTTACAAGTCACTCGCGATTTCACAATAACACATACACTCGCTTGTATGACGATTATAGGTTAGGTTATTCACGTTATCAAAGGTATGTCATGTTAACCGTTCAACTACCAATAATTAACTAACTGTTTCCTTCAGTTTCAATTAAACTCTTAGCCCATATAATATTATCCTTAACATTGTTCAAAAATATTTTCACATCCTGTGTACATTTTACTATTTCACTATATGAATGCCTAAACTTTGGTTATTTGTCAATTTTATTCACTAGATTTGATTTAAATTAATCTTTCAGTTCATTCTGGTTATTTTCAGATTAAATAATGCCATTTTATAGTGTTTTCTGTCCAAAAAATAGTAATTTTACTTTCAGTTTGGGTATACTCTGAAGAGTCCAAAACATCAAAATTTACTTCCTGTCATTATATAAATTCAGCCATTTTATCAGTTATATTTAATATTAATAATCCTATATTGTATTAAAAGGTTCCTATTCCCTTATTTTCTGGTAATTAATTGAATTAGTTGTATTCTGAAACATTATTCTGAAATATATGACTCCCATGTCTAAATTTCTGAGTTTAGTCATTTTATTTTTATTTATAATTCTGAATATAATTTATTAAAATCTCTCTAAATGGTATGTGCAATTATATGGCATGATCTCAAGTTTATTTTGTCTAAACCCCTTTTGTTTATTTGCTTTTAAATGAGTAATTTCTCTGTTTTGATGAAGTTTGGTTTCCATTCTTTTGGCCTATGATTTTTTTTAACAAATTTTCTTACAAAATAATTTACAAACAATATATGATGTGTGATACCCTCTCTGACTTTTTACAAATAGTATTATAAATTAAACATGTTTTCAAATTACACAAAAACAATTAGTATTGGTTACAATACAAACAATAGTTAACACAAAATAAAGAACATTTTTTTTAAATAAATGGTTGTCTTCAAATCAGACATTTTGCAACAAAATTCCCATTTCCAACATGGAAATATGGTTTACAACAAAGGTTTTGTACTAACTAACATCTTAATTACTCTCTACTATTTACAAGTGGTAATTATTTTTATAGTTCTGATGTTGGTTGTTTCAGACCCAAACAAATGGCCTTATATCTAAAACATTTTTAAACATTCTTGTACTATATACATTAAAACCTTATATTTATATTCTTATTTCTAACTATTATTATAAGTAGGATTCTACAGTTTTTATACAGTCTTTTATACCTTGTCTTTGGGGAATTGTACCCTGTCATTAACAAATAAATAGTATGAACCGTTCACAAAGCACTATGAAATCTGTTTTTCTTTTTTCATGTAAAACAAAAATGTTATTTTAAACAGATTCATGTCTTATGAACAACATATTGTCACCGTACATATTTTAAGTCATTGAAAAATGCATATTTCATTGCATCCAATGTTTGTGATTGCCAAGAATGAAACACAAGGTTCATTTTTTATAATACCCAAAACCATCACTGGTTCACTTTGCACTTATTTATTATGTTAATGCTAAATGGTCGTATAGTCTTATCAACATAATAAATTGGTTAGCGTTTTTCAATGGAGATTTGTTCCATGGGTACTATATTATTGTTTCATCTTAGTTCACAGGAAACTTTTACTTTATACACTCCTCTCTCTTAAATTTATATACATGTGGTTTTTATTTCGTTATACTTTTGTTTTTAGATATATATTTTGGGGATATAGGGATTTGGGTGTCTTTTATAAGAGCATGACGTCTTCTTCAGGATGCTGCCCTCTTCTTCTTTCTTCAGTCTTCTTTTCTCCTGCCTTCTGGGACTGGTATCTTCTCCATCTGTTCTTGATGCCATCGGGTTTCTTGGGATCTTCTCCATCTTCTTCTTTAATTCAGAAATACACAACCTGTATTGGTTGATCTTGGCTTATTTTAGGGTTTCTATTCTATTTATTCTCCCTCGTTGTGGGTTTGGTCATATTGTGTACTGCTTTGTTATTTACTATTTTACCTTCCTGGGTTATACCTTGAAAACCTTTGGTTATGAGACTGGTTTTGGATGACTCATCACTAGTAACTCCTTTTATTTTAACTTGTATTTTCTTTATAATAATGATTTCTTTCCACAGTTGCTATGAATTAATCTTTTTATATTCAACTTAGTGCTTTCTTCCAAATTTAAATATTATAACTTCATTATTCTAATGATCAATTGCCATTCAATATTATGCATACATCTGTCACGCTACAATATCTATACGGCATCCGGTTTTCTGTAGAAAACTCATCCCTAAAATACATGGTTTAACAAGATCCGGTATAATTAAAAACACACATTCGCTCCTAACTCCATCTATCTGTATATCACATAATATTTGTTTCTTAATTAATTTTGATTTGTTTCCTACTGCGCTAATTACAAGAGTATTGGTCATGGGCAATATCTCGTACGGTTCTATGCCCTTCTTATTTTGATTATACCATGATTCTGACATACCGTTGATTAAACTTCCGGTGTCAAGTAGAGCTAATACAGTTATATCATTATTAAATTTTATAATTACTTCGGGACACTTTAATACACGCTGAGCAATTTCCTCTTCATCATCATACAATAAGTCATTTCTTAAATCTGGTAGAAGGATATGTACATTATTGGTAGTGTCATCGTCCGGTAAATTGACTATCTTAGTTACTAGGTCGTGTGATTTTTTATTTTTCTCTTCCTGCTGCTGCATTTTGGGTTCGACGGCCTTCGACGTAGACGCACCTTTGTTCACAAAACTAATAGTGTTGACAGGCTGCCCCCCTGCATTCCGGTTGTATTGTGTACGGGCAGTTACTTTCTCACCCCAATCCCGTTTGGGTCTATTGTCACCTCTTTCTCGCCGACTTTCACTTTCTGCTGTCGCTGCGTACTGAAACTCTTTGTTATTGCGTGGTCGAATCTGTGTGTATTCGACGATCAATGACTCGAAATTCGGAATCATGGTTATTCCTCTCGTAATAACGGCCAATTGTACGTCACGACCGAAATGACGTGCGATCTTACGGATCAATTGTCTATCTGTTATCGTGGGCGTCAGCTGTCTGCTTTCTAAGGGAATACGCTGGGTATATTGAATAGTGCTTACTTGTCCGTGCCAATCAAATCTCCCATACTCGAGGTGGTCTCTAATTTCGTCTGGACGTTCTTGCCCCCAGTATTTTTGCGTAAAGGCTTCCCTGAACTCTTCAAAAGTAGCTATCTGATTCCTGATGACTCGCCACCAAATACCGGCGTCCAGCTCCAGATGCCTACCAATCCATTTAATACTGTCATTGGGATAATATGTCTCTTGTAGTTCCGATAGTTCCTTCAGGAATTCCATGGGATACCTATCGGTCCCATTATACTTAAGATCATGGTGGTTCGGTCCATTGATTCTGTTTCCGTTCCCACACTCACCTTCAATTAATTGCCTTTGCAATCGTTCTTGTGTTTCTCTCATTTTTGCTATGTCGCACTTCAGTTCTTCGATGCGTATAGTTTTTTCTTTAGACGTTTCGTCCAATTTCTGTTCTGTCGTGCGTTGTTTGTTATCCACTTCTTCAAGTATTTGTTTCATGACGTTGTTTGTGTGGCACTGCTCCTGCTGCTTCTGTTGTATAGTTTCGTGTAATTCGGCTGCCAGCTCCTCCTGTTTTTGTTACTGTCTTTGATGTGCGCTTCTATTTTGTTGTTAATCCTTTTAATGCTTGTCTGAGTGCTCTGGATGGACCCTTTCCATTCTTGGCGGTCTGTTTCACGTGCCTCCCGCATTTCTTCATACTTCTTATCTGCGTCTTCCCTCAATTCTTTAACTGAGTCATCTTGTTTCTTTTGCATCTCGTTAAACTTCTCCTCCTAGGTATGTCGGTATTTGCGTAATTCCGAACGCATCTGCGCTATTTGCTCAGATACCTGTTGCTTCACTTCTTTATATTGGTCGAGCTTCTCGTTCTGTTTTTCTAGCTTCTCGCTTATTAATCTATTATTTTCACCTATTTGTGTCCTGATTTCTTTACGAATTACTCTATTATCTTCACTTTGTTTATCGAATTTTTCGTTGATTATTCTATTATATTCGCTAATTAATGTCATTAGTGTTTGTAGGCTCACTTCTTGGGGTCTAGGCGTCGGTCCCCGCGCCCTGTCGTCTGGAGTCTCTACAACGCTGTCTGGATCGATAGGTGTGTTGTCCTCCTCGGTATTAGGCATACCTAGCTGATTATTAACCTCGAATTCCACACTGTCCGAATTACTGGCCATCTTTGCCCTACTGCGAGTGATCATTCAAACTAGCCTCGACACTACGAATTATCTCTATCTTACTTTAGGTTAATCTACTCTACTGCCTGCTCTTTACCCGAACTTGTACGTGATGGTCTATCGCGTATCAAGCCCCACGTTGGGCGCCAAATTATATAACGGTGTAATTAATTAATTTGTGAATTACTTAATTACTTAATTTAATTATGTATTGATTAATGAAGTATACCCTTCACAAGCCAATTACAACAATGTAATCAATCAATAATATAGATCAATTCGTGTGTTAGTCGCCGTTTACGACAGTGTACTTAAAATGTTAATGTAAGATTCTAGAATTCTCAATAGTGTTCACTCAATACACATTAAATTTATGTCGTTATAATGGTGAATTGAATTGTGGATTATACACTGGGTTTTCTGATAATGATGAACGCATTATTGATCTGCTTACATACTAATTTATTATATGTTATACAATTGTATTCAATAACAAACATATCTTCCTGGACCTGCAAATACATCAAAACATCGAACATATACATATCAAAATATAAATTCCTTCTTAATCGCTCTCTGAAATACATATAACATATATAAAATATACATACAACATAACCAAATAATATTTACTTTATCTAATGCGTTCATTCATCCAGATGGATTAGCTTTAATAGATCATGATTATATTTAAATGCAACCTTCCTTTAATAACTTTTCTCATAATTACTCAGGATAGGTTCTTTGAAAGAGACAGGACAGTAGTTTGACTATACTAATAAAATCATAAAGCGTTACTTGATAATAGTTTATCCGTTATACTCCATCGGTGCTAGATTCCAGGTGATGACGATTATTTGAAGACGGTGCTCCATTGGGTGATGATCACTTTCACTGGTTATATGCACACGCGTCGTTAACAGAATAGTGTAGGTGTGTTATGTTTATTCACTGTCCGTACAGTTCATCTCGTCTCCGCGTACAACCATCATTAAGTAATAAATGCTTAATCAAATGTTCAGTGTGGTTCTTTGTGTGTCTACACTACGTATTAGTGTGTAGTTGTATAATAGTTCCTTTTAAATAAGAGTGTCTTGATTACTGTAAATTATGAATATTACTGTGTCGTTCACGCACATTGTAAATTGTTGTTCGTCATACTGTTTTACTAAGTCGCAAACGATTCTAATTTTCTAAGTTCAACAATGTTCAGTCCGAACTTCACTATGTCCGTTTAATTCACCATACCGCTTACCTCAAAACTTCACGGCTGATGGATATACCGATTCACTATCGTAAATTCACGTGACTGTTCTATAAGTACGGCACTTAATAAACTTATGAAATTGTCTGTAACATTAGAAGATTGATCACGAGAGTTATGTGTCTCTCTAATGCTTTTATATTCCGAAAATATTATAATACCCTTCGCGAACTGCTCGTAAAATTGTGTAAGACTTCCAAAATATATTAGAAGACCACCTCAAAATATATTATAAGACTGCCTCGCGAACTACTCAAAATTTTATGTACCACTTCTAAAAATTATTATAAGACTGCCTCGTCCCGTGTCGGACACTTAGTTTTTATCAACGTCTCCCTACTAGAATTTTGTCTTTGGCTTGTCCACGCCTAAGATTACTATGATAGGCTGAATAACTACCCTCTCTCGAAGTCTTTTCCCACCATTTCGAAGTCTTCTACCCTCTGATTTGTTCTTCTCCTAGTTGCTATGGAAACTGGCTTCTCCTTCGCTCTCTTTCGTGAAATACTTTGTTCTGATAGGTGTCTAGATATGTCCTTTGAATCGTCTGTCCAGGCGTCACTCTCGTTCGGAGAAATGCAAGACATTCCTCGCCTGTCAATCAACTTATTGTCTCGAGTTTTAAGCAAGGGTTTACCCTACCATCTTGGAGTATTGTTCATTTCTGTAACTCCGTGTCCTGGCAATTAACCATTTTCCATCAAGTGTCAGCAGCTGCTACCCCCACGCTTTCTCGTTGTAAATCTCAGTATGTCACTTAGACGTACATCCCGCTGTGCAACATCGTCGCTTCTATTCACAATTTGTTGCTCGGATCGTTTCTATAGACTGCAACATTTCTTCAAGCCTTTGTGCCTCGCCTCGTCTTTTTTCGTGATCTCGTTTCTTAGCTACACCCTTAAATGTATCCTCGCTTCGATTCTGCGTAAACGTGTGACTGAGCCCAAGTACATTGTTCGGTTTGTTTTGGTGTCATAATTCTCCGTTGGTCCTCTCCTGTCAACTTGAGTCGTCGTTCCTTTTGTTACATCGTGCTGAACACACTTCCATTGTCTGATATTGGCGTTGGTTGTCGCCTATCCCAATTAACTTTGTTTATGGCCCTGTTCTTGGAGTCGCTGCCACAGCAGCGTGTGAACAGACTGGTCGAGAAGGAAAATTAAATTTTTAATTTTTCGATCGCTACAATATTTAACTGAACCTGCTTGGTTACCTTTTTACTTCTAACCCCAGTAACACCCACTATTGTAACCCCTGCAACTGGTAAAGATGGAATATTTGCATTTAATTCCCTTAACTCCCCTAACACATTCTCTGAAATAACTGAAATTTCACTACCGGTATCTACTAATGTTTTAATCTCCTTACCTTCAATTGTGACAATGATCTCTGTTAGCTCCGTTGAAATGATTGTCTTAATCAGGTGATTATGATAACTCTTCGTATCTTGGACCCCGCTACTTCCTGACAATGGTTGGATCCCTTCCTCCATTGTCCTTATTCATTTTCCTGTTGACCACCTCGCTCCTGTTGAACGGTGGCATTACCCTGCGAGTGACCACCTCGCTCCTGTTGATCGGCGGCATTACCCTGCGAGTGACCACCTCGTAGTGATCACCAGATGCAAAAATGAAAAAGGAGGACAATCTATTCTGAAATCAATTGAAATGGAGGACATTTCAAAATAAAACAAAATTTAAGATATAAACTTTTATTATGAAAGAAAACATTAACTTCAACATTAAAATAATCTTATAGCATAATGCTGATTACTACCTATTTAGGCATACTTTTCAGAGCTGCCCATTTTTGACAAAAGTTCTTCGTTTCTTAACAGATAACTATAAAAATCCATGCACATCATATCCTTAAAATTGTATTGTGTGAGTATTACGGCCTTCACTGACTCCACATTAAGTCTATTCCGCTCCTTGGTCCACTGAGCATTTATCAGCGAAAAAACCCTCTCAACGTTTGCATTATGAGCAGAAATACAAAAATAAAATTCACATATTTTAAGTAGTTCCGAAAAGTAATCGATACTGGGGCAAGATTTAAAAAATACCCTCCATTGGTCATGCAGCCTATAGTCTTCGACGAACTTAATCTTTTCGGATTTGAGGAATGAAATCAGGTTGGAAAATTGGTCGTATAGTTTTACGTCATCAATGATAACATCTCTTTTGTACAAGAACTCAATACATGGAATCAAATCCTCATATTTGTACTTTTCGTAATCTTTAAGAACCATCCATTCAAAACACTTAAACTCACCCACCAACGGGCGTATCCATTTTTCCAAATATTCAAGGGATGCTTTGTAAACTTGTTGAAATTCGTCATAGATGCTCTGCGTTTCTTCGTTCGAATCATTTGCTCCACGAACAAGCTGTTTCACTTTTAAGGGCACGAATTTGTCTTCAATTCTGTTTCGCAGCAAACGCAATATTGATTCCAAGATGTTCGTAATTTCCAGTAATGAGTTCTCTTCCTGCTCTACAGATGCCAGGTTTGATTGAAATACAGACATCAAAGAGTGCGTGAACCACAAATATGCTTCCGAATATGGGTTTTCAAAAAATGTCTTCAGTATGTAAGGCGGCTGATTTTGGGATAAAAAATATTCTTTGAGAGCAGGAAATAACTTCAACAGTCTCTCTACTGCTGGGAACAAACTTAGCCATCTTGTTTTGCTTTGATTAAGTAAAGGTTGATAATTAATTTCGACGTAGTCACAAAACTCTTTTAGGGCTTCAGTTCTCACTGTGTAAATAGAAAAATAATTAAAAATTTTCATTATAACTGACTCCACATCTACTCTCATTGAATCTACACTATGATGAAGGCTGTTGTGAATAATGTGGGCAGGACAACCAATTCCGATAAGGTTGTTATTCTTGAGATTTTGCTTTAAGAGGGTATAAATATTATGACCGGGATTTCTATTAACTCCTCCAAAATTAACATTTGCGTTATCGCCTATAAAGGCAACACACTTTGAAATCAACCCGTGGTTTTTAAGAGTCTGAAACAAATAGTTAGTTATTCTCTCCGAATTTTCATTTGGCATGCTACGCAAATCAAGAATTTTTGTTTCAATGCCGTGTTCAGCCCAGTTATAATATTGAATTATTATGGGGAACAGTTTTTCCGAGCCATGATTGGTGGCGTCTGTAGCAATTGAAATGGAGGTTATATTTTGTAAAGTCTCACTTATTTTAGAAATTGTGTGTGGAGCTATCACGTGGTTTATAATAGCTTCAGTCTTGGTTCTAGCACATTTTAAGTTTTTGGCAATTTCTGAATCGTCGAATACTTGTCGTGTCAATGTAGCCGTACAGTCCATCGATTTGTACGACTGGTGGTGTTTGATGGTGTGAAACGCCAGAGTTCCCGCCGCAGCATTCGCTTTCTGAATAACATCTGAAGCTAATGGGGCAAAAAATGTTGTGACTTTTGATGATGGGCTTTTTTTCAACTCGCGATCAGCGGCGACCGCCAGGGTGCAGCACCAATCAGGCGCAGCATTATTACCCCTGCTGTAGATTGTGTGCGTATTTCTGTTAAACACAGTACGGCAGAACTCCCACCGCTAAATGCCGAAACCTATTTTTCTTTAGCGTATTCGTTAAATGCAGTATAAGATTTTTGTTTTATTCGCGCCGATTTATTCAATCGGCACACCCCCACCCCAAAAGGGCAACATAGTTGCCCCACACTTAGACAGAGGAGTACCCTGCAGTGTACCCCCAATGTTTTCTACTAAAACGCAGGTGTTCCTCGGTTTTCCCAGTTGCCTTTGTTCTCAGGAGAGCAGTGGCTCAGAAGGAAGTCGAAAAAACAGAAAGAAGACGTGTAGAATGCGAGTGTGTTGGCACTACACACTGACCTGATCAGGGCCAGCATGCAGCAAGAAAGACAGAAGAAGAAGAGAAGAAAGAGTATTCGGGTGCACCCTGAGTTCTGAACTCCTGAGGCTTGACCACTTATGCGGGAACTCCGAGGCTACCTCAACGGGGACCCATGCCCTATAATTACACGGGAACTAACTCCCCAAAATCCAATAACACTTTATCCCATGAACCCCTCTTACGTCCCACAGGACCAGGGAGAGAAAGGGGGAGGAGGTTTCCGTGACACCATAGTTTGTTTACCCAATGTGTATATCCTTCCTATAACCTACTACATGTGTGCTCCAAGGACATTTTCCACGTCGTACAACGCCACCGAGGTCCCTACCTGGCCTCGTTGGAGCGGTACGACTAGCTCTACTTACTCCTATTTTTGATTTTTCTCATCATTTTCTTTTTCTAATTTTTATGTTTTCTACTTTTCTAGTTTTTTTTTTTTTTAGGGGGAAGGTAGGAAATCGGGAGGATGAAAAGGGTAAGGATCCTTAAAGGTCAAGGGTTAGGACAGGGTTCCCTCCGAAAATAAGGAGGAGTGGAGAAAACGAAGGCTCGCGTAGGCAGGGGCGCTGCCCTGAAGTAGACGTACACCACCCGGATTGTGGGGAACGTCTACCCGCTACCATATTAGGTTCTTACCTTTTCCCCGGAGCACACACCACCGAAGGATCACCATCCCTGCACACATGGAAACCACCAAATCTTACCCCCACTTCTGTTAGTCAGCTTACTCCCTCCGACAGAGCTTCAATTTGGAAACATGAGTAACAATATCTTTAGAATCGCCCCCCGGTACGCCCAGCCGGGCCGTCACCGGTGACGTGAACCCCAGGATGCGATATGGCCCCGACCAGCGATAACATAACTTTGCGGCACGTTTGTCTGCGGCTGAGCTGAGTGTGTGCTCTGGCAATAGACCTAGTCCCCAATCCGGAAGGGGTTTGGAATTCGCAGTATTTTTTTACAAACTTTTGTTGAATAATAGTTGGTTCGATTAGAAATTATTTGAAAGTACATTAACTTATGTGATAAATGTATCATTGATTCTAAGCAGTATTTACAAATTTCCAGTGAATAATATTTGGTTTGATTAGAAATTATTTGAAAGTACGTTAACTTATGAAAAATGACACATACTTGAAAAAGTTTACTTACTTAACGCATTTGATTCTTTCCACTAACTGTGTGTGTGCATGTGATAATTGAATATTTATCGTATCAGTGATTCTAATATCGACTGTATTGTTATGTTACAGATAAACTTCCTTGTGAACTGTATCTACAGCCGTGAAATTATTATTTAAAAATCTTACAATGTCAAAAATTATTGTTATTAATATTGTATTTATTTTATATAACAATGTTTGTTTGTGATATATATATATATATTTAATCAATGTAAAATGTATTTTTGAATAATTGTATTGTAACGGTTTGTAAACTATATTTTAAGTTTGTGTACTGTGCTGTAAATATATATTTAATCATTTAAAACAATATTATTATTAATATTGTATTTATTTTATATATAACAATGTTTGTTTGTGATATATATATTTAATCAATGTAAAATGTATTTTTGAATAATTGTATTATAGCGGTTTGTGAACTATATTTTAAGTTTGTGTACAGTGTTGTAAATATATATTTAATCATTTAAAACAAATTATGGTTTATTTTAATTTATTTCGTTATAAACCTCCGAATATGCATGCAATTATTTGTATAGTAATCAGAAATGTGTGAGAGAGAGAGAGAGAGAGAGAGAGACATTTTATATATTTAGGGCATTTATTAATAACATTATTAGGAAACAGATCAATTAATTTAGAAATTTATATAAATTTAATTATTTTAATTCAGATATTATTAATATTATTTGAATCAGCGGTTTGCATGATTCAATCTTATGTTTTTACAGTTCTAAGAACTCTGTATTATAGAGAATTATCTTAATGAATAATCATCCATATCATTTAGTTGATTGTAGACCATGACCCGTAACGGGTTCAATTGGGGCTCTAACTTTTGTTTCTGGTATAGTAATAATATTTCATATACAAAATTTTATTTTATTTCTTTTTGGATTTTTAATTTTGATTTTAACTATAATTCAATGATGACGTGATATTTCGTGCGAAGGAACGTTTATAGGACTTCACACAATAGTTGTAGTGAGAGGTTTAAAATTAGGAATGATTTTATTTATCGTGTCAGAGATTTTCTTTTTTATTTCTTTCTTTTGGGGATTTTTTCATAGAAGATTAAGACCTGTTATAGAAATTGGGATAAATTGGCCTCCTACTGGAATTATGCCCTTTAATCCAATACAAATCCCTTTATTAAATACTATAATTTTATTGTGTTCTGGGGTAACAATTACGTGAGCTCATCATTCCATAATAGAAAGTAAACATGATGAATCTGTTTATGGTATTCTGTTAACTCTAATATTGGGAATATATTTTACTATTCTTCAAGTATATGAATATTTTGAATCATCGTTTTGTATTTCAGATTCTGTATACGGATCAACATTTTTTGTGTCAACAGGATTTCATGGGATCCATGTTATTATTGGAAGAACGTTCATTATAATCTGTTTATTGCGTCAATTGAAATTTCATTTCTCTAGAACTCATCATTTTGGTTTTGAAGCAGCTGCTTGATATTGACATTTTGTCGATATTGTTTGACTATTTTTATATGTATCGGTTTACTGATGAGGTAGATAAATATTCTATTAGTATATAAGTATATTTAACTTCCAATTAAAAGGATTAATTTTTAAATAGATAAATTTTCAATGTTGTAAGTTACTGTATTATGATATTATTAATTTTATTTACTTTAATAACTTTTTTATATTTCATGTCAACTAAATCAATTATTGATCGTGAAAAGTCATCTCCATTTGAATGTGGATTTGATCCTTTTGAGTCATCTCGAATTCCTTTTTCAAGACATTTTTTTATAATTGCAGTTATTTTCCTTATTTTTGATGTTGAATTAGTAATTATTATGCCCATGGTTATTGTAATAACAACTATTAATATTATTGAAATTTATTTAGTGATATTGTTATTTTTATTATTTTTAATATTGGGCTTATATCAAGAATGAAAAAATAGTATGTTAAATTGAATTTAATAGGGATGTATTTAACCATAATTATTGAATTGCAATCAATAGGTGCTCATTTCTTAAAAACAATGAAGTAATAAATACATTTAGTTTCGACCTAAAAAAAGAATCTTTGTTCCTTTGTTTATTAATTGAAGCCAAAAATAAGGCACTTTATTGTTAATAAAGTTATTGAACATATAATTTCCAATTAAAAGGAAATAGGAATAAAAGCAGCTGCTAACTAGCTTTTAAAGCGGTTAAACTCCGTTTTTTGCTTATTTATAAAGTTTATAAAACATTTCATTTTCATTGAAAAGAGAGGGAAAACCTTACAAATATTTAAAAATATTTATTACCTTAATATCGTCAATATTATGCTCTAATGCTTAAGCTATTTAAATATATAATAATTAAAAATCAAGCAATAAATGTTATTATTTGAATTTTGAAATTATTTTTTCTTATATTAATATTAAATATTATGATTAATTTTATTAATTCAATCATACCTTGAGGTCCAATTTTTTCTTCCCACCCCTAATCAATTGATTTTTGAAATATAAATGAATTTTTTAAAATAAGAAATTGAGTATGAAAGGTTGATAGTTGTTTTAAAAATCATATGGAACTTATAAACTCTCTTGTAAATTTCTTTACTATAGATGAAAACATAGATATTTCATATCCAATTAATAATCCTAGAAAAGACAGAGCCATTGATATTATCTTTTCTTCAATGGGAAGGATAATTCTTGTAGGATTATTAAACATGATTCATCTAAATATAGACCCTGATAAAATTGAATAAATAGATAAAATCATAATTCTCTTTAATATGTTATTAAATAATTCGTTTTGTGAACTAAAATTATAATAACTAAAATTTATATTTATTGAAAAATATGTTAATCGGGCAGAATAAAAAGATGTTATTCCAATTCCAATATACATTAATAATAAAATTAAAAAGTTAATATTTCTGGAGCATATTATTTCTATAATTAAATCTTTTGAATAAAACCCTCTCATGAAGGGTATCCCACATAATGATAGATTAGCAATATTTATGAATGTTCTAGTTATTGGTATATTATAACTTATACAGCCCATTATACGAATATCTTGATTATTTATTAATTTATGAATCAACACCCCAGCACATAAAAAAAGTGATGCCTTAAATAGAGCATGAATAATAAGATGAAAAAAAGATAATATTGGATAGCCAAATATTAAAATTGATATTATAATTCCTAATTGTCTTAAAGTTGATAATGCAATAATTTTTTTTAAGTCAAATTCAAAATTTGCAGCTAGTCCTGATATAATTATTGTTAGTACTGATAGCATTAAAAATATTTGAATTAAATTAAATGATATAATTAAATTTCTGAATCGAATAATTAGATATACTCCTGCAGTAACTAATGTTGATGAGTGAACAAGAGCCGATACTGGGGTTGGAGCAGCCATAGCTGCTGGAAGTCATGAAGAAAATGGAATTTGAGCTCTTTTTATAAATCCTGCAATAATAATTAGTATAATTATTGGACTCATTATTATTTTATTAATAAAAGATATAAAATTTCAAGATCCAAAATTTATTATTCATGCAATTAATAAAAGGATTATAACGTCTCCAATACGATTTATTAATGCCGTTAATATTCCAGCATTTCTAGAATTTAAATTTTGATAATAAACAACTAAACAATATGACACTAACCCTAATCCATCTCATCCAATGAGAATACTTACTATATTAGGTCTAATAATTAATAATATTATTGATATCACAAATATTATAATAATATAAATAAATCGATTAATATATTTATCACTTATTATATATTCACCTCTATATAATATAACTATTGATGAAATAAATATAACGGTTGAAAGAAATAAAGTTGATATAAAATCAAAAATTAATGTTATATAAATATTACATGAATTGACTGTAATAATTATTCATTCTATTATAATTGCATAATCAAAAATAATTATATTTATTGATAAAATTAATATTATTAATCTTATAATTAATAAAATTAAGAAAATATATGTATTAAGTTTATTTTTAGTAATGATCCAATATAAATTTATATTTTTAAATCCACAATTTAATGTTTTATTTTAAACTAATTGAATTATATTAACAATGTTAATTTCAAAATAATTAAATTTAAGGGAACCCAATGCATTATAATTAGAAAAAATTCACGTACGTTTCCAGAATTGAAGGAGTAACAGCCCGAGAAAATTATTCCATGTTGAGTATGAGAATATAAATATAAACTATAACAAGCTGATAAAAATGAAGAAAAAGACAAGAAAACTATACATAATGAATTTCAAGACATTAATCTATTTAAAATTATAATTTCTCCTGCTAGACTAATTGTTGGAGGACATGAAATATTTCTAGAAGATATTAGAAATCATATGAGAGTTATTGAAGGCATAAATCTTAATATTCCTTTATTGATTAGGATTCTACGTCTTCCCGAACGTTCATAAGAAATATTTGCTAAGCAAAATAAAGCAGATGAGCATAAACCATGTCCGATTATTATAAAATATGCTCCGGCTATACCTCACATATTTATTGTCATAATTCCTCCAATAACTAATCATATGTGAGCTACAGACAGAAGAATATGCAATTATAGATTTTATATCAATTTGCATTATACAAGATAATCTAATTATAATTCCCCCTATTAATGAAATAGAAATCCAAATAAATCTATAACTAGTAAATATTACTGACATAATATATATAACACGAATTAAACCATAAGTTCCCAATTTTAAGAGAATTCCAGCCAAAATTATAGAACCAGAAACAGGTGCTTCGACATGAGCTTTTGGTAATCAAAAATGAAACATAAATAATGGAACCTTAATTATAAATGCCAACGTTATCCCTAAATAGATAAACTTATTATTTGATCTCATTAACATTATAATGTTAGTCATATTATTTCTATATATATATATATGTATATATATATATATATATATATATATATATATATAATTGAAACTAATATGGGAAGAGATGCAAATAAAGTATAAAACAACAAATAATATCTAGCATTCACTCGTTCAGGTTGATATCCCCATCCTATGATAATAATTATAGTAGGGATTAAACTAGTCTAAAAAAAGATATAAAATATCATAATGTTGTATGAACAAAATGATAAAACTAATAATGTTATTAATAATAACACTATAAATAAAAAAAAATTCATATTATTATATTTATATAAAGGACTAGAATTAATTATTAAGAAAGTAATTCAAATTGTAAGATAAATTAGCCGTATGAAATATTATTTATATATATATATATATTATATCTTAGTATAATTAAATCTTTTCTGAAGAATAAGATGATAAATAGTATTAAAAGAATTAATATATTTCTCAATAATCATATGTTAAATAATAAAGGGGTTAAAAATAATGAAAATAAAATTAATTTTAACATGTTTTTAAAGATATTGATAATAACTGATCATTACCATGTGATCGAATCAGATTGATCAATCTTGACAATCCTACAACTCCTTCACAAACACTAAATGTTAATAAAACTATTTATATATATATATATATCATTTAATTCAATTGATAGAAATGCAGAAAATATACAAAATAATCTTAAAATTATTAACTCATTATGATATGTTTTCGATTTAAACATAATGAGATAATGCCCGATATAAATATAATTAAATATAATAAAGGTAGTGATAGATTCATTTGTAAGGTAGTGATAGATTCATTTGATAGATTCATTAATAGTTTAAAAAAAAAATTAGATCTTGTAAATCTAAGATAAATTAATAATTTTAAAACTTCAGTAGAGAGTAAAAAATCATTTTAAGCACCCAAAGCTTACATTTTTATTAAATTATCTTCTGTATGAAGATTATAATATCAATTACAATTCTATTATCAATAAATTTTATTTTTATGAGCTCCTCGATTAAACTTAAAATAACATTGGTGCGCTTGGATGTCCAGCACGAGACCACTTTTCGCGATGAAATCGGCACCAATAATACAATCCACTCCCAGAGCAGGAGAAACAAGAAAAGGCCACACCCAAGAAAACCCATCGATTTTAATTTTAAAGGTAATCACCTGGGAGATGGGCAAGATTTCTCGAGATGCAGCCCAGCATACCACAGACGACAGGTTCGACCCCTTGATCAAGCCCTGCTTTTCAAGGTCCGCGCATACCCGAGATGAGATGATGGATCGGGCTGAACCGGAGTCAACTAAAGCTCTGAGCTGACCCCCTTTTACCTCGAGCGACAGAAAGGGGCATACTGAAAGGTGTTGAGAGGTAGTGGACCGGACCTTGATGTCGAAAGAGTTGGATCCTAGCAATTGCCTGGAGGTAGTTGGAAGTTGTAAAGATTTAGTGCGAGGGGAAGACATCCTCCGACATATCTTCCCCTGTCTAGTTAGTTTTTTGGGATGGGTCTTGACGATGGAGGTGCTGGACGCGCGCGCCCTTGGGTGCATGATCGAGCCACGTGCCCCGGGCGATTACAATTGTAACAGATTATTTCCCCCCGTCGCTCACGATTTCGAACTGACTGGGCCTGTCGGGGGGGAAGGTTCACTGCGTCCTTCCGCTCTCTGAGGTCTGGGTAGTTCCCCTCTTCTGTCTCCCCTCGCCTCGTCGCTCATCTGAATGGCCTTGGTCATCACACACAGCCGGTCCAAGTCCGCAAACCACCGCGGCCGCTCAGCAAATACAAGACGCAATCTGTCTTCTGAGGGGACGCCGTCAAGAACATTCTGGACAACCTCTTCCTCCGACATGCCCAGTCCCAGTACGCGCTACCTCTCGAATACTTTGTACGAATTGGGCAAGACTCTCGCCCCTCGCCTGCACGCGATAACAGTGTCGGTGACGTAATTGCTGCATTAGTCTCCCGGGCACGAACGCCTCCAACACCTCCTGGTGGAACTCCGCCACTCCACCTCTACGCCTCATTACATCCGCCACCCTCTCAGCCATGGGGCCGCGACAATAAGGAAAAACGAGCTCGAGCACGGTGCGATCTGACATACCCGGGAAATCGACCAATTGGAATATTGTTCTAAAAAATGGCAATAATTTGTCCACATCCATCCCATCCACGACCGGTAATTGCTGGATGATATGAGACAGTGGGTTGGGCAGCTTGTGATATGACGCCGCCCCCAAACCGGCGAAAACCGGGGTACTTGCAGCAGGCTCGATTGCTCTATACGATGACGCTACAGCCGAGACCTCGGACTCAGCAACTGGAGCCGGCGTAGGTGGTCTACCCGGTTGAGACCCCTGCAGGGTCGATGTGATCTGTTGGATCAGACCTTTTACATCATGGGCCGGCTCAAGATCGCCCCATTGTTCGTCAAGATTCTGCAGTCTGTGTTTTACATGCTGCAAGCGTTGCCGGATTCGCCGGACGCCACATGGAGCACCCCGGTCCCTCCTCCAAACTGTCTACACAGCGAGCTAATTCCTGCAGCTCCTCCCACTTCTCGTTACATTTTTCTATTTCGCTCTCTTTGTCAGCGATGGCGATCATCGAGAGCGCTTCGCCCGCGGACAGCGCTTCTCTGAGCTGCCGTCGCAATACCATTACCGTCCCTTTTGGGTCTCTCCCCTGGGCTCGTAACTCGAACTCGATTTCGTCACGCAGAAACAACTCTGGATTTAGGACACTCATCCTCGAGCTTCTCGGTCGGCACACAAAAACACAACACCGTACAAAAATTGACAATAAAGAACACAGGAAATACTTGAGTACTGTCCTTCCTTCAAGCAGACTGCGGGTCCCCCTACCGTTGCGAGGACCCAGCCCACTTACCTGAACTAGCTCTCAACAACACTACACACGAAGGAACGCCACACACACTAACACACGACATGACAAAATTACCGACCAACGAACAACAACAAATTCTCATAAAATATTTCCAATAACTTCGGCTCCCGTATCTCGGAGGAGACCGACTGCCGATCGGGCCATACCGCATAACTAAAACGGCTTCCCTATTATTGGCAAGGTAATACGCGAACCATATCTCCACCTCTGCCCAGATCTGCGATACTTCGAGTTTCCAAAGAATTCCCCCCCCTAAAATTTCACACCTCGTGGCGACCTACAGTTCAACAATACCAACAGGCGGGCAATGATACACACATATAATTAACAAAACCTTAAACATAACGAGACATAGGTACTTATAGATATAGGGACTTCTAGTAATTATTCCAAGTCCGATTCGAACCCCAAAATGTTTCCTGAGTTTGCAAGCCCCGTCACACCCAAAGGACCCAAGGGCTGACCCTAATCTCAACCACGCTCTGCTACCAAATGTAACCCCTCTAAGTATTGTATTGACTTATAAAAAAAATTTTTTTTTTTTTTCTAAAGAGGGGCCACAAGATAATTAAAACTAGGCCAAAAGCCTAGAGAAGCCAAAAATGCGCTGGATCCAGTGAGACGGGACTTGTAATTAAAACTCACAAAATTAACAACCAATAAATTTTTATTATAAACAAACTTTAAATTTCTATCTCCCAACAAAATCATTGTATTCTCCTTTAAAATATTTTTGCTTGAAAAATAAATATAAAATTTAAATGAAATGAATATAAAGATTTTCTTTTTCAATTGGGGTTACTTTTCCCCACTTAGCCCTATACCTAACCCCCAGAAATACACTTGAATATACAACACATATAAATGGACATATAAACATATATATGTCTACAACTACAACATATACACACGTTCCACATCACAGGACAATTACAACTTTCTACATTAAAATCTTACCACACCTCTTTCACCCCAGGAGGTACATAATTTACAATTCATAATATTATTACACGCAACACCTATTGCAAGGTCTTAATACATAATAACCCATATATATGTGTGTAACACCAGTGCCCCCAGGGCATACTAAAATTCAGGGGTTGGCATAATGCCTGATACTACTATAAAGTGCTCCCACACTGCACTTAGACATGGAGTAAATATAATTATAATTCAGTCAAAATACAAGTGACCATAATAAATTAAAAAGAATTTAATCATGATAAATTTTGTGAAATATTAAAAACAGTAATGTGCCATGATACTTTATAACCTTTAAGAATTAATTTGGCCCAAAGGCCGACATGTTCCTAGACAAGATCGTGCATAACTAAACCTGTCCCAGGAGCATGTTCAAGTCTGCATGAAAATCCGCCTATACAGGATTAAACTGGGGACGCGACTGAAACTAACAAAAGAAACTCCTATCCATTATAGGACCCAAACTGAATATAAATATGTGAAATTATATGATGAATGATAGAATTACTAGCACTAAGGTAACCCTTTTACTGAAAACTAGAAAGAAATTTACATGCCTGAATGGTAATCAGCCACAGATACATGCCAACCTCTGGGCTCACATTTAATATAAACAGTGTTACAAAATGTACAAAAGATTCTCCCCCCCCCAAGTCCGCGCACTATTCTGTCCCGTTAACCGGGGACCCAATTAAAAGGTCTGAAGTTTAAAGTCATTGTATGGTGTGTAGCTATATGCTCACGAGTTCTAGTGGGTTACATTCCCTTGTGTGAAAAGTAATATTGGGTTGGTGTCACCTGATTTATTCCTTGGTGTGAAGTTTGAAGTTCTGGTCTACAGCATTTTAGTGTGGGTGTGGCCTGTCCTCGCTGTTCTCCTCCGGCAGATGAAGTTGAGAGTCTTAGATGTTCATTTGTTCAGGTTGGGGCTGTTCCTCGACGTGAAGCGAGGGACCCTAAGCATACAAATATTATCAGCGAGAAGCTCCAACACTATTTCCCCCAGGACCCTCACACGCACCAAAATCCATTTATAATTTTAAACACTGCTTTAGGCCTACTTGAAATGAAAGTTTGACAGACTCTGCAACAGGTTATACGGGCAGATGGCCCTATCTTTGAAAACATTAAGATTGGCTAAAGTACATATTATTTTGCGTTAACATTATTCAATTACGGGGCCTTAGTTAAGACTTCAATTACTGTTATACAATTAACTCATTTTGTTATACAATTGCTATACAATTAATACAATTTACACATACTCTAATTCGCCACGTGGCGTGAGTGTAATAGGTTAACCAATTTCATTCATTCCTGTACTTATTAAACAAAACTCCGTTTACATGACTTCAAATTAATATATATAAGTATACTGCACTCACTTACCGCAGATGTTTTAATTTAGCCTGCCATAGGTGGAAGATGGTACAATTAAAAGAACTTCTCTGTCGGAGAAACGCGGCGAGGCGTGGTGTTTGGTTCAAGCAGCAAATCAGACAAGATTAGAAACGTTTATTCTGGCCTTTTTTTCAACTCGCGATCAGCGGCGACCGCCAGGGTGCAGCACCAATCAGGCGCAGCATTATTACCCCTGCTGTAGATTGTGTGCGTATTTCTGTTAAACACAGTACGGCAGAACTCCCACCGCTAAATGCCGAAACCTATTTTTCTTTAGCGTATTCGTTAAATGCAGTATAAGATTTTTGTTTTATTCGCGCCGATTTATTCAATCGGCACAGTATCCTTTGTACTATCTTTTACAAGTAATTAATTAGGTTATCTTTACTGAAACCATAATAATAGTATCAGGATGGATTTCATCATTTCGTAGTTGGTCACTATGTGCCTTAAAGTCGTTTGTTGACACACGAAAATGCATTAATTATTCTCTAAGTTCTTTGAACTGGAACATTGTAACTAGGAATGCTGATAATTATTCGTTAACTATTGAAAAAGGATATCGATTAACATATGAATGTATGGTAATTCTTAAATTACTACAACAAAGTTTGTTTATACAGGTATGATACCATTGCAGGTTATCTTTTAACCCCCCAAAATTAATCAGTTTTACTATTAATAACAATAAAATAATGGTTCATAAGTAGTACTGGTTGACTAATAATGTTCTGTTAGGTAGTGTAGAGTTAACAAAATGTTTACAATTGTCTTATAATGTCCATTGACATTAACCTATACGTTACGAAAATTTTTTCAAGTATCAATTATTTTTTATTAATTGCACTATACTTCCTTTTAATCCGTATGGCATTTAGTTTCACTACACTTTTAATGCTTGATTCAAGGCTATTATTCACCATCACTGCACTACACTGTTATTTAATTTCGATTCACTTTGCCTTGACTAGGTTATCCGTTTGTTTACATATGTCGCCGCACAGAACTATGGGTAAAGATGGCGGATTTCTTAGCGCGGAGCGATAAACTTTTCTTGCTGAATACTCTTAACCAACTGTGTAAAATTTCGTGTCCTCCTCGCCGTTCCCATCAGCACCCGCGGTGTGAATCTCGATTTTAATCGATCTGATTGGTCAAAAATTGATGACATTACATTGTTTGAACACACTCCCTGGTCAACCAAATTAATTATTTTGCTAAAAGCGTGCGTTTTTGGGTTTGAGAGTTTAAAAGTGATGCTCACTTTTTTTCTAACACTCATGAAATATTTTAAAACATATAAATTCCTTATAACACCTGGGATCTTTAATCCAGCTTTATAATCATTTGTCAAATGTCTTGCTGATTATTTCGATATACCACATTACATAATTCTGTTTCTGTTTAATAAAGATCACTTTTAGAACTTATGTCTACTACAATGTTTCTTTATTAATTCTATCTTATAATATTTTAACTACACTTTGCAACTTATAATACATAGTTTCACTATTATACAGTCCTTTTCTGTTGTTTAGTTACTAAATAGTCACTGAATTGATAATAAAACCCCAAGTTTAGGCCTAAGCTTCACTGTGCTTGAGGCATGATGCATTGCATTTACTTATTCTGAGTTAAAGGTTGCATCTTATTAGTGTGTAATAAGTCACACTTAATCCTAAGCAACCATAACAACTTCTGGTCAACATTGTTTGGATTCATTGATGCCATTTTTAATGTATTTTGCTATTAAAAACACATGACTTCTTGCACAAACATGCATCATGTCATTTATTCTTATATTGATGCAAATACATCTTTATTCAATTAATATTTTGGTTCATAATCATTCTCATCGTCTATTAGCAAGTATTATAACATGTGGTTGTACCTTTACATACCTTCTTGCCTCAAATATTGACTTATGTGCTAGGCTTCTGTAGGCCTATGACTCTATCGGTTATTTTTACTTGTTATATTATAATTAATTATTCTCACTAGTTGATACTGTCTCATACTTATGGTTAATTACATGGTTCAACTTCTGGTGAATTTACTTTAGTCCAATAGAGGCCCTTTTTCTTACATTTTCTCATGAAATTCACATGATTTTGGGTGTACAGTTAGGCATCATGGTAATTACTCTTAATTCTAGGTAATACATGGTTTAGTATGTTATTACATTATTCTAAATTGAATATCTTACTAACAAGTTTCACAATATATTTTCCTTGTTTGATATTCTAAATTATATGTAATTGTGATTAATGAATGTAATCGTCCAAACAATCTATCAAATAATATCTAATAAAATTTATTATTCACACTGCTTACCTTCATCGGGTCCCAAGGTCGTCACGTGAACTCGCAACCTATAAGTGATTTAGGGTTTTATGTTGTAATAATTACTCTCATTTACGGTTAAATATTTCAACTTCATTTATTATTCTTTTATCATGCTCTTATGAATCCATTTAAAAAAAAAAAACATGCCTTCTCCTTTTACATTCTCTACCATTTAAATCAAACAAATTTCACCATTTAGGTAAAGACACCATTTAATTAAAACAGACACAATTTCAACACTGCTTAATCCTTATAATCAAATAACTGATTAATCAAATTAATTAAAGACAACCCAGTATTTGCCACACACACTTTCATTCATTTTACCCCATTTAATTAAAACGCTTTTATTTATAAAATTTTTATAATTAATTTTGAGTTCCACTGTTACTTAACTGACGCTGTCACTGCCAACCCCGTCGCACTTCGTATATTTTCAGTCACTGATTTGTCCAAAATTTGTTCTCCCAGTTTAATTTAGATGTCTCACCGTTTTTTACCACTTTGAATTATAGTTTAGATCACATTTTTTTGCATGTTTTAGTAAATTTTCGGCTCACGAGCCTGTATATTGAACCGCGCGGTTCTACTAGTTGGCGATGAGTAACTTTTTCAAGATGGCCAAAGCTCCTTCTTGAGTGTGGCTACTTGCTTCTGATAGGCCCAACGGGCGTCACTTGGTATCTTCTGGGATGCGAGTCTGTGTGTCATTAATTTGCGTTCAGAGGCTCGCAAAAAGTTCGTGCAAATTCATCTGTCCGGGCAAGCATACGCGCACTCGTTCACATACCTCAGCACCTGGAAATGTAGCATGCTGAGGGGCGGACAGACCAAACGTGCAACTGGGTGCCCCGAAAGTGAATGTCGATTTTTAAAATTGAGGCCCTGTGTGGGTAACTCCCTTTCGTCGCATTTACAATTTAAATAAACCCAGTCCCCCAATTCTGTCCCGTTACAATACCCCCCCCCAGTGAGAGGTTTTCTGCCGAAACAGAAAAACTCTCATTGCTAAACCCTAAGAGGATCAGCGAGGATATGGTGCCGAAAACCCCCCTTTATTCCTTAACAAATCATGGGTAACCTACCCCCTGGTTCAGCGACTATGGCTGTACCTGAATGACATTACTGGACTTCTCTGTTCGAGATCCCAACACCGTAAAATCAGACAGGCACTCAACACAGTACCACCTAACCTTGTAACATTTCGACAAAAATCAACAACTGGCCTTGTACCAAACCAGATCCTCAACCGATATATCTCCCCTTACATACATACTGGATTGCCTTTAGCAAAGTACTGGGTGCGTACTTAGTAATATTCATTACTAAACTAAATTTAACACACTATCTCCAAATATTCATCATTAATGTAAAATTCACATAAACATTTTATATTTGCTTTTAAACAAAATTCACTTCCATTTTTCAACCTTTAATTGTTTGCTTGACATTACTGTTTCAAATCAAATTAAATTATTTAAATTTCGTTCAAGTAGTGAAATAAATCTAAGTTCACTACCAAAGATCCACATTAAAGTTGATTTACATCATCTCTTTTAATTAATCATTTTAATTGCAACTTTCAAAATTCCAAAATCTTCTAAATGGATTTAATTTTCCTCATAACTCCTCATAATTACATGTTAACAATCATTGTAAAAGAAACAACTTATTTTTATCATCAATTCCATTACCACTACATTTGGTTACAAAACATATCATATAAACACTATTACTCAGCTGATACCTCATCAACATACCTAATCTTTACTCTCAAAGAAAAATAATTTTTTTTTTTTTACTTTCAGAAATACATATTCTGACAATTAATAAAAGAAACAAAATTACCAAATTAAATTAATTAATAAAAGAACATATGAATTGATTACATTAAACAGTATACAGTCCACACCAGTCATCAGCTGATGCCTCATTGTCAGGTGAATGACCTTTCAATAGGCACATTGAATACAAATAACACAAATACACAACATTATTCAATTTAACTCATAACATGTCCTTGGTGATTATACAATCATAGAGTCTCGTACTTAAAATCATTTGTTCTCATAAGTGAATGTTCATCACTAATCATTGAATCATAACTTATAGTAAACATTACTGAACAGGAACTGGGTCATCAACCACCAACTCTCTCTTTAGAGTAAGTAAATTTGACTGTCCCGCTGTTACAGTGGTCACTTTATTATTTCTCCCCTTTTACCCAGTTACAATTACGTAAATAACCTGGCGGGTAAACCGGATCAAGTCTTTACCTGGTTGCATAAACACTCTATTGTTTATGCCCCTGGCTTGTAACGGCCGGCTCCTTTTCCACACACACAGTTATGTCCTGATGGTGGACTGTAGCGCCCATTTGCATCTACAAGAACTGAAGTTTTATTAGGGTGTAGACGCTGCCTACCCCGTTCTTGCTTCAGCGTTATAAAAAATTCGGCATTACTGATGTCCGAGGACACCAGTAATCCTACTAAATATTATTTATACACCCTTAACACGGCACTACCAACCCCTACGAAGGTAGCCGCTGTTCCATAGTTTGGTGATTCCCCTGAATTTACCCCCCGGTTAATTTCTAAATTCACCAATTTTGAAAATAATAAGTATGGCTAGGATACAATCTGCCTAACCACACTTGCTACCAATAATCCAAATCCCCGGTCAGGGTTCGGTGACGCCGTGACCGCCCGAAAGTGGGGAATCACAAGTAAAATATATATATGTGATATACTTAAATTGAAAATTTACAATTCTCATTACATGAAGTTCCTAGTATTGATTATGTGCTCCAGCACCATTCATTTTCTTTCGTAACTTTCCTTATTGTGACTTTCATTAACATAAAATAGTGAGTACAACAAAATACTTATGTTTGTTTCTTAAACTAATCTATCTACCTATACAAAATATAATTCATACCCTACATTTATTACATCATCTAATCACAAAGGCTATTTTTAGAGCCTCTTTATACAGTTCCTTCAGAGCTGCCAAACGTGCTTTCAGCTTATACTCATTAACGTACGGGGTCTGACCATCTCCGACCCCATCTCTATAAATCATGTTTTGCTAAAATACTGAAAATTTGTAATTTGCAGATCATAATTTACAAATGACACTGGTAATATATATATATATATATATATATATATATATATATATATTGTTACGTGACATTTTTACCAGGCCCTAGTAACATAAATATACCATGATTGTATTATTAAAAGTACCAGGAGACATAATATTTTAAGAAAGACTTAATTGAATATGTTTAATTTTAATTGTTTATTGTATGTTATGTTTATTATAATTAAAGTAAGAACTTACTTATGAAATTTGTTTTTTGTGTGCAGACTGTAAAGTTATAAACACAGTCATTTAAGGGGAATTATAACATATTACTAATAGTTATTAGTAATCAGTTTTTGTCACATTTATTAATATTATGTATACTAGTGTTAATAACACTAATGTTAGTCTTAACAAGAAACTACCAAAATCATAGTCATTCAAATTATATTGCTACGACAGCACAGAACAATCTACGCGTTTATCGAATGTGCCAGAAAGATCTCGATGTAAGCGTGTAGTGTACGTGCTACTAGACGCATTTTGCGAGAATTTTCTCGACTGTGCCGGGCTTCGCTCGGGCGCTCGGACTGTGTCAAGGCTGTAGTAATTACGTAGTTCACGAGAGATAAGACGCAGTTTGGAAGCTTCTGGTGTGTGAGCGTGACTATAAATACATCGGGTAGCGGCCTTAGTTTTCAGTTCCATGCGAGATATTGGATAGTGCGGTTCGAGAGTATTAGTGCGATATATTTCCAGAGCGGTTCGAGTTATTACTGTGTACGTTCAAGTAGTTATTATTGAAGTGTTGCGTTTTATAATCAGACGGTATAAGTGTAATACAATTGAGTTTTAATATTTGTGGACATTTTATTGCGTGTGTACAATTTTCATTTGATTTGTTGGAGACACTGTTGTTAATTACGAAATGTTTTACTGTAACAATTAAAGGTGTGATTAGGGACTTAATTGGTGTCTTGTAATTATTTTGTTTCCACTGTACCTACGACGATCGAGTAGACCGTCGTAACAGTGGTGTCAGAAGTGGGATAGAACGGTTAACAGTGGAAACAGTGGATACTTTGTACAAGGCGAGTGTAATTCGTAATTAATCGAAAAACAATGGATGGCAGTCAGATGATGGAAAATTTCCAGGCGCTGTTGTCGCAGACAGAAGAACGACGACGACAGGATGCAGAGAAAGCGGAAGAGAGACAGACAACCCTCCTGCTGGAAGCAGAGGAAAGACGCAGACAGGAGGCGGAAGAAGCAGAAAGACGACAAAAAGAAGAGCGAAGACAAGAAAGAGAAGAAGCAGAAAAACGACAGGATGAAAAACGTAAGCAAGAAGCAGATAAAACGGAAGCTCTCTTTGAAGTTATGCAGAAACAGTTGCAAGAACACAGTACCGCAGAATTGGGTATCCTACAAGGTGAGCTTAATAAACAAGTTACTAAAATATCGGAGGTTCAAGAATCAATGACATTAAAAATAGCTGAAGTAGAAAAATCTGTCTTGATTGTTGGAGAATCGATGTCTACAAAAATATCTGTTATAGAAGAATCTGTGTCAAATAAAATATCTGCAGTAGAAAACTCAATGGCAAACATAAGAGAACAAATTAAAAGTGAAGTCGAACAGTGCATGAAGATTCAACCAAAACAAATTTCTGAACAGACTGTACCAGTGATAAATACAGAAAAAGACACAAAAAATAAGTTAATAGAGAAAGTCACTTTGCCTGCAGTAGGGACAGTTCATGTCAAAGCTCCAACCTTTGACGGAAGCAGTCACTGGGCAACGTACCTCCGCCAATTTGAAGCTGCTGCATGCGCAAATAATTGGACCGAGAAAGACAAGGCTGTTCCACTTGTTCTTGCATTAAAAGGACCCGCGGCAGAATTACTACAGAAAGTGCCACCTGACAGCCAGAACATCTATGCCGAGTTGATAAAAGCTCTAGAATTACGCTACGGTGATAAACATTTGCGAGAGTACTACGCTCAGTTGAGAACAAGACGACAACGTTCCGGGGAAAGTCTTCAAGAATTTGAAGCAAGTATCGACAGATTGATTAGATTGGCCTATCCTGACGCACCAGAAGACTTCCGAATAAGGTTTACGGTGCAGACATTTATTGATGGCATCGGAGATTGTGAACTTCAGCAAGTGTTACGAATGGCAAGACACCGAGATAGCTCAGAAGCTCTTGTTCACGCCCTAGAATTTGAAGCTGCCAAGTCAGCGTCCCTCTACATTAATGGGTTTGTGCCATCACGTTGCAGTCAGAAGATCCCTGTATCACACTACCGTTACGATGGGTGCAGAAAAACAGTGTTGTCGGACAAACAATTCAAAAGTTCAAGAGAGTCGCAACGATTTGAAAAAGACAGAAGACCGAAATGTTACAACTGTGGAAAACGTGGTCATCTACAGGTAGACTGTTGGGAGAAGAAGATACCGAGAGAAGAGACTGATCGCACCAATTGGAGAAGTAAAGGCCCAGAACAGCACACAGTTTCCACGCTACATAAGATTAGTGGAAACCTGATCGTTAATGGATTTGCGGAAGGTAAACGAAGATCATTTACAGTTGACACGGGCGCTACAGTGTCCATTGTGCGCCCTGACGTGGTCAGCAACCGCCAGCCTCTAATTAGCTCTTGTACAATACAGACTGTGACTGGAAGCCCCGTCAAGGTGCTAGGAAAGGTATACGTACGTGTACGCCTGGGTCTTCTCGAGTTTAATCACCAAATGCTCGTTGCAGACATTGTCGATGAAGTGATTCTTTGCACGGACATTATGAATGCCTTCGGATTCGTTGTGGACTTAAGAGAGAATGTCCTGAAGGTCGGCCAAGAGGAGATAAAGCTTTCCATGGCTAAAACGACAGGGTCTACCAACCAGTCGATTAAGCGAGTGGCATTAGTCGAAGAAAAAGTCAACAAGTCTGGTCAAGAGGAACCCTCCCTGTTGCCAGCGGAAATGGAGGAAGAACTAGCAGAGGAAGTACAAATAAGTATAAGGACAAAAGAAGTGATTGGAAAGCCAACTATGGGTGTCGAGACAAAACTCTTGTTTGTTCCTGAGCTGATAGAATCGCCCGAGGGTAAAGTGGCTGAAGATGAGGTTACGCAAGAGGTTGTTGACGAGGACCAAACAGACTTGGATCATAGTGCGTAGGCTTTCACGGCCGGTGTCATTACGATTATTTACTAAAACTTCCGGGCTGAAAGGCCGTGGTCGATTGCTTAAGTTTCTGCTAAACGTTTCGGCCGCACCACCGGTGGCCATCTTCAGTAGCAAAATAAAAGCGTTCGATAGATGATACGCCGAACACGTCTCCCAATGGACTGGGAACAAGCAACTTGGATCAGCCAGTGGTATTTCGGTCATCAGTAGGTCTACATGACGCAACGGGAGTGATTCCAGCGAAACTAGTGGTTGCGCAAAAGACTCGCATTCCTGGGAACGTGGTGTTCGGATCACACGAGACTGAATTTGAAGAACGGGAAAATTATCCTTCGCAAGGACGTCCACCTAGATCGCCTGGTCGAGTGTTACTTCGGAGACGCTTTGCCAGTTCGGGACGAACAGGCTTAAGGAGGGGGCAGTGCTACGACAGCACAGAACAATCTACGCGTTTATCGAATGTGCCAGAAAGATCTCGATGTAAGCGTGTAGTGTACGTGCTACTAGACGCATTTTGCGAGAATTTTCTCGACTGTGCCGGGCTTCGCTCGGGCGCTCGGACTGTGTCAAGGCCGTAGTAATTACGTAGTTCACGAGAGATAAGACGCAGTTTGGAAGCTTCTGGTGTGTGAGCGTGACTATAAATACATCGGGTAGCGGCCTTAGTTTTCAGTTCCATGCGAGATATTGGATAGTGCGGTTCGAGAGTATTAGTGCGATATATTTCCAGAGCGGTTCGAGTTATTACTGTGTACGTTCAAGTAGTTATTATTGAAGTGTTGCGTTTTATAATCAGACGGTATAAGTGTAATACAATTGAGTTTTAATATTTGTGGACATTTTATTGCGTGTGTACAATTTTCATTTGATTTGTTGGAGACACTGTTGTTAATTACGAAATGTTTTACTGTAACAATTAAAGGTGTGATTAGGGACTTAATTGGTGTCTTGTAATTATTTTGTTTCCACTGTACCTACGACGATCGAGTAGACCGTCGTAACAATATGAATAAGATTTCTATTAAAATAATGAGGAAACAATGTCAGTTTATGTTAAAAGATTACCAAGTGTATAAAATAAATTTAAGAAAGTGAAAGGTACAAAAAAGCAATAATAAATAAGTTTGTAACAAAAATAAATAAAAAGTGAATCATTAACTCAGGAAATATAGATCAGAAAATGGTCAAGAGTGATGTCAAAATGATCGGTTTTTTATCAGAAGAACAAAGAAACAAATAAAAAGAAGATAAGAGCTGTTATAAAAAAGGTATATCCTTTTAAAAGAAAATACATATAAAATAGTAAAAAGTTTACGATTATCTTCTAAAACTTCCGGGCTGAAAGGCCGTGGTCGATTGCTTAAAATACTGCTAAACGTTTCGGCCGCACCACCGGTGGCCATCTTCAGTAGCAAAAAATTGTGTTCGAATAGATGACACGCCGAACACGTCTCCCAATGAACTGGGAACAAGCAACAGTGAGTTACGGCTACGAAGCCTCTATTTATAGCTTTTTGGCCGCTTCAGGTGTATCGCGCGGACCAATGAGAAGCCAGCTCGTCATACTCGATTCTGATTGGCCATGGAAAATAAACCATGCCAGACACTATTTAAGGAGATGCTTTCACCTCGGCGGTTCAGTCTACCTAGAGCATTTGCCCGGGTAGGCTGTGTCGATTTTTGCTCTGCAAAATTTTGTGTAATTTAGCGGAAATCTTGAATATTCATCATTTATTTCATCATCATCATATTCTTCATCATCTACACTACAAGATTCACCAACAGTCCAGTGCTCAACAGTCTTATTTAATCTGTGCGGGAGTGTTTTTGTATCCGAGTGCTGTGCGGTCTGTGTCGAGTTCAATTGTGCCTGTGAATAGTTTTCAGTGTCTGGTGATCCCTCAATCCTAGACCTGCGTAGACGTTCATTTCGGCTTGTCCGAAATGGCGTCGAATACGCCACCGAATCCTCTGCCGGCGCCGCTTGTTTCCTTAATGGAAACATGCTCAACCGGCTTCCGTACCACTCCACTTCCTCACGACAGTGAAAGTGATAGTGAAAGTGATCATAGTGCGGTAGAAATGTGCAGTGTTGGGTCGGGGGACGGACAGTTCTCGCTTGTGGAGGGCAAATCTGCCAAACGCAAGCGAAAACTGGCCCAAACTCCGCCGCCCGCCTCAGCTGCAGATCTGCCATCTAATCATGGTAACAGCGGCACTCAGCGCGTGCAACGTGAGTATCCAGCTACCACCCAAACTGTGTCTCCTCCTCGCATTCCTCCTATTGTAATTCCGGATAATAGGAATTATTCTGACCTGTTACGTTCCTTATCCCGAGCTCTCCCTTCGGTCAAGGTCGAGGCGAGGTGCCAAGGCCCCTCGCTAAAGCTGGCGACCGCTACGATCCCGGACTTCCGCTCTGTTCAGTCATTCCTGACAGAGCGTAAGATATCTTTTCATACATTTGCCCTCCCGTCAGAGCGTGAAATCAAGGTCGTTCTGTCGGGAATTCCATCCTTTACCGACCCTGATGCCATCAGGCAGGAAGTTGTTGCGCTCGGCTATGCGCCGACCGCGGTAAGCGTCCTGCATGTTGGCAAAGGTGATGACCGCCGTCCTGTCAACAGCTTTCTTTGTAAATTACTGAAAGTAGGCCCCTTCGAGGAGATTTACACTCTCCAGAATCTTCTGCACCTACGGGTGCAAGTCAGAACATTTGACCCGCGGCCCGGCCCCTCGCAGTGTTTCAACTGCCAGAGGTTCGGCCACAGCAGTCTTTTCTGCCATCAGCCCCCGCGTTGCGTGCGTTGTGCTGAGCCTCATCGTGGCTGTGATAAGCCTACGACGGGGTACACAGCTAAATGCTGCAACTGTAAAGGAGCCCATCCGGCTAATTACCGAGGCTGCCCTAACTTTATCGCCGCCATGAAACCGCAGCGACCTCCTGTGCGCCCTGGCGCGCAGGCAGGCCGTGTAGCTGGTCCTGGCCCTAACCGGCGAGCGGCATTCCCGCCTCTCACCGGTTCATCTGCCCAGGTCCCGGCAGCAACTCCGGTTGCTTCCGGTGCCGCTGTCTCGCCTGCAGTCGTCGCTTCGGCGCCGCCTGCAGCGGCCTCAATCCCGGCGCCTACCGGAGCGCCCGCACCTTCCTACGCGGCCATGGCCGCTAAATCAGCCCCGCCTCCAGCCCGATCGGGCAAATCAAAGCGCTCTCGTCGTCGCCGGAACTCCGCCGGCCGACCTACATCATCACAGGTTCCACCTGTACCCTCTCCGCGGGCTCGCCCCGCCCACAGCCATCGTCCTCAACCTTCCAGCGAGCAGTCTACTACTCAGACCACCAGCCCAGCGCCATCTGCTACCCCTGTCGAGGTCAGTCAGGCTTGTCCTCCTGAATCCCGGGAATCTTCCCGGGCTTCGGCGGATCCCCTGACTGCCTGGGCAGATAATCTTGTTGCATCCATCAGGACTGCTCGCGACACTACCACTGTGCTTGCCCTGGTGTTCCAATCATTAGCTGCCCTCTTTCCTCTACTCCCCCTAAATGGCTAATAGCCTGAGGATCGTTGCGTGGAACGCCTTCGGGCTACTCCCCAGGCGATCTGAACTGATGACTTTCGTAACGGAGTATGATGTTGATATCATACTTCTTTCCGAGACTCATCTGGCTCATTACCACTCGTTTTCCCTTCCTGCCTATGCCTGTTATCGTCAGGATCGTCCCCTACGGCCTCGCTGTCCCCCCTCGGGGGGCACAGCTGTTTTAGTCCACAGGCGGATATCCCACAGGCTTTTGCCTCCTCTAGATACATCTATTATTGAAGGCTGCGCGGTGGCGGTGGACGCTGGCGGATCGGAGCTGCGCGTTGTTTCTGCGTACCTCCGGCCTGGCCGGCGAACTCCGCCACCGCCCGAGGAGTGGGACGCCCTCCTCGACCACCCCCTCTCAACCATTGTAGCCGGCGACTTAAACGCCAAACACCCTTCATGGAACAGCCGCGTTGTCAACGCCTATGGAAATTCTCTGTTCCGGTTCGTCTCTGGCGACCCGGCACTTAATGTCATCGGCCCTGAAGACCCTACCTACTTCCCCTTTCACGGCCATCGGCCGGACGTTCTTGACATAGTAGTTGTCAAGAACGTTGCCCGCAACATCGAGGTCTCGTCTGTGTCGGACCTTTCGTCCGATCACAATCCCCTTGTTATAACTGTTCGAGAGCTGTCGGCGTCACCCCGACTCCCCGCTCAGATTGTTAGGAGAGTCAACTGGCGATCCTATCATGACGAGCTCTCTCGAAGGTTACCATCTCTCCCGGCGGACCCAATCGTCACTCGTGACGATCTGGATCTCCGCGCCACAAATCTTCAGGAATTGATCCAAGGTGTCATGGATCGACACACCTACGCACTCGAGGTGAATCATCGTAAATCGGCCTTACCTGCGGCAGTACTCCACGCCATCTGGCTACGGCGCCAGCTCCGCCGCAGATGGCAAAGAACCCGAGACCCAGTCGTTAAGCGACGATTTCAACAACAGTCCCTTTACGTTCAGCAGCTACTGCGGGACGTAAACTCTGATCGATGGGACTCATACCTTGAGTCTCTTGAAGTCGACCACGCCTCCGTCTGGAGAGCGGTGAGTAGACTGACCCGCGAGAAGAGAACTCGCAACCCGCTGGAAACCCCGAACGGGATTGTGTCTTCATCAGAAGGCAAGGCTGAGGTCTTCGCCGACTGCATGGAGTCGCAATTTACCGTTCATCGAGGCGTTTCAGACCCTGCCCACTCGGCAGACGTCCGGGACTTCCTATCTGGTTATTTTTCTCGCCCTCCCGCTGGCCCAGACCTCCCGTTCGACAGAGACGAACTCGTTTCGTCTGTCTGTCGACTAAACCGCCGTCGCGCCCCCGGTCCTGACCGGATCGGGGCCGCTGCATTACAATATCTCCCGGCCTCAGGCGTTGACCTCGTACTCGAGCTGTTCAACTCTTGTCTCCGGCTACAGTACTTTCCCCGCCTGTGGAAAAATGCCAACATCGTTATGATTCCTAAACCCCGCAAGCCGCGCATGCTTCCTGAAAGCTATCGGCCAATATCTCTCTTGCCAGTTATCTCGAAGGTGTTCGAGCGGCTCCTGCTGGCCCGCATCTCGCCGTTGTTGGATAATTTTATCCGCAACGAACAGTTCGGGTTTCGCAGAGAGCACTCGACCACGCTTCAACTAGTCCGCGTGGTAACGCAACTCTCTGACGCCACCAACAGGCGAGCGGCTACGGCCGCCGCACTGCTGGACGTGAGCAAGGCCTTCGACAAAGTCTGGCACGAAGGTCTTCTCTTCAAACTCGCCAACTCCCCCTTACCATCGTCCATAGTGTTTTTCCTCCGGTCGTATCTCAGCGACCGAACCTTCAGGGTGAGCGTCGACGGAACCTGCTCTGCAGTTCGTCCTGTCGCCGCTGGCGTACCCCAGGGATCTGTCCTCGGCCCCGTTCTGTACCTCGTGTACACGAACGACCTGCCTGTTTTGCCCGGAGTCACGTTGTCTTTGTTCGCTGACGATGCAATGTATCATTACAGCTCTGTGTCCCCGCGTTTTGCGAGTACACAGTTGCAGCGTCAGTTGGACCAGCTTCCGGACTGGCTACGGAAATGGCGGGTGACGATCAACACGGAGAAATCCGAGGCGATCTGTTTCACTCGTAAGTCCATCTCCCGATGCCAGCCCCTCTCCCTTGAAGGGAGGCCTATCGCCTACAAAGAGTCGGTGAAGTATCTAGGCGTTCGGCTAGATCGTCGCCTTTGCTTCAACGCCCACGTGACGGACACCCTTGCCAAGGCTCGCGGCGTCCGAGCCAAACTTTACCCATACCTCGCGTGCCGCAGCCCCCTGGCGCTGCGCACGAAAGTTACCCTCTATCTGTTGTTTCTCCGGTCTGTATTGACCTATGCGGCACCTGTATGGTGGTCACTTGCCTCCGCCACCAACAGGCGTAGGCTGGAAAGTTTCCAATCCAGAACCCTCCGTTCCTTGTCGGGATCTCCTTGGTTTGTTAGAAACAGTGTAATTCGAGGAGGTCTACGAGTTCCTGCTCTCTCAGCCTTTGTCTGGTCATTAGCTGCGACTCTCTTTGCCGCAGCTGAGACCTCTTCCTTCCCCTACCTCAGAACCATCAGCACCACGCAACCACCTCCCCCTGTCCGGGTCAAACGCCCTCGGGCGATTCTCGATGACCCGCCATAAGTTTAAGTAAACTGCTTAAACCTCACTTGTATACTCACCATCTGCCCATGCCCCAGAATTTACCTGCAAAGCTGTTTCCTTCCTCCCTTCCTAGTATGCCGACCGCGCTGAATGCCGCTGCTACGCGCTATCACTGGCACGGAGGCTCTCTGCCTCGCGGGGAGCGACCGACGCCTCACGGCGTCTGCACGCAGGACTGGGAACGCGCGACATCTGTCGCCTGAACCCGTCCTTGCGGCAGTGCCCACTGATTGCTGTAATATTTAAAATAAATAAAAATTGAAAACCTTTCTCCCCCGCCTTCTCAGTTAACTGGTTGGCGGTTGTCCATTCCTATTTTATTCTAGGTTACCTGTCGAATGAACCAGAACTATGTCTATCCACAGGCAGCCATTGGGCTCGTCCCAGATGCTGCAGTCATGCACCGGGTGCAAAGACGCCCCGCTACTACAGTGCTACATGCTACATGCTACTCGGCGGTTCATAATCACCCTGCGATTGGAAGGAGCAACATCTCTCTTGAGCTCTCTCTTGATGGGAAATTCTTCACATTCTGTGCGTTCTCAGTCTCCGGTTATACCGTGACTTACACAGTGCGTCCAGTTCAATATTTACCAGTGTTTGTGCAAGTTTTTAAACAACTACTCAAGAATCAGTGCAGTGCAGTGTAGTGTTCAGTGCAGTGTTGTGTTCTTGTGCCGTGCAGTGTTTCGTGTGTGTTCCGCTGCTGCCTGGAGCTTGTTGGTAAGTGAGCGACTTTTGTATCTTTGCTTACCGTAGTGCTTGGTCTAGTCCTTAGTTCCGTTCCGCCTAAGGCGTAGGCTTCGCCTCGCCGATGGCTGCCCGCAACCCATCTTCCGTCGGCCCTTCTCAGGGCCAACCTGCTTCCGTCGGTCCTTCTCAGGACCTCTGAATTCCTGCTCGCGCTCTGGCGCAACCTCTCCCGGATGGCCCTTCTCAGGACCACCCTACACCTACCTCGTCGGGGGAAACTCACGACGCGGACTCGGCCATGGATACCGATGGTGCATGGCAATCTGTCAGCCGGAAACGGCGTGTCAGTGCCACCTCCACGGAATCCGGTCGGACTTCGCGTCGAGGCTCAACCGCGGGGCAATCTGCCATGGCCTCCCTACAACAACCTGACCAGCACCGGCGTATCCCGCCTCTGATTTTCGCCCGGCCTTCGGATTGGGCGAATTTCATGCGGCGTCTACACCGTTGCACTCCCTCTGGCACCTTGACTGCTTCGGCTCAAGGTGACAACTCCATCCGCCTTAACCCCACGACCGTGGAGAGTTTTCGTGTAGCGCAGAAGTTCCTCACGGACGCGGGGATCCCGTACCACACCTTTGCCTTGCCGGAGGAGAAGGAACTCAAGGTGCAAGTTATTGGTATCCCTGCAGGTACCTCGCCCGAGCTCATTTCCAATGAACTCACCAGTTTGGGCTTTAGAGTTCACAATGTAACGCCTCTCTTCTCCCCCGGCAGGAAACTAGCGCGCAATGCGTTCCTGGTAAAAATCCGAAAGGTGGGTGATTACCAGGCCGTATACGACATCAACATGTTATTCTACTTGAAAGTTAGGGTAGAAGCATTCGATGCCCAAGCCGGACCGAAGCAGTGTTACAACTGCCAGAGGTACGGACATTCATCGGCATTTTGCCACCACCCCACCCGCTGTTTGCGCTGTGGCGATAGCCATCGGAAGGACACTTGTCCTCTCGCTCGTGCTGCCGCCACTTGCGCCAACTGCGGGGAACCTCACCCGGCATCATCGAAGTCATGTCGATTCTATGCTGCGGCTTTGAAGAAACTTTCAAAGTCCTCGCAGCAGCGCGCTACTGCGCCTCCCGCTAGGCCCCAAACATCAAGGCCTGCCGCCTCGGCGGCACCTACTCCCGCTGCGGCACCGGCACTTGCGCCTGCCCCAGCTCGTCCGGCGTCTACCGGGGCGCCCAGCTATGCGGCTGCAGCTGCCTCTCAGCCTGCCGCACAGCCCGCGGCCCAGCAGCCAACACCTGCTGCGCCGTCTAAGAAAAAGACGAAACCATCTCCCCCTGCTTCCTCGCAGCACACGCCCGCTGCACCTCAGCCCGCATCTACCCCAGATGTCCGAAATCCAAGGCAGCCGAAACAAAAGGCCCCCGCCCAGAATGGCATCATGTTCCTGCACCCGGCGCCCAAGCCTCAGGCGGCACCGGCGTCTGCCGCGTCTTCGGACGCGACTTTCGCCGACCGCGTGCATGCTTGGATCAACGCCTTGATCCCGCAAATTCTTGCTGCCAAGGATGTCCAGTCCTTACTTGTTATCGTCCTCACCTCCGTGACCTCACTTATCCCTCTCGATGGCTAGGCCCTTTCGGCTGGTGGCTTGGAACGCATGTGGCGTTCTATCTCGCCGTGCCGAATTGGCCGCCTTCGTCACCGAATATGACATAGACGTCATACTCCTTAGTGAAACCCACTTAACTCCCGCTCACTCGTTCCAGCTTCCGGCGTACACGACGTACCGCACAGACCGGCCTGGCCAGAACCGGCGTGCCGCATCTGGCGGCACTGCCATTCTGGTTCACAGGCGCATCGCCCACCGCCCCCTGCCGCCTCCGGCGACTCGTCGCTTGGAGGCGACGGCGGTTGCTCTCTGCATCGGGGATCGGGAGGTTCGACTGGTTTCAGTCTACCTCCCCCCTCGAGGTGGACCACCGCCCGACGAGGATGAATGGGACGCTCTCTTAGAAGACCCTCTACCAACCATCGCAGCCGGAGACTTTAATAGTAAGCATCCCCTGTGGAACAGCCGTGTCTCGAACCCATACGGCCGCTCTCTGTACCAATACGTTCAACGTCATCCTCATGTGACCGCTCTTGGTCCTAGATCACCGACCTATATCCCCAATCAACGGGGACCTCCAGACGTCCTTGACATTGCTGTTGTCAAAGACTTGGCCTACCCTATCGCTATAGAAGCCGTGTCAGAGCTCTCGTCTGATCACGACCCGGTAATACTCACTGTTCGGCCCACGCTGGACACACCTCTCCAGCCTCCCCATCGTTTAACGAGAGTCAACTGGCGATCGTTCCACGATGAACTGGGTCGAACAGTACCATCTGACCCCCAGGTCGACATCTCCAGCCCGGATGATGTAGACCGCTTGGCCGACTATCTTCAAGAAGTCGTCACGTCCGCCATGGACAAACACACCTATGACGTCCCTGCGCCCAACAGACGGTCGCAGTTACCTGAAGAGGTGATTCTGGCCATCCGCAAACGGCGCCAGCTCCGCCGGAGGTGGCAACAAACCCGGGACCCTGCCGTAAAACGCAGGCTGAACTCCCAGTCAGACCATGTCAAGCAGCTTCTGCTTGATGCCACTGCTAATCGATGGGACTCATATCTTGAGTCTCTGGAAGTCACGCCCCAGTCCGTTTTTCGGGCTGCGAGCCGACTCACTGGCGAGAAAATGACCCGCTACCCCCTACGATCACCGAACGGGATTGTTTACTCCGCGGCCGACAAAGCAGAAGTCTTTGCCGATACCATGGAGGAACAATTTACCGTTCACCGAGGCGTCTGCGACCCCGGCCACTCGGCAGCGGTCACAGACTTCCTATCTGGCTATTTTTCCCGCCCTCCCGCAGACCCAATCGACCCGTTCGACGAGGCTGAAGTGGAAACGGCCATTAGTCGACTGCGCCCCAAGAAGGCGCCCGGCGAGGACCGTATTGGTGCAGCGGCCCTACTCAACGCCCCAGCAAGTCTCGTTTCACTCATACACGTGCTGTTCAATGGATGTCTCCGGCTCCATTACTATCCCAACCCTTGGAAACGAGCCAAAGTCATCATGTTGCCGAAAGCTCGCAAGCTGCGTACACTCCCGGAGAATCATCGACCAATCTCTCTTTTGCCAGTCTTATCGAAGGTGTTCGAGCGCCTCCTGCATCGCCGGATTACTCCCCTGCTGGATAATTTCATTCGGCAGGAACAGTTCGGCTTCCGCAGGCAGCATTCGACCACTCTTCAACTTGTCCGAGTTGTCACGCAACTCACTGACGCCATAAATAGAAACCATCAAACTGTCGCCGTCCTTCTGGACGTGAGCAAGGCCTTCGACAAAGTCTGGCACGAAGGCCTTCTCTATAAACTAGCCACCTCCCCACTCCCTGCCTCATTTGTACATCTGATGCGGTCGTATCTCTGCGACCGCAAATTTAGGATCTGCGTCGACGGGACGTACTCTTCTGTCCGCCCCGTCGCCGCTGGCGTCCCTCAAGGATCTGTCCTCGGCCCCGTTCTGTATCTAGTGTACACGAACGACCTGCCAGTATTGCCTGGAGTCACGCTCTCTCTCTATGCGGACGATGCGATGTACCACACCAGTTCTGCAAACCTTCGTTTTGCGACTGACGTGGTGCAGCGCCAGCTCGCATTACTTCCGGCCTGGCTAAGGAAATGGCGGGTGGCGATCAATACGGAGAAATCCGAGGCGATTGCCTTCTCCCGTCAGCTCACTTCCTGATGCCAGACCCTCTCCCTTGAAGGGAGCCCAATCGCTTGGCAACGTACTGTGAAGTACTTGGGCGTCACTCTTGATCGACGCCTAAGCTTCAGAGCTCACGTATCCACAGTGCTCCAGCGCGCCCGAGGCGTCAAAGCCAAACTCTACCCATTCTTATCGCCTCGAGGGCCACTGCCTGTGCGCACGAAGCTATCGATTTATCTGCTCTTTTTACGAGCCGTCCTTATGTACGCAGCGCCTGCATTTTGGACCCAACTCGCCCCCGACGTCGTTAAACGCATGGAAGCCTTCCAAGCCCTTACCCTTCGCCTTATCTCCGGCTCTCCCTGGTATGTAAAAAATGATACTATCAGGCGAGGGCTGAAGATTCCGTCGCTCGATGGATTTGCGCGAACTCTTACGTTCAACCTCTTCCATCGAGCATCCATTTCAGACTTTCCACACCTCCAACATCTCGATAACGATGATGGACCACCACCAGTCAAACGCCGCCGCCCTCGAGCTTTGCTCGACGACCCACCGTAATTTTAATAAATTGCCCTCTCACCATCTGCCCACGCGCCGACCAATCGGATCTCACCACCTTCCTTCCATTCAAATCCGGTCCGTTGCAGGCCGACAGATTGGTCGGGCGTTGTGCCGGCTTTAGGTGTGCCTAGCGCCACCTTCAGTCGGCAACTTCGCCCCTCCAATCTCTCACCTGCCTCGGTATCGCCATAAGGCAGTCTACTGGACTCTTACCGGGCTGGCGGAAGTGTATCGACCCGTTGTGGGCGAACAAATCCCGCCAATCCGTGCTAAGTGTTCGCGTAGGCTTCCCTCTCAGGCCATTGGTGGATCGCGTCAGCGGTTCAGCCAATCACAGCCCGTCTCCTTCACCTCCGCCAAAATAAAAAAAGGGGGAACCTATCTCGCTGCGACAAGTCTCGCTCCAAGCACTACGCAAGCAACAGGCAGTCATCGGGCTCGCCCGGACGCTGCCGTCACTGGGGCACGCACTGAGCTGTGCCCTACACGCATCGTTGGCATCATCGTTATCGGCGGTTCATAGCGACGGACGCATTCTTATGAATATGGATGGACTCCAGATGCAGGCGAGTGAAGTAACCCCGGACAGAAGACAACACGCGGGCTTCATCAAACATCACCCGGTGATCGTCGTGGGACCAAGCGTGTTCAGCAACTGCGGACTTTTCCGGCTGGCCCAGGCGGCAGTATCTCCGATGTTCAGAGAGGCGCGTCCGGACACTACGCTTCGTGGTGCCTATGTAGACCTGGCCACACGTACAAGGAATACTGTACACCCCGCACGACGAGAGTGGATCCCTGGCGTCTTTCACCGGTCGCAGGAACTGTTGGATCTTTTTGGTTGGCTTAAAGATCGTCCTGACGCCCCGCTTACTCAGCAACCTGCCGATGCGGTCAGTCACGCCACGGATGTAGGGCAAGACAGCAGAGCCAACAACCTCAGGCAACACCGACTCGTCCGGCCTACCAGATCTTCTCGGTCGAGCAGCTCTCCTAACCTCCGCAGCAGAATAGCCGTTGGACTGCAGTGCTTTCTCGAGATGTCGAAACTCATCTTCGAGATACTGGGGCTCACAGATTCTTCTTGCCCGGTCTACCAGAGTCTTCAGCACCGCCCTCTTCTGCCTAGGATGATGATTGGAGGTCTTGTGCAGATATCTGTCGGTGTGCGTTGGCTTCCTATAAACTTTATGTCCCAAGCTGCCATCGGTCCTTTTCAGGACCAACACATCCAGAAAAGCCAATTGATCACCACTCTCGCGCTCCATCGTAAACTGTATGCGAGGGTGCACAGCGTTCAGATGTCCAAGGAAGCGTTCCAACTCTTCATCCCCATGGCTCCAGACCACGAAAGTGTCGTCCACATACCGCAACCAACACTTCGGCTTCAGAGGCGCAGATGAAATTGCCAACTCTTCAAATTTCTCCATATAGAAGTTTGCAACCACAGGGCTGAGAGGACTTCCCATGGCGACGCCATCCAACTGTTCATAGAAGCCGCCATTCCACTGGAAGTAGGTCGTTGTTAGGACCTGCCGGAACAAAGCAGTGATGTCCGCCGAGAACAGGTCACCCAAATACCCCAAGACCTCCTGAACAGGGACCATGGTGAAAAGAGAGACCACATCAAAACTCACGAGAACATCGCCAGGCTCCAGCACCAACTCCCGGATCCTCCGAAGGAAATCAGAAGAGTCACGGACGAAAGAATCCGTCTGCCCGATGTGCGGCTTGAGCAATCCAGTGAGGTGCTTTGCCAAGGTGTAAGTAGGCGAGCCAATAGCACTGACGATGGGCCTCAGCGGAACGTCTTCCTTGTGGATCTTCGGTAAACCATAGAGACGAGGGGGAAGGGCCTCCGAACACCGGACGGCCGTCTTCACATCAGGCGCCAGAGAAGATTGCTTGACCAAAGAATCCGTTTTTCTTAGAACAGTAGTAGTCGGATCTTTGTTCAGCCTCCGATAAGTGGCTGGATCTAATAAACCTTCAATCTTCCGCTGGTAGTCTTCGGTGTTCAAGACCACAGTGGCGCTCCCCTTATCAGTACACGATAAGTGGCACTCCCCTTATCAGTACACGAGGAAATAGTGGCGAGCGTGGAGGCAGGCATCCGAGGACTACCCCGAGACCAGGCAGATGAAATACGTATGGAAGCTTCTAGGGCCCTTAGAAGGGCCGCTCCGCCAAAATGCAATCTTCTGTCGGCGGAGTTGCGAGCCTTGAGGGAATTCAAAAGGGATGAATCCATTGTCATTGTGCCGGCGGATAAGGGGAGCGCCACTGTGGTCTTGAACACCGAAGACTACCAGCGGAAGATTGAAGGTTTATTAGATCCAGCCACTTATCGGAGGCTGAACAAAGATCCGACTACTACTGTTCTAAGAAAAACGGATTCTTTGGTCAAGGAATCTTCTCTGGCGCCTGATGTGAAGACGGCCGTCCGGTGTTCGGAGGCCCTTCCCCCTCGTCTCTATGGTTTACCGAAGATCCACAAGGAAGACGTTCCGCTGAGGCCCATCGTCAGTGCTATTGGCTCGCCTACTTACACCTTGGCAAAGCACCTCACTGGATTGCTCAAGCCGCACATCGGGCAGACGGATTCTTTCGTCCGTGACTCTTCTGATTTCCTTCGGAGGATCCGGGAGTTGGTGCTGGAGCCTGGCGATGTTCTCGTGAGTTTTGATGTGGTCTCTCTTTTCACCATGGTCCCTGTTCAGGAGGTCTTGGGGTATTTGGGTGACCTGTTCTCGGCGGACATCACTGCTTTGTTCCGGCAGGTCCTAACAACGACCTACTTCCAGTGGAATGGCGGCTTCTATGAACAGTTGGATGGCGTCGCCATGGGAAGTCCTCTCAGCCCTGTGGTTGCAAACTTCTATATGGAGAAATTTGAAGAGTTGGCAATTTCATCTGCGCCTCTGAAGCCGAAGTGTTGGTTGCGGTATGTGGACGACACTTTCGTGGTCTGGAGCCATGGGGATGAAGAGTTGGAACGCTTCCTTGGACATCTGAACGCTGTGCACCCTCGCATACAGTTTACGATGGAGCGCGAGAGTGGTGATCAATTGGCTTTTCTGGATGTGTTGGTCCTGAAAAGGACCGATGGCAGCTTGGGACATAAAGTTTATAGGAAGCCAACGCACACCGACAGATATCTGCACAAGACCTCCAATCATCATCCTAGGCAGAAGAGGGCGGTGCTGAAGACTCTGGTAGACCGGGCAAGAAGAATCTGTGAGCCCCAGTATCTCGAAGATGAGTTTCGACATCTCGAGAAAGCACTGCAGTCCAACGGCTATTCTGCTGCGGAGGTTAGGAGAGCTGCTCGACCGAGAAGATCTGGTAGGCCGGACGAGTCGGTGTTGCCTGAGGTTGTTGGCTCTGCTGTCTTGCCCTACATCCGTGGCGTGACTGACCGCATCGGCAGGTTGCTGAGTAAGCGGGGCGTCAGGACGATCTTTAAGCCAACCAAAAAGATCCAACAGTTCCTGCGACCGGTGAAAGACGCCAGGGACCCACTCTCGTCGTGCGGGGTGTACAGTATTCCTTGTACGTGTGGCCAGGTCTACATAGGCACCACGAAGCGTAGTGTCCGGACGCGCCTCTCTGAACATCGGAGATACTGCCGCCTGGGCCAGCCGGAAAAGTCCGCAGTTGCTGAACACGCTTGGTCCCACGACGATCACCGGGTGATGTTTGATGAAGCCCGCGTGTTGTCTTCTGTCCGGGGTTACTTCACTCGCCTGCATCTGGAGTCCATCCATATTCATAAGAATGCGTCCGTCGCTATGAACCGCCGAGGTGAAAGCATCTCCTTAAATAGTGTCTGGCATGGTTTATTTTCCATGGCCAATCAGAATCGAGTATGACGAGCTGGCTTCTCATTGGTCCGCGCGATACACCTGAAGCGGCCAAAAAGCTATAAATAGAGGCTTCGTAGCCGTAACTCACTGTTGCTTGTTCCCAGTTCATTGGGAGACGTGTTCGGCGTGTCATCTATTCGAACACAATTTTTTGCTACTGAAGATGGCCACCGGTGGTGCGGCCGAAACGTTTAGCAGTATTTTAAGCAATCGACCACGGCCTTTCAGCCCGGAAGTTTTAGAAGATAATCGTAATGACACCGGCCGTGAAAGCCTACGTACTAAGAGTAAAAAGTTTGTTTATATTATTCTTATGATGTCACCAGGGTGATATAAAAATGTTACTTGGAAACCAAGGAGATATCTAAGAGAGGCCTTAGCAACATATATGTTGAGGAAGAAAAATGGATTATTCTAAAAGAAACTGAATGCAAAAAGGTTGATTTAAATACCTATAGTGAAAATAAATTATAATATATGTGATATTAGTGCATCTCCAGATAAACAATTGAATAATTATAAATAACAAGATTAAAATAGAAGAAAGAATTGCTACAAGACTCTACAGAATTAAACCAGAACATCTCTGAAGAAATTGGACCAATTGACACAGGGAGAGAAGTATATTTTGATCTAAAATTAATCTGAAATATTCCCTGTTAAACCTGATCTAAAGGTTTCAAAAAACTTTGAATACGCTTTTTATAAAAAACCATAATTAACTGTCACTGAGAACATTAATGATTAATAATATAGACATAAGCATAAGCAACCAGTGATGTATAGTGCTAATATAATTTAAAGATATTTAAGTCTAAAAAACATGTTTATAACTTAACCTATACACTGAAATGTTTTACACTTTTAATATAATCCTTTTAAAATACATTGTGACTATTTCTCATCATATGTATTTTGGTACTTTCCCTGTCAATACTGTTCTTATATCGTAGTCTAAAGGACCTACAGAACATCATAATTGTATTTTATTTATTAAATACAAAATATAAAATGTTTAAAAAAACCTGAGATCTAAGAATTACTGCTGCCACTCTGAGCTTATAAAAATACAGCTGGCCAAACTTTGTTAAAAATTATGTTTTACATTTAGAACAAATTAAAGAATAAATAAAGGATTTGAGTTTACACAATACAGAAAAAGGTTTATTTGTTTCTTATTTTATGAAAACATAAAGGGTATGATATTCTGAACAAAATATCTGATACTGTGAGTTGACCTCAGTAATTAGATTAAGTTGGTAACACTCATCAATTGAAAATCTTAGCAGATTTCTTTAAAAAAAATGTGGTGATGAGTACAAATTATCATATCCATTCTGAAAGAAAAGACTAAAAGAGAGTTCATTACAGAATAAAGAGACCACATACTATTTATATAAATAAATTTGAATAAAAATTTATTATTGATATTTCACCAATAAAATTTTATTTGCAAACGGTGATTGCAAATTGGCGCTCAACAAACATCCCCCTGAACAGATACTCATCCTTAATTTAATATTAACAAAAATATATACAAATAATAACAGAATTAAACAAGACACAAATTCAGATAAATAACCATAGATTCGAGTCTAGATGTAACAAATTGGCTATCCTAATAGTGAAGCTAAATAAAATATAATTTAGAAAGAACGATTATAGGTTTGTATAATAGACTAAGAGAGGGTAACAGAGTTATACACGTTACAATATATATTGCAACGATACAGCCATACGCTGTATTAGTCATTAATTTAAATAAAGATAAATTTTGTAGAATTTGTATAAGTTACGGGTAAATGGACCGGTCGAGATTGTAAAAATATTTCATTGTTAGATTAGGGGAGCAATTAACCTGTTCCGACACGCAGTGAACACCTGCTCAATTGTATGTGTGTTACACGTGTATCTTGTGTGTGTTAGTGATGCATGCAAAGACAGGAATCTCAGCAACCCGCCCCAAGTAATTAATAAAATAACTATTTTAATTCACTGTGCGAAAACTAATTAGTGTATGATTAAACCAAAAGCACCAAAGTGTGTGTAAAATTTATAGTTATCCCCAGTGAAAAGATGACGTTAATAGAACACATTATGCGAAGTCAGTGCAAAATAAACGTGCTAAAAAATACGCAAATTACCCTAAGACGCTCAAATTAATATAGTGAGTACTTAATCGAAATAGCTATGATTTGTGCTATCTCGATTCCGTGCAAAACAGCGCTATTTGCTAATAATTGCAAATAGATGAAAAGGTTCGGGAGTGGGGGCTGCCACGAGATATGCCGGTATCGACAGGACGATTTTGGAGCCAACTGGCGCGGAATCTCGAGAGGGTATAAATTAAGGGTTCGACCAAAACCCTTCTCTTCATTTCAAGACACAGTTGCAGTCGGACATGCTGTCCGTCGGCAAAACAGTTTTATTTTTTAATTCTATTACAAGTCGCAGTAACGAAAGAATTAACGTTCGTTAAATTCTCGACAATATTCCGGGAAAAGTAAATACTGAAATCATAAGTCTACCAAGAGGAACACACTGCTGGAGAGCGACGCTGAACTCTAGACGTATCCAGGAACACACTGGTGGAGAGCGACGCTGGACTCTAGACGTATCCAGGAACACACTAAGACTGGAGGAATGAAAAACTAACTCTGGACAACGCTGGACCCCGGACAACAAGTCGTAAGATCATCAGAACTCGAGGTGACATGCGTAATGCATTTTTAAATGATTTTTAAAAAAAGAAAAAGAGCTCATAAAGACTATATCAAAAGACAGTAAATTAAAATAAAGAAAAATTTATACTTAGTAATAATATTTTAAAACATAGATAAATGTTTAGTCGTAAGAATGAGGGATCGCATATAAAAAGAATTAATAAATGAAAGAGAATTTAAAGTAGAGAGAGTAGAGTTTATTATCAAAATAAATAGTAAATTGATTTGATATCTGAATTATAGAAAAAAGTAATTTAAAGTTGAATATTAAAACAAAGGCCAGTCTACAAGAAATTAATAATTTTAAATTGAATTTTAAACATTGGTATAGACTGAGCGAGTAGAGGTCAGATCTGAGTTAAGGAAATTTATTTCAATAAAAAAATATTATCATTCTTATATTTAATTAATAAACCAATTTATCAACATGTCTAGATATAAGATTAACATGTTTAGATATAAGAGATGTTTTTTTAAATATGTGTAATGTTGCATATCATAAGATATAAACATTTAATAATGAGCAATATCGTGACCGACAATTATTAATGATGTTTATGAATATTTAATATTGAGTAAATAATAAATATGAGTTTTAAATACTGATAAATAAAAATACTCTTATTATAGTTACACCTGGTATCATTATACAACCTGCATAATTTCCAGTATATCGAAATTACATATAAATCTTATAATTTTGGCGCTCCAAGATCGTGGGGCTCCACAAATTTAAATTATATTAAATTTGCAACTTATGTTGTAATATATATTTGAGAATTGCCTCATTCTAATTTTATTTAATGCACTCGCTCGGGCAATTGTTGGTACGTGGTGTGGTGCCAAATTATGCACCCTGAGTGTACAAAATGTATTTCCACGTACCTTAGGGGTCCCCCTCCCCGTTCAATAATACAGTTGAATTTCTAGTTGTTACCAATTTTGTGGAGCCGGACCACCGTTTTTTTCACCACCCGAAGGAAGTTACCGCCAACCATGGTCCGCCTTCAAATAGCCAAAACCCACGGTCAGGGTTGGTAAGTCCGTGACCGCCCGAAAATGGGGGAGAGTCCCTTCTGAAAACAAACAAAACATATTAAAATTCAATTACTTATTTTGACCAATATAACTTCAAATTCGTAGCATTCTGTGTACCCACTATCTCCCGCGTTGCTTGGTTGCGTAATACATAAGCATTATTCATTTTTACCTCTACTATTTCATAGGGTTGGCTGTGAATACCGCGACTAACGGCTGGTGGCGCGTAGTACTAGCCATACACCGTCACACTAACACAAAAAGCCGCGCGGTACGCCTTGGTCCTTAACGGACTGTTGAGCGGAGGTTTATTTTTATTTTTATTTATTTATTATTTCATAGGGTCCTTCGTATAACAGGAAAAACTTCTTTATTTCTTTCTCTTGTGCACCAGACAAATCGTGTCTCCTTACCAATACTAATTGTCCTACCTCATATTTAGTCCACTTACCCTTTTCATCATGTCTCCGTTTTCTCCTCTCCCCTTTGGTGAGTAAACTCTCATTCGCTAGTTGGATCTTCACGTTTCTGTCGATGGTCTGATCTTCCGGTGGATACTCGAAAAGTTGTTCTAATATTCTAGGTGGCCTGGTTCCCTTTATTAGTTCATACGGCGTAAACCCGGTGGATTCATGGGTAGTACTATTCAACCATTCTTCTACTTTCTTCACGTACAAGGGCCATTCAGTATGCTTGGCGTGACAGTACGCCCGAAATATCCTACCAATCTCTCTCATCACCCGCTCTGCCTGGTTAGACTGTGGATGGTATACTGCCGTATGCTTGGGTATGATGCCTTCCCAGCCAAGAGTCTGTCTCCACCTACCGCTGATGAATTGGGGTCCGTGATCAGATAAAATTATCTTCGGCTTACCTACATTTATCATGTAGTCCTTGGTTATCTTTTCACTTAGCACCCTACTCGTCGCTCTCTTCACACTATACAACCTAACAAACTTAGAAAAAGTGTCCAAAACAACAAAAACATACACTACTCCACCTCTACCCTTGGGCAATGGTCCATATAAATCTACAGCCACTAAATCAAACGAACTCTCCACTTTAATATAATTCATCTCCCCTTCTACCCTATAGTTCACTACTTTTGACCTCTGACACAAATCGCATACCCGTAACACTCTTCTAACTCGCCTCTCCATATTCTTAATAACACATGACTCTTTTAACACATTTGTACACTTTTTGCCCCAAAATGCCCATACCTTACATGACAATCCCAAATAATTTTATCTATCAACTCTCCCGGTACAACCAACCTCCAATCACACTCACCCCCCTCTACTTTCTTGAACAGAATTCCCTGATATATTTGAAAATGTGTATTATATTCAGACCCATCTACATCTGCTTCTAGACTAGCAATTATTTTACCCGATTTGTTTTCTGATCTTTGTAGGTTCTTAATCTCCCTTAATTCCTCACCAAAAATTCTATCTTCCCTCGTTAAACGAAAAATTTCTATCTCCATAAGATCCCTCCCTGTTTTATTTTCTATGACATCTACCCTGGAAAGAGTGTCTGGTACTTTATTATCTGTCCCCTTAATATATTCCCATGAAAAATTATATTCCTGTAATGTTAATACCCACCTGGTTAGCCGACTATGGGTTAATCGGCACGTGTTTAGAAATGACAACGCTTTGTGATCGGTTCTGATGACTGTCCTGTTGCCCAAGATGTACGTTCGGAACTTTCCTACTGCCAACACGATACTCAGCAGTTCTTTCTCCGTAGTCGTGTAATTCTGTTCGGCCGCCAAAAGGGATCTGCTGGCGAAGGCTATCGTCTGATGTTCTTTGTCATCATCCTCCTGGTATAACTCCGCTCCCAGGGCAACGTTACTGGCGTCAGTCTGCAAATAGAAAGTTTCCAAGAAATCAGGGTGATTCATCATTACCATATTTGAAAATGTTCTCTTTATCTCCTCGAATGTATCCCTTTCCTTCTCTCCCCAATTCCATTGTTTATTCTTCTGTAGAACGGCACTCAATCTTGCGGTCGTCTGTGCATAGTTTTTCTGAAATTTTTTATAAAAGTTACAAAGTCCCAAAAAACTTTGTAGCTGCTTAATATTTTTCGGTTCTGGAAAGCGCATAATAGCTTCTACTTTATCAAGGTTAGCTAGAATTCCCTCTGGAGTAATAATGAAACCTAAAAAGTGTATTTCAGTTTGCAGAAACTTGGATTAATCCCAATTAACCGTTAGACCCCCCTGTTGTAATTTATCTAACACATATTCAAGATGTTCAGAAAATGTTCTTGATGCTATTAATATGTCATCAACGTATACAGTTAAAAATCCAAGTCCTTAGGCTGCAATATCATATCTAGAGATTTTGTAAAACTTGCCACACTAGTGTTAAGTCCAAATGGCAAACGTTTGAACTGATAATTCTTACCATTGAAGAGAAATGCAGTATATCTCCGGCTCTCTGTTGCTAGCGGAACTTGCCAGTATCCTGCTGTCAAATCTAAAGATGTCATGTACTTGACTCCGCTGAATTTCTGAAAAATTTCATTTATGGGTTCCGGTGACTCCCGGTCAGGTATTATAATTTGATTAATTTTACTAGCGTCTAAACACAATCTTACCTTTCCATCCTTCTTTATTACCACTACCAATGGATTCGAATATGGCGATATCGATCTCTCAATAATGTCTCCCTCCATCATTCTATCCAACTCCTCTTGCACTGCTCTCCTCTTTGAAAACGGCACTGGATAACTCCTCTGCATGTAGGGTGAGTGTTCCCGAACCTTCAACTCGCATACATAGTTCCTGGCTTTTCCAGACAACTCCGCAAACACCTCTCTAAAACGTTCCACAACTGCCCACAACCCCTGTCGCTGGGGACTCCCTACAACTCCACCCTCATTAAAAAATGTATCCGCCCTATTTTCCCATACTCTCTCATCACTCGCATACATCTCTCTCTCCTCATTCTCTACAATCTCACTCTCTCGACATATATTCACTCTTGTTTCTATGCCTCCATCGCCTACTCGTTTATGTATTATTTTTATTCCCGTAACTTTAATCTCATTTAGCACCCTCTTAAAATTAACCCTGACTGGTTCACTCCAATTATTAAATTCTACTATTCTTTTGTTAAAATCTATCACTGCTTTATTTCTCTCCAAAAAATCATTTCTTAGATTACATCTAAACTCAGTTCCTTAACCACTAGAAAAGTATTCTCAAAGTCAGTTTCATTAATGAATATATTTAATTGTACTTGTCTAGTAACTCTTTTACTTCGTACTCCGGTTACCCCCACTACTGTTACGCCCGCAACTGGTAATGATGGAATATGTTTATTTACCTCTTGTAATTCTCCCATTACATTTTCTGAAACTACTGATATCTCACTTCCTGTATCTATTAATGTTTTAAAATTCTTACCTTCTATGTTGACGATTATCTCTGTCAATCCGGTTTTTGTTTCCATATTTCCCGTGTCATCTTCCTCCAACAACTCCTTCGACATGTCTGTGATGATGATATTGCTCTGGTAGTTGCATTCTTCTTGGACCCCACTGCTACCTGCTGACAATGGTTGGGTCCTGTCATTCACTGTCCCACCTAGTTTCCCTGTGGTACTGCTGCACCGCTCGATGAATATCCTCCTCTACCTCGTTGCTGTTGACTGTGATGAGTGGAGGCCACGTTGCTCCGTTGGCAACCTCTCACCTTGTTGCATCTGTAACATACTGTTCGGATAGCAAAATTTTCGTACTCACAATCTGGACATTTCCACATCTCGCCTCTATGGTTATTACTATCCACCCTCGCGCCACTGTATGCTGTAAGATACCCCCTTGTTTGCTTATGATTCCCGTTATTGAATGTTACCGGCGGATTCGGGCGCCTGCCTATCTCCCTATCTCTGATGCTCTGAAAAATATCCAATATCTTTTCGAGTTCATTTATCTCAGCTATCTCCCGTGTCATTAACGATATCTGTACCTCCCGGGGTAAATGTTTGCTGATGTGTCTCACAAACGATCTGAAAGGTAGCGGAGGTTCGAGGTATTTAGCCTCATTATATAGTCTTGTAACATATATGGTGACATTATTATTATGACCCCCAAAATTACTCGGGCCCATAATTCGACTTCTTAAAACTTCTTGATCTTCCTCCGACCAGTATTTTTCGCGGAATGCCCTTTCAAAATTCTCATAATTTTCCCATTCTGTTCTATGAGCCTCCGCCCATATCACGGAACTCCCTTGGAAACACTTGATTATTTTTAACAATTGTACTTCCCAATTATTATGGTTAAACACCCTCACCCGATTTAGAAACTGCATAGGGTGTACCCCCCTACTATCGTGACTAAATAATTCTAGTTCTATGTCATTGTTGACATCTCGCGTTACTAATATTCTCTCAGTAATATTACTCTTTTTCTGGCTTATGGCCACTTGCAATTCGTCTTTAACACTGTTTATATTTTGTTCAACTAGATTGAATTTCCTATCGTTACTACATTCAGATTGAATACATTTTTGGTTTATGTTCTTAACAGTATCATGCAATAACTGTATCTCTGTTTCACAACTAGCACTTATTTCGCTAAGCTTATTATCTGTATCTACTTCACATTTTTTAATATTTTTGTTAATCTCTTCTATCTGACTTACTGTATTCTGTTTACATTCATTTATTTTACATTCTATTTCATGGTTGTACTCATTTATTTTACTTACTAATTTTTCGTTATTCTCATTTATTTGTTCACTGAACTTGGTATTTACTGATTCTATTACTTGTTCTTTAATTGTATTAAAACGTTCGTCAATCTCATTCAGACGTTTATTCATATTAATTTCAAATTTAACACTTTGTGTATTCATGACATCGAAACGACTATTTATTTTATCGAAATCACTCTTTACTTCTTTATTGTGTTCTTTCAATTCACTCACATCACTGCTTAATACATCAAATTTAATATTAATGTCCCATCTTACAGTGGCGGCTCGTGAGTACATCTACAGGGGGTTCACAATTAATAATTTGCAGTTTTTGAGATACACTGTGTCAAACACTTGTGTGTTGCTTGCAATATTCGTATAATTTAGGCGCTGCTATACCTTGATGTAATGTATTAATTTTGAAACGAAATGTTATTATAGATATTACTGTACTTTAACTATTTCACAACTTAATAATAAAGGATTACTTTATTGATCATATTTGTTATAATATGCTAATTGTTGTTTTTTACTAAAACAATTATTTTCATTTAATTTTAAAGTAGTAAAATAAACGCAAAACAGAAAGCTTGTTTTAAGTGTTAAATATTTAGATAGTTAGTCATGAGGCCTCATGCTCTCAATTATTAGATTAGATTATTAAACACACAGAAAAAGGAAAATAATCAAAGCTGCTGTATATGATGGTAAGGTCTAGTATTTACTTACACAAATTTACTTGGATGGTAGCTTACACAAATATTTTCTTTAAGTACAGTTTTTGTAAACAAAGTCCATCCTTCTATCTTTTCTTGACACAAAAACATCAATAACTCTTTCATTGAAATTATGGATGTTAGAAATCATTTCCTTCTGGATTGCAAGCATGGCTAAAGCTGTAAACCCCTCTTGACACATCGTAGACCGCAAAAATATCTTTATCCGTTTTAGGGTTGAAAAACACCTTTCAGCTTCAGCAGTCGTCATTGGTATTGTTGCAATAATTAATAACAGCTTATAACTTTCAGAAAATGATGACAATAAGTTGTTTTCAATAAAAAACTGTAAAAGACTAACAGCACCACGCATGTTTCTGAAATCAGTTCTTTTGTAAATGATTTCAAGCTCTGTCTTGAGGCGATTTTTTTCAAAAAATGAATACACATTTACTGTATCTTCAAGCAATTTCTCGGGGAATTTCTGTTCAAACTCTTCAAACTTTTGTGATTCAAAAAGAGATACAGCTGAGCAAGATGTTGTGAATGAAAATCTTGTTTTTATTTGCGTTGTAATAATGTCACAGGTTTCCTTGGCAGCCACTGTTCTACTTAAGTAAAAATCTTCTTCACGCCTCGATCGTTTAGGTGCATTTTCTGGGTACTGATTAACCAGCTCTGTCACTTTGTCCATGTTAGCTCTTTCCTTATCAATGGCTTTGACGAAGTGGTCAACATTGGCTTTAGTTCTCACAGCATCAGTGTAAGTTAGCTGTAATTGGTTGTACAAAATATCCACATGTGGCATTAATCTGTGAAAAATAGAAAGCCAAAATATAAACTTATTATCTCTAAGGAGACGAGCTAGAGCACCAGCTTTAATTATGGTGGTTGGTTGATTGGATTTCTTCCATACATTCAATTAATTCCTCTCTGTACTCAAAAACAGTATTAACAGTTCTGCTCTTAAAATTCCACCTTGTAGCTGACGCCCGAGGTATTCGTTTGCCAACTATCTTGTCCAAAACAGCCACTCTCTGAGGGGAATTCGAAAAAAATTTGTTATGTCACTTAAGTCCGAAAAAAAATTCTGACATCTTGGTTTTGGCTTGTTGCTTGAGCTACAATCAAGTTCAACTGATGAGCGTAACAGTGAACGAAAAAAGCATGTTTATAGGTTTGTTGCACTATGGTCTGCACGACAGCATGGTGCCCACTCATTACATTCGCACCGTCATAGCTTTGAGATACGAGTTTTTCTGGATTTTGCACAACATAATCTAAACTGGTACAAATACATTTGGCTATAGATTCTGCGTCGTGCCCTTCAGGGTTATCAAATTTCCAAAATCTTTCAACTGGTTGGCCATTAGCCAAAACATAGCGGAAAACTATAACTAACTGAAATACAGACGAGATGTCTGATGTTTCGTCCGCAATCAAAGAAACGTACTGTGCAGTTTTTATTTCTTCTGTTATGTTTTCTTGACATACCAAAAGCATACAATCTAACAATTCATTTTGAATTTCTTTCGAGGTACCTTTAAAGACAGTAGCGGTACTCAAGTGTTCTTTCAAAGATGAGTCAAGTCCTGCAGAAAAGTTTACAAGCCCTTTAAATATGCCAGGATTTAAGGAATCGTCATCCTCACGATGACCTCGAAGGGCCAACTCAAATGCACCGCAAAATTTAATACAGTCTATAAGCTTAGAAAGGACATACCTATTTTTAGTCACTTGTTCATTGTGCTTTTTAATATTTTGTCGATAAGCACTGTCAAGCTGCTGACGAACGTCAACCTTTCCCAGAAAATTGAAATCCAATGTAGCACTTATGTGTCCATGAGAACTTTCGTGTTTTTTAATTTTTTGATTCAATTGAGCTACACAAACGCCGTTTTTCACCCAAGCAGGATCGCCCTTTTCACGGGAAAATAACAAACAAGGAAAACAAAATATTTTGTTTGTTTGTTCACAACCACAAAGCCAAGGAATTTTTTCGTGTAGCTCTTCTTTAAATTGTCTTTTAAAAGTTCTAGATTTTGATGTCGATGTTTGACTTATATTAAGTCGGGGCGTTGGCCTACCACTCTCTTTTATTGCTATTTTAACTTCTATGGGTAAATTGGCAAACGCTACTTCGTTTAAATTACTAACTGAGTACTTACAGGTACTTTCCATAATTGTACAGTAAATAAAAACAACAGTTCACTAGCTACACTATAATAGATAAACTGTAATTTCAACTAAAACTTTAGCACTAAAAAATAATCGAAACTGCAAAACACAAATGTAACACGCGCGCGCGCCAAGGTAAGGAGCATCCACCGTCAACTACAGCCGTGCAACTACTGAGCTCAGCTGTGTCAGAGGCAGCTCATCGGTATTCTCCGTTAAGCCGCTTGTAAATATGTTTCCCCCCCCTACCACGAGCAAATGGACTCGCCCGTCTGTCGCATATCCCGTGTGTACAGCATCGAGAGCGGCGCATTCAGTCCGCTCCTAGCCATTGGCGCGTCATTACACTTAACCTCACTTGGCGCGCTCTACGCTGTTTTTCATTGTCCGCTCTTTTAAACTTACTGAAGATAAGCCATTTTAGTACTGCGTCAATAAAGATATATAATTTATATGGTATAATTATTTTTCTAGGGGGTTCACGTGCTCTTATGGACGAGCCGCCACTGCCCTCTTAGTTCACTAAAATTGCTACACATCATACTATACAATCGTTTTAACATATCATCGTCATCGGATTTCTTATTTTGATTAATTGAAATAGGTGTTGAATGAATTTCAATTTCATTCATTATTTTTGACTCGGTAAAATTACTTTCACTTGTTATCATTTCATTTATTTGAATTCCTGAGTCGCTTCTGTTAACCGACTCAGTTGACACATTTGCTTTACTTTCACACATCGATTATTTTCGGCTTCCTCGCCGACAATTACGTCAATCTCATTTTTTATTCTCCATATTTTATGGAATTTTTGTATACTAACAAAACTCACACTTACTGTTGTTTTACTACTCACTTAACCTAACATCATTTTATGTACGCAATTTATACGTATTACGCTTAACCTCTAAATCACATTATATTTGCGAGTAGACGTGGTCTGTACAAAATTTACATTTGTACAAACTGTCCAAGTTCGGCGCGCCAACTGTAATCGTCCAAACAATCTATCAAATAATATTTATTATTCACACTGCTTACCTTCATCGGGTCCCAAGGTCGTCACGTGAACTCGCAACCTATAAATGATTTAGGGTTTTATGGTGTAATAATTACTCTCATTTACGGTTAACTATTTCAACTTCATTTATTATTCTTTTATCATTCTCTTTTTTATGAATCCATTAAAAAAAAAACATGCCTTCTCCTTTTACATTCTCCACCATTTAAATCAAACAAATTTCACCATTTAGGTAAAGACACCATTTAATTAAAACAGACACAATTTCAACACTTCTTAATCCTTATAATTAAATAACTGATTAATCAAATTAATTAAAGACAACCCAGTATTTGCCACACACACTTTCATTCATTTTTACCCCATTTAATTAAAACGCTTTTATTTATAAAATTTTTATAATTAATTTTGAGTTCCACTGTTACTTAATTGACGCTGTCACTGCCGACCCCGTCGCACTCCGTATATTTTCAGTCACTGATTTGTCCAAAATTTGTTCTCCCAGTTTAATTTAGATGTCTCACCGTTTTTTACCACTTTGAATTATAGTTTAGATCACATTTTTTTGCATGTTTTAGTAAATTTTCGGCTCGCGAGCCTGTATATTGAACCGCGCGGTTCTACTAGTTGGCGATGAGTATCTTTTTCAAGATGGCCAAAGCTCCTTCTTGAGTGTGGCTACTTGCTTCTGATAGGCCCAACTGGCGTCACGTGGTATCTTCTGGGATGCGAGTCTGTGTATCATTAATTTGCGTTCAGAGGCTCGCAAAAAGTTCGTGCAAATTCATCTGTCCGGGCAAGCATACGCGCACTCGTTCACATACCTCAGCACCTGGAAATGTAGCATGCTGAGGGGCGGACAGACCAAACGTGCAACTTGGTGCCCCGAAAGTGAATGTCGATTTTTAAAATTGAGGCCCTGTGTGGGTAACTCCCTTTCGTCGCATTTACAATTTAAATAAACCCAATCCCCCAATTCTGTCCCGTTACACGAACTTGCATCTGACTGCCATTAGTCATGTTCCTTTAATATTTTATTAATAATAGATTAATCAGTATAAATATTATTTAGTTTCTTCACCAATATTTAGTCTTTTATATACTGATCATTTGAAGACTATTTACGGATAGTTACACTTTGTATATTTGTTGTGATTAATTATACACTATGTGTACTTTTATAATCTGTCATATGCTTGATGTTGTTTTACATTAGTCTCATCAACTGTTACATCTAATTGATCTAATTTCTGTTTTAGAATTGTCTTTAGTTATTCTAGTTTCACATGAGTATTACATACATTGGTTTTACATGATTTTCAATCCTTATTTTAGTACTTATTAGTGTAAATTCTTTATGGGCTAGGTTATGTTGACCATTGTTGACACTTTCTGATTACACTCAGTTTACATGTTTGCATTTCACTATTTATTTTATATATTGTAGATTATTCATAAATTATATCGTTTATTATTTATTATCCTGAATGTCCTTGTTCAGTAATTCTTATAATTTAAATACATTTATCAATTATTCAGTTGTTTTTTCATTGTCATTGGGTAACAAAATGATTTTTGTTGTGCATACCATTTAATAATTGGATTTTATTTTAAACACTAGTCTATTATTTACAATCATCTGGTCATTACTTCACTCTCCTACTTTTTGTTATATATCTTTTATTTAAATTAAGTTTCGTTTAATGTCATGGTTAAGTCATTGAATAGGCTTTGTATATTGTTTTTTTATTAATTATTTTTCTCAAGCAGGAGCACTATTTTCTATTCTCTTCCTTTGGTATATTCTCTTCATTATTTATTTATTCTCTTGGTTGAGTTAAGGCAATTGTGATGAATTTTTTATATATTACTGAAGAGTTAACACGGTTTTAATAAAACGCCATTTTTCTAACTTCGTCTCTTGTTTCTTTATTAATAGCAGAGTAGCCTACATAACCATAAAGCATTATACAGAATCATTTTGATATTATAATTAAATATTGTAAGTAACATAGGCTATATAAAAAGTACAAATATTTAACACTCTCCCTTGATATCAAAATGTTTTAAAATAAAGTACAAAAGAAATTGACTGCATAATTTGTTAGTTTTAATGATATTGCATATTAACTCTAATAAAACAAAATCGCCTACTTTAATTTAACTTACAAAAAGGTTACCATATATTTGTTGCTTCTTTTTTAAACAAATTCATAATAATCTGTCATAGCCTATCTAATGAAAATTTTTTCAGTTTTTAATCTTAGAAAATACTATTTACAAAGTTTTTTTTTTTTTTAAGAATGTTTACTAGCTCACATAATTTTAAGCAAAATGTTTTTAAATCTTTCAAACTTGGTGTTTGATAATGGTTTGGTAAACACATCCGCTAACTGATTCTCTGAACAACAGTATTTGATATCAAATAATCCATCATGAAATTGTTCACTCACATAGTGAAATCTGACATCTATGTGTTTGCTTTTTCTACTCAATTGTCCAGATTTTATTAGTTTTATCGCACTTTGATTATCAACATCAGTGGCGTATTTACAATTTTGTTTTGGGGGGCTAAAATTTTTTTTTTGCAATACCTCATATCGAATCTGAATTGATCCATATTGTTTCAATGCCTTAAATTTTAAAATAAAGTACTATGGCATGGGTTTGGATTTGTTTAGTACTATATTAACATACTAATTACATTATGAAAACAATTTTTAAGGTTGCAAAGTTTAAATGATTCTTGTATAAAATATAATCCAGTTCTTAAGAGAATTTTCTGTAGGGCTTAATCTATTAATTGCCAATTTTTTATAGTCTAGGCCTATATTAATTAACTTTATTTAAAAGCAATGATTAAATTAAAACGTTTACAAGAAATTTAAGGTACAAAAGGAAGACGGCGGTTTCTTTATTTTGACAAGTCGTTTATCACAGTCTGGACATCAATCCTTTCTTCTCGATGAATTGTCATCATGACTAGTCCATTCAGACGTGCCTCGCTAGTTGTATTCCGTAGATATGTCTTGATTCTCTTAAGAGTGGAGAAACTGCGCTATTCGTGGCTGTTGTTACTGGTAGAGTTGCCAAGAGTTGTAGCAACCGAAACACATTAGGATAGATCTGACGGTCGCAGACAGACAACGCTTCCATTGCATTTTGTGGCAACTGCTTCAATCGACTCAGACGTTGATAAAAGAGTTTTAATTCAGCCTTTGTCGTTGTTAAATCGGCGACTAATGGACCTGAAGCATAAAATTCATGCAGTTTTTTAAGTCCATCGATGACACCTATGTCTTCAACTTTCCGTGGTAGAAGACAATTAAAGCTGTTAAAAAGTTCACAATGTGTCAAGAACCGTTCCTGCAGTGAACAAATGAAGGCATCCAGAAAGGGTATGAACACAGACACTTTGTAGTAACCTTCAACATCATCACCGGTATCCTGATTTGCGCGATGTGCTTGCTTGGTAGAAATGCGTGGTTGCTTGATTTCAACTCCACTGGACGACGCTAATTTCTTGGCTTCTAGGAAAAGCCGGCTGAGTATCATCAACGTTTTCTCTCATTGCTAGCAATTCCCTTTTGAGATCCCTGGCAATGTTGACTAACTCTGCAAAATCGATATCTTGGCGCTGAAGTTGACGACAGATGGACTCACCCAACGTGAACAATTCTGAAAGTATTACTGAGCAGACGACAAAATCTCCCTTGGTGATGGTTGCTAACAGAATCATGGCATCGTGGGATGTGGTTTTGTTGTCAAATTCTTGAATCTTCTCCAGAACCGAAACAACGCAACCATATAATTCCTTGAAGTCTTGTGCGCTGCGAAGACGCTCGATCCATCTAGTGACAGTGGTAGGGTTCAAACTCCGGGCTCGAACATCTGTTAATGATTCAAGGACATCATTTAATATTTGCCTACGCTTCGGTGGCCCAAAAAAAGTACGTACCATTTCCAGTGTTCCTAGTGAATTCCTTATAAGTGGAATGTTGCACGTGTCGGGACACGTCATTACGAAAACTTATGTGACCTAATTTCCTATGCCATTCCATAGCTTCACTACTTTTAGTTTTACCCCCGTTGATCAACACTTACGGGTACATCTGTTTGTTTGACATTTATATTAGCCTTAGGTCTACATTTATTTTGTTCAGTGTTACTTACAGCAGCTACTTTTGGAACACTTTCATTCTCAGTTAGGTTAACTACATACAAACAATTTTTGTTTTTACTACCTTCTAAAATTACATTATCATCTTTCAATATTTGAACTTTGTTTCTAGTAAATAATACCTTACCACCATTTTCAGTAATTGCATTGACAGACATCAAATTATTACTTAATTCAGGAACATATGAGACATTTTTTAAAGTATACTGTTCTGAGTCGACATAGCCTACACCTAGTGATCGCATACTCTGATTTTTCTTTGCAACAGATATGTCTTTATTACATGATTTTACATTTTCAAGAATGGATAAATCGTTTGTCATGTGGTTTGGAGTACAACGGCTATCTGCGATAAAAGTTTTACTTGGAAGAATGCTATTTTGATTTACACTGCTATAGCCTACTGTAACTGGTGAATGAGTTTCAACGGTTTTAGTTAAAAAGGCAGTTTTACTATCATTAGGCCTATTGAGCTTTGCTTTAGATTTGTTACGGAAATAGCAATCTTTATCAGTGTGATTAGTTTTCTTACAAATACTATATGATACTTTAGGTTTAAAGGATTTATTTTTTAAGAAACAGCCCTTTTCATAATGATTTGACTTTTTACAGTAATTACAAAACTTAGATTTGTTTTTTGGACAGTTCTGACGGATATGACCGGTATCTTTACATGAATAACATCTTACTTCTCTAAGCATACCTTGAGATCTGATTTTAAAAGCTACACTCTCACTATCACTCGATGACTCCGCTTCTTCTTGTATCAGCCTAGCCTTCAAGTTCTCCAAGGTTCTGTCCGTTGAATTCGTCGAGTCCCACGCACTTGAAAAATGTTTGTAATATTCTGGAAGAATGCTCAGAATTTTGGTGATTATCATTGTGTCGTCTACTTTCTGGTCGAGTCGATTGAGCTTGAATGCGACGTTCTGAATATTGGCTAAGTTAGACATCATGTCCTTTTGGTTGTCAAACTTGTAGTTGTAGAATTCTTGTAAAAGAGAGAATTTTTGTTGTGATGTGTCTCTTTTATAAATGTTAGATAATGTTTCAGACATTTCCTTTGATGTTTCACATGTGACTAAGTGCAATTTTACTGGAAGTTCAGTGGTCATAAGTATAATGTGTTGGGCTTTAGCGTCCTTTAATTTCCATGTCTTTACCTTTTCTGTATCTTCACCTTGTTGCTCCAAAGTTTCTGTACCATTTACAATATCCATAAGTCCTTTGGCTTTGAATAACACTTGGACCTCGAAATCCCACATTGTGTAAGCGTCGGCATCTTTAAGTTCTTGTATATTGTCTATTTCACTTTCGCCACTAGACATTTTTACACGACCTCAATTAACACGATTTTAATTTTACGATTTTTACTGGTTAAGGCTTTAACTGGGCCCATAACCTGATGAATTTTTTATATATTACTGGAAGAGTTAACACGGTTTTAATAAAACGCCATTTTTCTAACCTCGTCTCTTGTTTCTTTATTAATAGCAGAGTAGCCAACATAACCATAAAACATTATACAGAATCATTTTGATATTATAATTAAATATTGTAAGTAACATAGGCTATATAAAAAGTACAAATATTTAACAAATTCTTCCCTATTTAAAAAACTTATTTGTTTAACATCATTCACTTAATTTCATTTTATGGATGTTTCAGTCTTCTTCTCACCGCCTGATCTATTGGGTATGTTGGGTCAATGTTGGTCTAGTTCATTGTCAGTTGTCTTCGTTTCTTTAATAGTCAAGTATATTTATTAAGCATGATTTCTTTACTTTTCTCAGTTAGTTCATAATTTGGTCTACTTCCTCCTTCAAAGTTTAAATTTTTGTTGTTCTGGTAGCATTTGATTGATTAAGAATGTTACTTGTTGATGTTTGTGGTATAGTGATGATATGTACTGTTACAATATCTTACCTCTTCAATATTTGAGGTGGAATCCCTTGGAAGTTCTTGGTCTTCAATGAATCGAAGTTGATCAAAGTACCATAACTTTGGCTGGTACACCTCATCTTCACCGGCTCCCGACTTAATAGATGATCGTACCTTCTTTGCTTCTTTACACCAGGTGGTTTTAAGGGACAGGGGCGTCATTTGATAGGGGCAGTTGCCCCCCCTACAATTTTGGAATTGATGAAAAAATCATATATTTGTACCTACTAATTACTAGTTAATTAAATGGATCGATTGCGATTCACTCCGTTGTCTTGGTCAAGATGTAAACTATACAAAATTACAAGTCCATCCAAACAGCAGTAGTTATTTCTTAAACGAATAGCAACTTTTTGTGATAAGTTGGGTATGGAAGAGAAAAATGAAAAAACAATTATAAACATACAATTTTATTACATAGCATTAGTGAAAACTGGGACATTAAACTTATAATAAAATGAGACAAAATAAAACGTAAAGACTACGCCGCATTTGAATGTCACCTTAATGTAGCAATCGTCGTGGTTTCCTCGCTGCAAAATCATCCACCAATTGGTCTAGTAGTATTTTTTTCATTTCGTCTCTTTCAATCCCCATCAACATAAATGAGGACAATCTTTCATCACCAGTAGAACTTCGTAGGTACCCTTTGACTCTTTTCAGCACAGAGAAGATTCTTTCATTTCCAGCTGTGGTGATAGGCAGTGGCAAAAATTTGCAGCAGTTTTATCACCTCGGAGTACGCCACTGGAAGAACTCGGAGACTTTCGAGTAGTGACAAAACGGAGTCTCCGTCGCAAGATCGTAAATGGTTCCTAGCTAGGGGCAGTTGCAGTTGTAGAAGTTCTCCATTTAGAGAACTTTCGTAATTTTCTATCAATGGTTGGAATTTCTCTTCCGACATGAAGGCTGTATTTTCTTTCTTAAAGCCGTCCGTTGCTGAGAACAGGTCTTCATTTTCAGAAAATCGGCGATTGTATTCCATGAGAATGCTGTCGACGATTTTGAAGTACATACCCTTAGTTTCTGTATCTTTTTTACCTATGGTTGACATTATCACGCTGTCAGCGAACGTATGAGGATCAGTCTTCGTCCTTTTTTGTTTGCCCCATACAGTACCACTACTGGCTGCCAAGGATTTAGCCTTTTCTAAAACCTCTAAGTACGTGGCGTCAGTTCTGGATTTTTTAAGTTCTTCTTCCGTACTTTTGATTAAATGCACGGCGGCTGCTAAATCAAGTTCTTCAGCTTGTAGCTGCTGCGATAGGCAATAAGTAATGCCTAATATCTTCTCCATAGTACACAGCAGAAGTATGAAGTTTTCCTGCATTATTTGCGCTTTTATTCCTATACTCTCCGCCCTATCCTTTTTTCCTGTGTCTAGAACACCCAAAATGGCCTGGTATGTCTTTAGAACTTTCATAACTGCATTAAACCAATAGAATCATCTTGTAGGGACCGTCCTTTCCAAATTCAGTACTGGTTTATTCATTCTCTGTTGTATTTCTACGAAAAGCTCATGACGGGTAGCACTGTTGGAAATTAAGTGATAGAGGGTTTGAACAGTAGAAAAGAAGTCTTTAACTTCTTCATCATTACCCAACACATGCACCAAAACAAGATTACGGCGGTGAGCATGACAGTGGAAGTACGTAGCATGAGGCGCTAAATCCTTTATTCTTGCCTGGACCCCGCTGACCCATCCTCTCATGACATTTGCTCCGTCGTAGCACTGACCAACACAGTGTTTTATGTCTAGTCCCTGATCCGATAACATTGATGTTATGGCGTTGGCAATACTTTCAGCACTGCAGTCTTTTAGATGGTGCAGCCCGATTGCACGTTCATTTATTTTTGTTTCTTAGGCGTCTACATAACGAATCAAAATTGCAAGGAGTTCTGATTTTGACATATCTTTTGTTTCATCAGCCATTATAGAGAAGTATTTCGCTTGCTTAGCTTTCGTGATAATGCTTGTCAGCAATCTGGCAGAATAGACATCGATCAAGTCATTTTGGTATTCCGGTGAGCAATAATGCCCATATCGACGGTTTAATTTATCTTTAATATCAGGGTCGTCCTCAGTCATGGTGTTTAAGAGCTCGAGAAAATTACCTCTGTTTTGAGAATTTTCTGATTCGTCGTGTCCTCTAAAAGCTAAACCTTGTCTGCCGAGAAAACCAGTCGCTTTCAGTAGAACTTTGATATGCTTTCGATTTTCCTCTATATTTCCTGACCGTTGCGAGTCCAGTAGAGATAATACTGACTTCTGTTGGGAACTACGACTTTTAAATTCAGCCCATGATGTCATTGATGCTTTGTGCCTTTCTCCAAGTTCATGCTGCTTTAAAAGTGCAGAAGCATCTTTCCACTTTCTAAATCCCTTGTCTATAAAAGTGCGACTTCCAGCTGCTTCACCTGGACGAACAGAATACTGTGCGTTGAAGTGTCGGCATGGGAAACATTACACAGCGTCTTCTGCTTTGGAGTATTCTATCCACTCATGGATGTCATAATAACGAGCTGTGAACCTTCTTCCATTGGTCTTTGGGAAATCTATGTTTGGCTGGACTGGACATTCTAGTGGGCTAATGCTAAGTGACTTACTCTGCTCTGCTGTTGATGAAGTTTGGGAGATAGACGGAGTTAACCTTGTGCTAACCTTGAATTTCTGAGCTGTCGTCGTAGATTGAGAAACGTACCATTGGAGGATGCTTGAGTAGACAGTGAAGTTAGCGGTGAAGGCTCAGACGAATGAGGAGCAGATCGGTCACTATCAGTCAAGTCCACTTCCACTTTATTCTTTTTACTGAAAAAGTCACTTATGTTTCGTTGAGTTCTTTTCATTTTAGCACGTTTATATTTTATGTCTGTCACGGAATTATTTTTTTCAGGGCGTTAAAGTAACGTCATAATAAATCACTCACGTCCATAATAATCTCTTAGCACTGTTCGTAATGCAGGTAAAGATAAATACACTTAACGAAGCTAGCGCGCACAACAATAAACCTTAACACGGCGGCGCAACGCAAAAACACTGACGTCTGACACTTAAAGCAAAACACTTATCGAAGCTAGCACGCACAACAACAAACCTTAACACGGCGGCGCAACGCAAAAACACTGACGTCTGACTCTGACGTGACTACTACAGACATGTGACGACAGAAGGAAAGTGTTGCCAACTATTCTCAAAAAGTATCCCTAATGTGCAACTTATATACCCTACCTAATATATTTTCGACAGATATATTATCGTTACTTTCTGTTTGCATTGGAAATTTGTTCATTATTGCTCAGTATTTTAAGACCTAAAATGTAGTAGGCCTATCTAAGTTTACTACATTTATGTATGTATATATTATGATCAGTTTGTAAATCTCTGTAAAGTCTTACAACAATCTATTTGTTTTAGTAAAGTTAATATACCTATTTATATATTAAACCTATATTTATACTTAAAACTATTTATTTTGTTACCTATATTTACTTTATCCAACTTAAATACTTAGTTCCAATAGATCGGAAAGATCCCGAACGAGAAAGAAATATCGTCTGTTTCTGTTTCGAACGCACGTTGGGAGGACGGACGGAAGTGCGGCAACGTCGCATGCAACCTGTCTCAGCTAAGTCAGTCATATGATTACATGAAAATTATATTGTTGGTTATTTAGATTTAGATTATGTTAGGTAGATACCTAATGAAATAAATATTATGTGCAAATTACATACAATGCTAATTAAATATAAACAATTAAATATATTTTTTAAATTAAATTAAATAGATGTACAACAAATTATTTGTTATCTAATTAGTTAATAGGCTTTATGTTTTTCTATAATACCAAATAATCACAAAACCTGGAAAACACTATTGTGCTTGCCCCCCCCCAACCAAAATCTGAAATGACCCCTCTGTTAAGGGAGTTCATCTTTTTTATTACCACATCACAGGTTACACTCTTGTCAACTTCATTAAATGTTTCTATTAATTCTGTCCACGCCTTCTCTTGGCTACACGGTCCAAATATTCGGAACTTCTAACTTTCCACAGACACGAGTGTTTTTTTATAAATTTCAATTATTTCACTTATTAGCTCTTTTGAATATAATCGAGGATCTGCCATATCGTACGCAAAACGAAATAAAATTTTTCATTAATCTTCGGCGTGTGAATATTTAATTGCTACTGTTGAGTTGGTTATGTGAACGCGCGGGAAAGAAGTAGGCGGAGGCGCATGCCCAGTACGTAATCGGTTCGCTGTTTTCTGACGGACCTATTACACTTGTCATCTTTCTGTTCAGCCTATCTGATAATATCAAACAAGTTGGATATGCGAGATGCAATCTGACGTGCCTTCTGACGAGGTCTTTCTGATGGGTTTGCTGTATTACATTTGTCAGAATGCAGCGCTGCTTTCTGATAAATGTAATACGGCCTTAAAGTGGTTGTGTTGTATGGAATCTGTAAAACCCTTGTATTGGCTGTATTGTTTATAATCACTTTCTTATGTTCAAAAATGCCATGCTTCAGAGCATGGCCACTTTGTCTGATATAAATAGCATTGCATTCTCCATAGTGTATTTGATAAATTCCATTTTTTCTAGTATGTGTAATATATGTATTTATAATATGTTTATCTATAAATGTACAGTTGATGTTGTAACGCTCTTTTTTTATATATTTAATAAAATCAACCAAACAACAATTTTCAAGATCTCGTTTCTCACTTACCTTTTACGTCTTACCCAGAGTTCTATAGACAAACCTGTAAACCTATAGAATTGGGTCATTTGGTTGGTGTGGCGTAATAATTTCTAACCTAATTTAAAAAAAAATTTTAGTTTTATTATTTGATTACGACCAAAATATTATTAAACACTATTCATCAAAAGACTCATTTTAGAAAAGGAAAGATCTTATTTGTGTTTTGTGAAACAGTTACAATATTCTTGACCAATAATTAATATCGATTAATTAAACTTAGCTTATTTCATAACTTACGTATGTAGCAACCCAGTACTTTATACTTCCCCTTTTATTTCATTCCCTTTATCACACTCTCTCTCACACGCTAGTTACATATTATGGTGAGATCTAATTATGATTATACTGATTTTACTTCTGTGATTTCGAAATTGGAATGTTTTTTATTGAGACAAAGAGTTAGCTTAGGTACTCATCCTTTCGCTGGGGTTTCCATGATGTTGCGCAACTGTTGTAAATTCACTGTTTGTTTACTTCACGTTCCAAAAAATCGTTTTTTAAACTGTTTCCATATCCATCACTGTGTTAGATTGTTACCATGATATATTTTACTATTGTTGTGTATTGATTAACAGATCATTAGTTCGGCTGAACTTATATTTCCTCGCGAGCACTAAACTGTCGACTGCGTTTTAAAAGTTTATTATTTCTTCATTATAACGTATTCACGCTGACTTAGAGGCAGACCTAGTGTATTTACCCCCCTAGGCCGCCCAACACTAGTTCACTCTGACCGTTTAATATGAAGGTTGGCTGTAGACTGCTGCCGCCAAGCCAAGCGTGGGTACGCTCTGCAGCGCGTCTGGCTGGCCACGTGGCCGCAAATTTGAACTCTGATTGGCTGTTCTCATGGAAAATTCTCGAAGCTGAGCGAGTGAATTCTTATAATTTCTCAAGTGGTGGATTCTTGGTATTTTGTAACACGCACATTGCTGATAATTTACATTTCTGTACCGGTCCGTACCTCACACGGCGCTACAGTCAGTGACCAAAAGTACACACTGGGTAAATAAAAAGGGTTACCTCAAAGTTCGTCTACAGATTTTAAATATACAGAATAAAATCTACCCCTTTAGTACCGTCACAATGTAGAACATTCTAATGTATTCTACAAATGGTGTCTCTATAGTGTGCATCAATATAAATACATAAATGCTAAGTTATACATAAATATTGTGGATAATGTAAATATACATGAGTAACATAACCTGTTATTATAATGACAAATAGTTTGTAATAATACCAATCAATATCACTTAATGTATTATACAATATTCATAATATTACTTTCAATATGGGTTGGGTGTTCACAATTAGTGAAGTTACATTTTGGCTCTAGATATTTCACCCCACGTTTCACAAGTACATTTTGGCTTTTGGATCATCAAAGTTTGTTTCATCAAAGTTCCAGGTGTTTGATGTTGGAACTCCATCAAGTATAGTTTTTAAATGATCGATATATTCTATTATATCCTGACATGAGACATAACACGAGCAATTTTAATGTTCATTGTTCACAGAAAATCTTTTTGATAAGCTCTGTGACGTTTTAAAAATATGCTTACCCATTTTGGATTGCCCATTACCCATATTCTTACCCCCAAAAATATTATTTGCTTGGAATATTATTTTTAAATTTTTTAACTACCCTACGATTTTGATTTAGGTAGTTCCCAACTGTATATCTTAAATTATCACTTGTAACTGTGTGAAGCTACATTTAATGCAAAATATAATAATTATTAATAAATACAATACTTTTCCGAAATTCTTACCTTTACGAGGTCCAGGATTTTTCACTCGAACTCGTGACCTATAAGTATGATTTACGGTTCATGTTATACAAGAAATTCGACTCTCATTGCATTTGTTAACTATCTCAACTTTATTTAACATTCTTTTTAGTATTCTCTTTTTTTTTTAAATAAAATAATAGTATAACTTCTCTTTTGTATAACTTTCAGAATTTAAATCAAACAGATTTTAGTATATTTTCTTCTTATAATTAGCGTAAATATTTAATTAGAGTAAATAAAGGCAACCCAGCACTGCTCATTCATTATTACCATTCACACGTTTTACCCCATTTACTTTAGAACTCTTTTTTTAATTTGTTATATGGATTTAATTAATTTTGAAACTGTTACTTTCCTGTTGTCGCCATGAAAAGCACGTGTTGAAGTCAGTCCGTTTTTTGTTCACTTAGTTGTCCGAATTATGTTTGTACTGATTACAATAATGTTCACTGAATATTGTTTGACGTTTTACTGCTGTTTTTCCTGTATTACATTATTATTTATAGTTTAATTCCTTTTTTTAGCACTTTTATTAAATTTTGGCCCGCGAGCCTTTTACACTGAACCGGCCGGTTCTGCAGGATGACGCTAAGTAGAGTTTTTTGGGTTTCGACGACGACTGATGCTTATTTCCTTTACCTACGCAAATTTTCACATGTTCGGCCGGTCAGTCTACATTGTGTAGTAGATTACAGGAAAAACGCGCACCCACGCAACTGCGCGGTTTTGAGTTTAGAAGCCGACTGACGCTTTCTTCGCCGTTTTCAAGATGGCCAGAATCCTCCTGTGTGCGGCTACTTGGCTCGTGATAGACTGGGCGAGCGTCACGTGATATCTCATTAGACGAGACCCATTTTATCGTAGACTCGCACCCGGCGACCAGCGAAATCGTACGTGATCTTCACTCTGTCCGAACGGCCATCCGCGCACGCTGACACATTCCAATGCTCCAGGATTTGTCGTATGTGGCCTGGCTGATTGTACAAATCGACAACTGGGTGTTTCAAAAATACACCTTGCTTATTAAACTGAGGTTCTGGGTGGGTAATCCCTTATTTACCACTGATACAAAAATAAAAATAAACCCCCTTGATTCTGTACCGTTACAATACCCCCCCCAATGAGATGTTTTCTACCGAAACAGAAAAACTCTCATTGCTAAAACCTAAGAGGACCAGCTAGGATATGGTGCCAACAACCCCCTTAATTCCTTAATAAATCATGGGTAATCTACCCCCCTAGTTCGGCGACTATGGCTGTACCTGAATGACTCCACTGGACTTCTCTGTCCGAGATCCTAACACCGTAAAGTCAGACAAGCACTCACCACAGTATCGCCAAACTCTGCAACATTCACTAAAAAATATCAATAATCGGTCTTTACACCAAACCATATCCTCAACTGATATCCCCCTCTTAGCCGTACTGGATTGCCTTTAGCAAAGTACTGGGTGCGTACATATGTGCATTCCTATTTTAAACATATAACACTCTGATTCTACGAAACCTAACCTCAAAACAAATATTATCAACTTTAAGCTAACGTACTCTACAATTCATTAGCATTATACTTTTTCTTTTAACTTCCATTAATTAAATATTTTAACGGTTTATCTGGACTTATCATTTCAAATCAAAAATAAATTATTTAAATTTCATTCATTTATTCAAATAAATATAAGTTCATGACCAAAAATTCACATTTTTAATTTAATTTAAATCATCTCTTTCAATTAATCGCTTTAACTGCCTTTTGTAGTTATTAACTTCCATTATCTTTGTAAACTTCGAATCACTACTCGTTAAAACAATCTACTACTAAAAAGTTTTTTTTTTCAAGAATTAAATGAATTTAATTTTCAGAAATCTATATATTTTGACAATTAATCAAAAGAAACAAAATTATTATTACCATGAATTCAACTGAAAGTTTAAATTGATTACACAAAATATGCTATACATGTTTACATATTATAACACCATGCATCAACTGATGTTTTACCAACCTGTTAACATAACCTTACTCTAGGTACACTGAATACAAAAAAAAAAAAAACAAATACACAAAATTCTACAATTTAAGTCATTAAACACCTTAATAACTACTTAAAATGAACCTTCTCATTGTTATATTAACATACACATTTTAAATTCAAATTTTACAAAAAAGCCCACACCTTACCTAAGTTAAATTCTTTCAAATTCATTTAATGTCATTATTGAAACATTTTACTGTACTTCCATTTCGTTATAAAATTCCTACTTACATATGGTCAACTATTTAATCAAATAAAAACATGATTACTGTCATAAACTCCCAACTATAACTATTTATCACAACAAATGTAACGTACAAAACCATGTGTACCTTCTGATACATTATAACAACCATATGACTCCACAACTAAACACTTTTTACTTTTACTCATTTACTATAAACTCCAAATCTCACAAAAATCATTTAAATTCATTACCAAAGTTCATTTATGCAACATTAATTAATTCATCTCTTTAAATTTATTGAATTCAATCTTTTTCAATAACACCAAGTTACTTTAATCACCTTATTCCAAAACAATTACAATTCATTGAATTTCATTACCAACACAATTACTCTCGTTATTTATTTAGTCAGGTATAGAATTACTATTACTGTATTATTACTATAAAATACATTCCCCTTGCATACATACATTGTTTACATAAACTACAGAGTACCACAAACCTATTCCACAAATACATTTAACATCAATACAAAACTATATATAATCCACATTGTTATCTGTTATTATTTACCACAAATCATTTCATAATTCAGTCCATTTCAAAACCACTACACTCACATATTTAAATGTTCATTAACAATACTCTTTACCCCCCGTCATCAAACAGCAATCTTATGTTTTTATAACACAATTCACTCTTAATTACTTTCATTTTGTTTCATTATTATAATAACTATTTACTATTTCACATTGTTCCGTTATACCCACATAATAATCTACTGGATTATCCCTCATTATTATCAAATCATATAACCTGTCTACCTCATTAATTCTGGTCTTGTTACCGTCAGTATTATTATCTATCACCCTTAAGCATTTTAACCTCTCCTTATTTTCAGAATCATCTATTATTAATATCCCAGGTCTATGTACAGGTAAGCATTCAATATAATTATCAACGTTATCATCATCTATTACTGCACCATTCTCACAACAAGGTAAGTCAACAATATTACTAATTCTCTCTCTCTTTGTATTCTCTAATAGTTCTTCGTAACTTCTAATAACATCAAATAATATTATATCACTCTCTCTCTCTCTCAATGTGAATAATTCTACCACTCTATCACAATACCTCTCATCATAACACCATTTCACTTTTTCTCTCTCAATCCACACCAAAGGCAATATAACGTTATTATGACACATCCTGGCTCTTCCAGGGAACTCATGATACACAGGGGACCTACTTAGAGACACCTCGTCTCTCACGTAACTACTGGAGGAAACCTTGTCCTCATAACGTACTAGCGGTGTTCTTACTCCACTTAAACAATTGGGAAAATTTGCCTTTCGCCAACCTAACCTCTCATCAACCACTATCTTATTACTACTCTCTATTTCTACTAAAACTTCATCGCCACTATTATTATTCACTTTACTCTCTAACACCACATTTTTAATTATATCGCTGTTATCACTTTTTATTTTGCTATTACTTGTTAACTCATTATTAAAATTATCATTATTACTCACCTTGTCTACTGCCACCTGTTTTGCATTTAAACTAACACCATTACTATTATCACTTATATCTCCGTTATTTTCGCTTGTGTTAACCACATTTCTTACCTTGTCGTTTATTTCTTCGTTATTTTCGTTTATTTTGCACTTACCTATATCTGTTCTCCACTCTTTCATTTTCTCGATATTTCGTTCTAATTCGTTAAACTTACTGGCAAACTCTTCATTGGTATTTTCAAAACGCTTATTGATTTCATTAATATTGTTTTTTAAATCACTATTTTGCTCTTTTAACTCATTGAAATTACTTTCACATTTTATTTTTTGTTCATGGATCTCATTTTTTAACTTGTTATTTTGCTCTTCCAATTTATTAAACTTACTATTTAATTTATTGAATCTACTTTCGCTTTTAACATCTTGCTCTTTGAACTTTTCATTAAAATCATTACTTTGTTTATTAAAATTGCTATTTACTTCATTATGTCGCTTTCCTGCACTTTCTCTCATACTACATATTATACTATACAAATCTTTTAACATACTACTGTCATCAGCTTTTTTATTTTGATTACTTTAAATAGGTGTTGAATGAATTTCAACTTCATTCATTATTTTTGATTCGTCAAAATTACTTTCACTTGTTATCATTCCATTTGTTTGAATTCCTGAGTCGCTTCTATCAGCCGACTCAGTCGACATACTTTCTTTGTTTTCAAACAATGACTTATTTTCGGCTTCATCGCCGACGATTACGTCAGTCTCATTTATTTTATTTTCCATTTTTTATGAAATTTTCGTATACTAACAAAAACTCACACTTACTATTATTTTACCTTAACCTAACATCATTTTATGTACGTAATTTATACGTACTACAACTTAACCTCTAAATCACATCTTACATTCACGAGTAAGCGTGGTCTGTACAAAATTGAAATTTGTAAAAACTGTCCATGCTCGAGGCGCCATTGTGAAGCTACACTTAATGCAAAATATAATAATTATTAATAAATACAATACTTTTCCAAAATTCTTACCTTTACGGGGTCCAGGATTTTTCACTCGAACTCGTGACCTATAAGTGTGATTTAAGGTTCATGTTATTTAAGAAATTCGACTCTCATTGCATTTGTTAACTATCTCAACTTTATTTAACATTCTTTTTGGTACAAAGGTTTTGTAAAATATATAAAAAAAAACAGACTGAATTTTGTGTATCCCCTTTATTAAAATCTGTTATTTAGTTTATTTATTTTATATTATTTTGAATGTTCATCATTATTTTAAATTTTGCATTCAGTTTATATTTAGTTCAGTTAATTTTATATTTTGCATTCATGATTGTATTTAGTTTTTAAAGACACCTGACCTTCCCTTGTCTCTTGCACCCCCCTCGCCATCACAACACAGATGTTCCAGATACGCCCTAAACAGATGTTCACCACCTACACTCCACTAACATCCTGTGTTCAGTAATTTCATTCACTCTCGCCTCTTTGACAATGGCTTAGTTAGTCGAAACAGCTGTCATAAAAAAAAAAAAAGTGCACTACTTACCAAGTGTTTTTATATATTTTACAAAACCTTTGTATTAATATGTTTCACCAAGTGCCCAACGAGTCATCAATTAATATCGTTCTTTTTAGTATTCTCTTTTTTTGTAAATAAAATAATAGTATAACTTCTCTTTTGTATAACTTTCAGAATTTAAATCAAACAGATTTTAGTATATTTTCTTCTTATAATTAGCGTAAATATTTAATTAGAGTAAATAAAGGCAACCCAGCACCCGCTCATTCATTATTACCATTCACACGTTTTACCCCATTTACTTTAGAGCTCTTTTTTAATTTGTTATATGGATTTAATTAATTTTGAAACTGTTACTTTCCTGTTGTCTCCATGAAAAGCACATGTTGAAGTCAGTCCGTTTTTTGTTCACTTAGTTGTCCGAATTATGTTTGTACTGATTACAATAATGTTCACTGAATATTGTTTGACGTTTTACTGCTGTTTTTCCTGTATTACATTACTATTTATAGTTTAATTCCATTTTTTAGCACTTTTATTAAATTTTGGCCCGCGAGCCTTTTACACTGAACCGGCCGGTTCTGCATGATGACGCTAAGTGGAGTTTTTTGGGTTTCGACGACGACTGATACTTATTTCCTTTATCTACGCAAATTATCACATGTTCGGCCGGTCAGTCTACATTGTGTTGTAGATTACAGGAGAACCGCGCACCCACGCAACTGCGCGATTTTGAGTTTGGAAGCCGACTGACGCTTTCTTCGCCGTTTTCAAGATGGCCAGAATCCTCCTGTGTGCGGCTACTTGGCTCGTGATAGACTGGGCGAGCGTCACGTGATATCTCATTAGACAAGAGCATTGTATCGTAGACTCGCACCCGGTGACCAGCGAAATCGTACGTGATCTTCACTCAGTCCGAACGGGTATCCGCGCACGCTGACATATTCCAATGCTCCAGGATTTGTCGTATGTGGCCTGGCCTTTTGTACAAATCGACAACTGGGTGTTTCAAAAGTACACCTTGCTTATTAAACTGAGGTTCTGGGTGGGTAACTCCCTTATTTACCATTGATACAAAAATAAAAATAAACCCCCTTGATTCTGTACCGTTACAACTGGAAAACCATATTCTGTCAGCTTTAGTAAATGGCTAACACAGCGATTCCCAAATAGCAGTCAGTCACGGACCCCCAAATAAATTATAATTATAATATAGTATATAATATAATTTTTGCTAATTCAGTGTGTCCTAACGCCTAACTGAAGCAAAATTTCTGGAGATAAAATAACTACCAATATTTCTTAAATTGCTTTTATTGTACAAAGATTACAAATACAGTTGGAATCCCAAGAAACACTTTCTTCAATGTAAAAAAACTTATGTCATGTAACTAAACTTGAAATGAACACACAGTTCTCCTAGTCCTAGAACACTTTGCAATTACTCAGTACTTAGGAAATAGCCATACGCATTTTCTGAAAAATGCGCATCAGCTGGTGAATGGATTTTTAATCCAACTGTTTTTAAGATCTGGTGCAGGAAAATACTCTCTCAGTCTGCCTGCCAAGGTGTTGAGATGCACTGATAATTCAATTTTCACTTGTTCACTTGGACAATTAATACTTTGTAACTAAGCATTCAATATTTAAAAAGCTAGCATACATTTTAGTGATGATAAGTCTCAGTATTGAAATAATCACTATGTACATGTAACAACTGTTCAGTGTGAACGGTGAAATCTATCTTTTTTACTCAAAATTTCTTCAACATTGGGCCGCATTCTGGAGATATTTACACGGAAATCATCGTGAATGATGAGCCGATTTCTATATTTATTTTTCATGAAACAGAGCGTTAGAAAGCCTGCTCACTTGTGTAGGTTGTGCAAAATGGAACTAAATGTTTTAATGCCTTCAGAGCTAATTTCTTCTGGTCCCGTTGTACAATCAGCCAGAATTCTATTATTTGTTCAGTATTAAAAACAGTTTTCAACGTTCCATTGCTTGACAAATCAATAAGTTGATCTTCCTCTTCTTCGGTCAAATTTAGGTCTTCAATTTTGCTGGTGAATGGATTTCTAATCCAATTGTTTTTAAGATCTGGTGCAGGAAAATACTCTCTCAGTCTGCCTGCCAAGGTGGTGAGATGCACTGATAATTCAATTTTCACTTGTTCAGGTAATTTCTCACAACTAGATTCCAAAAACTGTTGTAGAGTTGGCAAGTTTGTAAACGAATTCTTTTCAACTCGTTTGGCCCATACTTCAAACTTCTTAATGGTTGCTTCAATCTTATCTTCAACTCTGAAGATATCTAAGTCTAAGTAATTTCCTTGCAAACTCAAATTCAGCACAGTTAAATGCTCAAAAATATCTGTTAAATAAGCCACTGTGCAAAGCCAAGAAATATCACTAAGTGAATTTGAAAATTTTGTTTGTAAAAGGAATATCTGAACTTCATCTCTTAGCTCAAAAAATCTCTTAAGAATCTTACCCCGGGAGAGCCATCGTATCTCGGTATGCAACAGAAGCTGAACATGTTCACTCTGCATATCCTTGCATAGGGCCTCGAAAAGCCTGGATTGAAGAGGTCTTGTTTTTATGAAATTTATAATCTTAACAAGTTTTTCAAAAGTATTTTGAAGCATATCAGGCATACTTTTTGCCATCAAAGCCTCCCTATGAATACAACAATGAGTCCACTTAACATGTGGTGCTACGGTCTTCATCCGACCGAATAGTCCCGTTTTATAGCCAGACATTGACCCGGCACCATCAGTAGTAAGACCAACACATTGTTCCCAGCTAATGCCATGTTTGGAAAAAAACTGATCAATGGCATTGAAAATGACCTCTCCTGTTGTTTGCATCAATTCACAGGAAAATAAAAAATCTTCATACAACTGAAACTCATAAATAAATCGAACAAAAACGTGCATAGTGGATTTGTTGGTTATGTCAGTGCTTTCGTCTATTTGTAAAGCGAACATATCCCTCATACATAACTTTAAGAACATATTTTCCTGAATATTTTCTGACATATATGAAATTCTCCTTTGAATCGTATTATTTGATAAGGGAATTGTACCAATTGTTTTAGCTGCTGATTCCCCAAGCATTATTTGACACATTTTTACTGCAGCAGGCAGAATTAGTTCCTCTCCAATTGTGTGTGCCTTGCCAGAGTTGGCAATAAGCTCAGAAACTTGGTAAGAAGCTAAGGTTGCATTTTCATTAATATTCAAGCTCGTTTGTTTCATAACATTTCGAGATTTTTTTAACTCAACCAGCTTAAGTTTAAAAAACTCTACTGACTTACTTTTACATTCAGGATGTTTGGTGTCCAGATGGCGGCGCAATTTTGCGGGTTTCATACCCTCGTTGGACAAAACATGCAGGCAAATAACACATTGAGGCCTCGGCTTATCTTCAGATCCGATATATGTAAAGCCTAAATGCAAATATTCACTGTCATACTTTCTAATTTTTGAACCAGAACTCACTGTTGTCGGCACACTGTTAATGTTAGGGTTAAGGTTAGAAACTTTAGAAGTGGGAACTTCATTTGTAGGCTCAATATCATCGTAAGATGAAGTCTGTTCTTCTTCTACATCAACATCACTTATTGTCCTTTTACGTTTAAAACATCCACTTTGTAACCAACGATCCATACTTTGTTCTCAAATCACGCAGGAAATACAGAAAAATGCCACGTCTTCACTGCACGAATGTAAACTCAACTATGGGTTGTCGACTGTTACTGAGATGGCGTGAAGAGCTGTGGCGCTGGAGGGAAAGCGCACGCATGCGCGTTTCCCCTACTGTAGCCGACCTGCCAACATCAACAATCGCAGCGCGCTCTGCACCACACCTCTAAGCTCGACTCGACTAGTTACTTGTGCAACTTACTTCCTTAGGCCTACTGTAACTACTCTACGTACAGATTAATCTGGCATAATTTAATTTTTTTAATGGTTACCATTAATTATTTTTTATCAAAATAAAAAGAAAGTAGACTATATCGAATATAAGTTATAAAAATTTTCTTATATAAATATTTTTACCAGATCTCCCCAGACCCGTTGCGAACTCCTCGCGGACCCCCTTTTGGGAATCGCTGGGCTAACACACTTCTGGTCATAAGAGGGAAACCAAACATCTGGCTGGCTGTTGTTTTGAGCAACCCACTTTTAATAGCTTCTGTACATTCTAGAAGGGCATCTTTTGTGTAACTTCCATAAGAACGACTGTCAGGTCGTTTTACATACGGACGGTGTTATGCAAAAATGGGTCAATCCACCAACCCTTAGTTTGGAATAAATTGAGTTCAAAGTTGAACCCCTTCTCAATAATCAGAAACATATGGCTATACATTTTCTATCTCAAAGTACGGCATAAATACAACATGCTACATGTGTTTTCAATATTTCACACGAGCAGGGTGCATAAAATGAGGGTTGACTGGTTTTTGCATAACGTCAGTTTATTGATCATGAATTAAGGAAACGTGTTAATCCACTACTGCACGTGTTATTATAATAATGTATTATGCAACTTAAATGTAATACACTAGCAAGGCATAACAAATTAAATAAATGACAATAATAATATATAGTATCTGTGTTACATCTTGTAATAATGGGGAAAACTTTCAAACACAAACATTCACAAAGGAAACTCAAATGTTGTAAAGTTTGTTATAGGCTAAATTTAATGAAATATGAGAACTCCTAACCAAAACAGGAAAATACGCTACATGTCAAAATCTTTTTCATGAGGAAATCTCTGAAATTACCCAGCAGATGTATTAATTTCTGCATCTCCATTATCATCTTCATAACCAATGCTCACGTCATTGCCAAAACCTTCAATGTCATCAACAAAGTTTCCTTGTTGTACATTCTTCAAGAAGTTATAAAAAGACTGTGCATCTTTTGGAACTAATTTGAACACATCTTTCAAATCTTTAATTTTTTCTTTTGACAACTCCTTTCCATTTGGCCACAAATGATGCAATTGTACGTCCTTCAATGATGGCCTTCGCCCTTTCCCATTCCTCGTGATATCTACCTTTTGTGGATCTTCTTGAGCTATGTTGTGCTTCATGAACAACATAGTTGGTTTGTCTTTCTTCAAATGAATTTCATAGGTCGAAAGCCAACTTACTTTCTGTCTATTTACATCAATCTTACGATTAGTGATAACAGCTTCCAAAGTACTTACTAAATACATGTCATCACTGTTCAGTCTGTTGACGGTGAACTTTTTTTCTTCCTGCAGCATTTCATTACATTCATGTAGTCAGTATCTGTATACAGTCGTTGTTGTATTTTAAGAGCACATTCTACATCACCAAATTCCGAGTCGTTTGGTAAAAAGTTATGGCCTGACAACAAGAATCGCAATGTGACTGATTCCAATGATACATGATTCTGCAGTATATAGATAAGCATAAGTACAAGCCTTATGCTACGATTCTGCCCCCCACACGAGTCAGACCATAGGATAAGTTTCTTCACAGGTGGTTGAATGTTCTCTCTTATGTATTTCATAAGGCAGGATCCTATCTCCTGTGTCCCACGACCAGCCTCATGTTCCAGCCATACATTAAAAATTCCTTTTCCTGTGCTTCCTACGTGGATACCAAGATTGTATATATTGAGCTGACGTTTGTAATACACAATATTTGTTGGCAACTTTGGGAGTGGATGTGTTTTCTGTAGGTTGAAAGTTAAGGTTTCTACTTCTGGATTGGTCTTTGCTTCTTTCAAGTTGTCATTCATCTCACTTCGTAAATCTGTTGCTGCTTGTAAATGGGCTTCATGTAGTTTCTTCAGCGCAAGTTTTTTGCAAGGCTACATCAACACGATTTTGATTGATTTGTAGGGGTTTTAGACAAGCACTTTTGCACACTTCAGTTTTACCAAACAAATATTTTCTTGTTTTCGACCTCTTTGAAGTTTTGTTTTTCGTGTAGGTTCGTTTCTTTTCGATTTCAGTAACATGCATGTTAATGATACCACATCGCCCAGAAAATGACCCCGCTTTCCAGAACTGATTGAAGGCCCTTCTGGGTTCTTCAACAGGTACACATGTGTGCATCTTCTTTTGCAACAACAGTGAAATTCAGCATTAAATTATTTTGGTGCAACTTCCTGATCTCTACAATTGAAATGTTTTTCATTATTATCAGATCGTTTTTTTCTGTATTTCCTTGCTGGTCGGGATGCTTTCGTTTCCTTCCACGTGGTGGTCGACCTTCTGGGAGCCGAGATTCTTCATTCTCTGTGGTACTGCTATCTGATTCGACTGGAACAAAGTCAGAACCTGATGACTCAAGATCATCTGTATCAGAACCTAAATCATTGGTATGTTTTACCCCATTGTCTTTTCCTGTAGTTCCTATAATCACCATATCCTCTGTGTCCCCAACTGCTATTTATTTATCCTGTTCATTTCTAGTTCCTAGATTTTCTTCAGAAGTCTGTTGTCCCTGTGCATCTAATACTGAACATTGTCCACCTTTTGGCACCATAAGTTCTTTATCTCTCACTTTCACTTTCGGATGTTCACTTGTTTCCAGAAGCTGTAATGCTTGCTGCACCATGTATTGTCCCTGTGGCATCTGAAAGTAAATAAAATTCCCATTTTTATTGTAGATATGTGGTATAAAGAAATCCCTCCATAAGATAAACATATTTTATAAACTGTACAGAGTATTGTAAACATTTGCTCCGGCTGAAACATAGAAATATGTGTTATGTGTTAGTAATTACGACCTAACCTAGAACACCACGTGTTGGTTGGGTAAAAATACTCACCTTTGAAACAATTATGCCTTCATCAACACCATAAATCACTGAAATATTGTATTATTTATTACTATAACCACCGTTATGCGATACGAGTATTGTCACATTTGCAGACATGGGTTGAAAGGTTTTTCTTTACCGCCGAACAACACTTCGCTTGCACAAGCATGAGCATGTGGGTTAACTGGTTCGTGCTTAAGGGTACTTCCATAGTGGAGCGCTTCCCGCTCAACCGCCTAAACCGCGGCAGTTGCAAACAGCGAGGTGAACCCGCGCGATTCTAGCTGGTGGTGGTTATAGAGCACCACTCGCGGGAGCGTCCATCAGTTGGCATCATGGAGCTATCACGTGAGGATCTATTGTGTATTTTGTTGACAACAGATAATATTTATCATAAAATTAAACAAGAAAGAATGACGAACGTCCATAAAATGAATAGGACACGCCTTGAAGTAGGTGAATACCATACTTTGTTACCTCAACTCAAAGCTCACTCTGAGAAATTTTACGAATATTTTCGAATGGATAAACAGACATTCGACTACATATTGAACAAAATCGAATACCGGATAAAAAAAGAATGGTTGTAGCGTGACAGATATAAGCATAATATTGAATGGCAATTGATCATTAGAATAATGAAGTTATAATATTTAAATTTGGAAGAAAGCATTAAGTTTAATATAAATAGATTAATTCATAGCAACTGTGGAAAGAAATCATTATTATAAAGAAAATACAAGTTAAAATAAAAGGAGTTACTAGTGATGAGTCATCCAAAACCAGTCTCATAACCAAAGGTTTTCAAGGTATAACCCAGGAAGGTAAAATAGTAAATAACAAAGCAGTACACAATATGACCAAACCCACAACGAGGGAGAATAAATAGAATAGAAACCCTAAAATAAGCCAAGATCAACCAATACAGGTTGTGTATTTCTGAATTCAAGAAGAAGATGGAGAAGATACCAGTCCCAGAAGGCAGGAGAAAAGAAGACTGAAGAAAGAAGAAGAGGGCAGCATCCTGAAGAAGATGTCATGCTCTTATAAAAGACACCCAAATCCCTATATCCCCAAAATAAATATCTAAAAACAAAAGTATAACGAAATAAAAACCACATGTATATAAATTTAAGAAAGAGAAGTGAACAAAGTAAAAGTTTCCTGTGAACTAAGATGAAACAATAATATAGTACCCATGGAACAAATCTCCATTGAAAAAACGCTAACCAATTTATTATGTTAATAAGACTATACGACCATTTAGCATTAACATAATATATAAGTGAAAGTGAACCAGTGATAGTTTTGGGTATTATAAAAAATGAACCTTGTGTTTCATTCTTGGCAATCACAAACATTGGATGCAATGAAATATGCATTTTTCAATGACTTAAAATGTGTACGGTGACAATATGTTGTTCATAAGACATGAATCTGTTTAAAATAACATTTTTGTTTTACATGAAAAAAGAAAAACAGATTTCATAGTGCTTTGTGAACGGTTCATACTATTTATTTGTTAATGACAGGGTACAATTCCCCAAAGACAAGGTATAAAAGACGGTATAAAAACTGTAGAATCCTACTTATAATAATAGTTAGAAATAAGAATATAAATATAAGGTTTTTATGTATATAGTACAAGAATGTTTAAAAATGTTTTAGATATAAGGCCATTTGTTTGGGTCTGAAACAACTAACATCAGAACTATAAAAATAGTTACCACTTGTAAATAGTAGAGAGTAATTAAGATGTTAGTTAGTACAAAACCTTTGTTGTAAACCATATTTCCATGTTGGAAATGGGAATTTTGTTGCAAAATGTCTGATTTGAAGACAACCATTTATTTAAAACAAAAATATTCTTTATTCTGTTTGACTATTGTTTGTATTGTGGCCAATACTAGTTGTTTTTGTGTAATTTGAAAGCATGTTTAATTTATAATACTATTTGTAAAAGTCAGAGAGGGTATCACACATCATATATTGTTTGTAAATTATTTTGTAAGAAAAATTGTTAAAAAATCATAGGCCAAAAGAATGGAAACCAAACTTCATCAAAACAGAGAAATTGCTCAATTAAATGCAAATAAACAAAAGGGGTTTAGACAAAATAAACTTGAGATCATGCCATATAATTGCACATACCATTTAGAGAGATTTTAATAAATTATATTCAGAATTATGAATAAAAACGAAAATGACTAAAATCAGAAATTTAGACATGGGAGTCATATATTTCAGAATAATGTTTCAGAATACAACTAATTCAATTAATTACCAGAAAATAAGGGAATAGGAACCTTTTAATACAATATAGAATTATTAATATTAAATATAACTGATAAAATGGCTGAATTTATATAATGACAGGAAGTAAATTTTAATGTTTTGACTTCCAAACAGAGTATACCAAACTGAAAGTGAAATTACTATTTTTTGGACAGAAAACACTATAAAATGGCATTATTTAATCTGAAAATAACCAGAATGAACTGAAAGATTAATTTAAATCAAATCTAGTGAATAAAATTGACAAATAACCAAAGTATAGGCATTCATATAGTGAAAATGTAAAAGTGCATACAGGATGTGAAAAATATTTGAACAATGTTAAGGATAATATTATATGGGCTAAGAGTTTAATTGAAACTGAAGGAAACAGTTAGTTAATTATTGGTAGTTGAACGGTCAACATGACATACCTTTGAAAACGTGAATAACCTAACCTATAATCGTCATACAAAGCGAGTGTATAGTGAGTTATTGTGAAATCGCGAGTGACTTGTAAAATACTTCTGAAACTATCATATTATAACAGAAACGATCAAGTAACACTCCATAACACAGAACAATATAAATCTACTCCGAAAAACACCATAAAACACTAGAAAACTGTATAATACATTAAACCAAATTAGTGACGGAATCGGAGAAAGTGTTTGAACTAATAATTATACAGATACACTAAATACAACCCAGAATCACTACACCAGTCACTACACAACATATAACAAGAGATTTGCGGACACGAGAACAGAAATATTGCGTCAAAATACATTATTTGGAACACGGCAGGAACGAGCAACATTTTGATCGACTTGACGGCAGCCATCTTTCTTTGACAATTCCAGTGCCTCCTCTTAGTTCAACAGCTGTTGGGTGAAAACAATTATTATATTTACAAATTATTATTCAATGTCTGTGTTTATTAATAACTATTAATTTGATTGTAACGTTATACTTTTTAAATATTAGCCCGATTTCTCTGACTTTGGTAATAACTGGCTGTTTAAAGAACCCTATATAATTTTTATATCATATACTTGTAACTTTTTTCGATATCCTGAGAATCGATACTAATCGATAAGAGTCAATATTGCTATTACTTAATAAAATATTAATACTTTTCAATACTTAATAGTTCTTTATTTCTTCAATAATACTAATTACCAATAATATAATTCTAATTGATAATCTACAAGGATTTTACCACCCGTAAGTGAAGATAACCTAAAAAATAGAAAGGTAAACAAATATCGATTGGTTTACAGACAGTCTTATGAGTGGTGATAGATTATTTAAATTATACTAAAACTTTAATAAAAATTTTCAGAAGAGCATTACACTGTTTAAAACTTCACAGCCCTATATTAATTAATTGATCCTAATTAATTAATTAATAAAATTAAAATAATTTTTTTTTATAAACATAATTTTTTTTAAATTTCCTTCAAAACAATAAATTTTGTTTTGAAACGTTTGGCGAAGCCAAGCATATATATTTCTTCATCAACTTTACGCTACTCGACCGGTCTTGCTACCATTGGGACTCGACCAGCTGGGAAACTTAAGGAAGTGTTTCAGGCCAGTAAGACGTCGAGAGCCACACCAATTACACACCAATTAAACACCTTACAACTTACAGATTCACACATCAATCTTATTTATTTTATTACAAATTGGCTAGTCCAAACAGAGGGGCTTGATTACATCGGAGTCACATACTCCATAATAAGTATATTATCAACACACATCAATATTTATTTAAATTTGTTTTATTACAAATTGGCGCACAACTTCAGGGGCTTTAATTAGCGATTGGCCTTCCAATCAATACATTCTGCCCAATCACTAGTTGGAGCTAGGCAACAGCTACAAAGCCAGAGAACAACAAGGGAAAATGCAACGACGTGCGACATCTAAGAAACGGGCGGCGGAGGCCGAAAAAGAAATAGAGTTGGAAATGGACAATAAGGAGGCAACGCCAGTAGATGCGGAGAGTTCATTGCCACCGGTGTTATCCAAACAAACGGAACAACCGGAGATACCCACGCAAACAGGGGAAGTCAATGTCCAGAAGGAACCATTGGAAAAGCCGACACGAACGGAAGATGGGAGTATACAAGAGATAATCCGAGCATTGATGAAACAAATGGAGGAGAATAGGAAGAAGGACAACCAACAAATGGAGGAGAATAGGAAGAAGGACAACCAACAAATGGAGGAGAATAGGAAGAAGGACACACAGTCTTTGAAAGAAGGATTAAGTGGGGTGAACAAGAACATGGAAGAGTTGAAGGGAGATAACCAGTCCTTGAAAGAAGATTTAGGAAATAAAATCGAAACAACAAACAAGAAGATGGAAGAAAACAGCAAGAAGATGGAAGAGAAGATGGAAGAAAACAGCAAGAAGATGGAAGGAAAGTTAGAAGAATTGAAGAAGGATAATCAATCCACAAAAGAAGAGTTGACTGGGATGAACAAGAACATAGAAAATTTGAAGGAAGATAACAAGAAGATGGAAGAAGAGATGGGGAAGAAGTTAGAAGAATTGAAGGAAGACAACCAATCGTTCAAGGAAGAATTCAAGTCAACTAAAGAAGAATTGATTAATAAAATTGAGAACACCAATCAGAAAATCGATGAAACCAGGAAGAAGATAGAGAAGAACAACCGACAATTGAAGGAAGAGTTGAAAGAAGATAACAGGAAGTTGGAAGAGAAGATGGGGGAGAAATTGGAAGAATTGAGAGAAGACAATCAAATTCTAAGAGAAGAGTTAAGGGAGGTAAATCAGGAGATAAGAGAGAACAGATTAAAAAGGGGAGAGGAGCATCAAAAATGGATTAAAGAAAGAAGAGAGGACAGATTAAAAAAGGAAGAATTAAGAAAGGAGAAGACCGAAGAAATAAAAAATGATAGCCAACCAGAACCAGAAGAAGTACTAAATGATAAAACGCAGGAAGATAGTCAACCAGAACCAGAAGAAGTAATAAATGATAAAACGCAGGAAGATAGTCAACCAGAACCAGAAGAAGTAATAAATGACAAAACGCAGGAACTAGTAATGGTAGTACCTGAAATTGAAACTAACCGAAACCAGGAAGATATTAAACCAAGGAAAAGGAGAATGTATCCAAGAAATTTGATAAAAACTAAGGAAGAGTTGGAGATGATGAAACATGGGTTGATTGATGGCAATAATATCCCAATTACCTATGACAAAGACATCATGAATTCCAGGAATTATAGAAGGAGAATCGAAGTAATTTCCAAAATAATTTACCACAAGACAGTAGTGTACCAATGGGAAAGGACCAGAGGTAAACAGAATACGACATGTGGACAAGATCAATTTCAGCGCAGGACTGGACAGTGTATTACAGAAAGATGGAAATGTGATATCGTACCAGACTGTAATGATGACACAGATGAATCACCAGAATGTATTCCATTAACGTGCCATCTAGGACAGTTCCAGGGTACGGTTAGACTAAAATATATTCCTTCAGAGTGGATATGTGATGGTAAACCAGCTTATGGTGTTTCAGATAAACAAATAATAAGTGATAACCCAGATGAAGATCCTCACAGATATTTGTCAAGTAACACAAAACATGGACCAGAAAAGTATTGGTGTATACAATATGATGATAGAGGGAACCAACCCAGTAATTACGACGGCCCTAACAACCCGCCGTGTAATAACCAGTGTATCGGTAATTCTAACGGCGTTAGGGATAACAACCCCTATCCATACAATAGAAACAATTTATACCAACATAATAATGTCCCATACAGTCAGAGAAATCCATATCCCAACAATAATGATGACAGCCCTTACCCACCTAACCGAAATTACTATAATTATAACTTTAGTAATAACAATAATAACAGTAATAATAACCGAGTGTCGCGCCCTAGGGTAAATTTTATAAGAGCAACTGAGATGATGGACCCTGGTTGACACAAATACCACACGACATCAAGAAAAGGGACGGATCATGATAACCGACTACGGCGAAAAACAACGTTGAAGGAGACGAAATAAAAATCATTGAAAGGAAATGATATGGAGAATAAACATAGAAACAAAACTGGGTTTTATGAATGAAGACTATTTAAGAAAATGCACATTATAAATAAAAATATGAACAATGGAACGACGTAAAGAAAATCGTCCATCTTCCTGGGTATATAAAAGAAAAGAAAATTTATAAGAAAAGAAAAAGTGGAGATCAACTTACAAAAGTATAAATAATATGGGCCAGTGTAGAGTACAATATAACCCCATATGTTGTGGTAAATGATAAGCATAACAATACATATGAGTTGAGGGAAATCATTTCAGGAAAAATCAAAGGAGTGTACAATCAAGCTTCTATGAAGAAATATTATGAAGAATGAGTTGTGAGTTTTAGAATTTTGAATTTATATATATTTTTTTTATAAAAATTTTAAAATAATGTAAGTACATCTTACAACCTAATATTTTGAGAAGAACATTTTGGAGAATTATAAGAAGAAGGAATTTAGAATTTATAATATTAAAAATTTAAAAATAATGTAAGTACATCTTACAACCTAATATTTTGAAAAGAACATTCTGGAGAATTAAAAGAAAAAGAATTTTTAATAATTTTAAAAATTCAGAAATAATGTAAGTACATCTTACAACCTAATATTTTGAAAAGAACATTTTGGAAGAAAGAGAAAGAAAAAGAATTTTTAATTTAATTTTATAAAAATTTTAAAATAATGTAAGTACATCTTACAACCTAATATTTTGAGATGAACATTCTGGAGAATTAAAAGAAGAAGAAATTTTAATTTAATAATTTGAAAAAATTCAAAAATAAGTAAGAACAACCTACAACCTAATAATTTTGGAACAAACTTTATGGAAGAAAGAAAAAGAAAGACTTTTGAATTGAAATATAATTATAAAAATTTAAAATTGAGTAAGTACTTCTTACTACAACCTGATAATTTAGAACAAAACTTTATGGAAGAAAGAGAAAGAGAGAGAATTTTGAACTTAATTACAAAAAATTTAAAAATAAAGTAAGACCAACTTACTACAACTAAGTTTGTGAGAAAACTTTATGGTAAATAATTAAGAAGAATTTGAATTTGGAAAAATACCAAAACATTCAGAAATAATAGTAAGATCACATTACTATAAACAAATCTGAATGAAACAATTCTGGGAATAAATGAATTAAACAGAATTTGAATGTTGATAGAACGTCAGAACTTTGAAACAAGATAAGATCAACATATTACAAGGATTTATGAGGAATATTGTTCAATTAAATAAAAAGAATAGTTTGAATTTTACATTAAAACTAACCAAGTTCAAAAAAAAAAATAATTATGTGTCAATTATGATTGAATTGAGAAGAAAATAAAGTGGTTAATTCAGAAAAGAGAATTAACGTTTATCCAGAATAAATGCTAGATATTCACAATAGCATTTGAAGGAGTAGAGAAGACTAACAAAAAAGAGTGTAATATGCCAGAGAAGGAAAAAATTTGGAAGCAAAGAGACTAATTACCTATGAAACGATAATGAAAACAGTTAATTAAGAGCAAAGAAGAACAACTCATACCAAACAGATGGAGAAGATGATTTTGAACCAATGATAATAATAAGACCTATATGAAATGCAAAGAGAAGAAATACCACATGAAATATGATATAAATGAATTAATGTTAATGAATGCGAAGGTGGATTAATAACTTTCTAAGAGAAAGGAAACAACCAAAATGTTTAAATAAAATGATCAATATAACAACCTGTATATCTAATGTAAAGATACAATGTTAAAAAATTAAATATAATATAATAAGACCATTCAAATAATGAATAAGAAAGACTATATATAGAGACCATGCTAATACTATGAATAACCAGAAGAAAGTATAAAGAGAATTCAGATGAAGAAGAAAGAGAGTTACACTGTAAACAGTAACCAGAATTATTAAAAGAAAGGTTTTCAACCATAATTAAATTAAATATATCAGACAAGTTAAGAGTTTTGAAAAAATATATATGTAATGAGTATAATAATGATTATGAAGATTTATTAAGATAGAAAATGTGAGATAATCTGAGAGACTACGAAGTGGAGAATCCAAAGATATTTTTATTAGTCGAAAATGAGACTACTTTTTATTTATTTATTCGATGACTGACTGAAGATAATTCCAGCAGCATTATGTTTTTTGAGCAGGGATGGATATGCCCCTGTACTCAATTTATAGAAGTGGTGTATGGCCAGCAGAGAAGTAGCGTACAGTGCCCCTCTGATCTGCCCCAGCCCACGTGATAGGGAATGTTAGGGAATTAATATCCCAAGGATACAACACGAAGTTGATATAGAAAGAAAATGTATTACAATAATAATATATCTCAGAAGACACTAACTATCCGAAAAGGATCAGTAGTAAAACAAATAATTATATATATAAAATTAATTAAACTCTAATTATAAAAAAGTCGATATAAAATGGAGAAGAAAATGAATTATAAGAAATGATGAAATTATCATAAGAAATTATTTCATCCATAAACATGTCTGAAATAATTACTTCTGGAGGAGAGCAATCTGTAGCGTGACAGATATAAGCATAATATTGAATGGCAATTGATCATTAGAATAATGAAGTTATAATATTTAAATTTGGAAGAAAGCATTAAGTTTAATATAAATAGATTAATTCATAGCAACTGTGGAAAGAAATCATTATTATAAAGAAAATACAAGTTAAAATAAAAGGAGTTACTAGTGATGAGTCATCCAAAACCAGTCTCATAACCAAAGGTTTTCAAGGTATAACCCAGGAAGGTAAAATAGTAAATAACAAAGCAGTACACAATATGACCAAACCCACAACGAGGGAGAATAAATAGAATAGAAACCCTAAAATAAGCCAAGATCAACCAATACAGGTTGTGTATTTCTGAATTCAAGAAGAAGATGGAGAAGATACCAGTCCCAGAAGGCAGGAGAAAAGAAGACTGAAGAAAGAAGAAGAGGGCAGCATCCTGAAGAAGATGTCATGCTCTTATAAAAGACACCCAAATCCCTATATCCCCAAAATAAATATCTAAAAACAAAAGTATAACGAAATAAAAACCACATGTATATAAATTTAAGAAAGAGAAGTGAACAAAGTAAAAGTTTCCTGTGAACTAAGATGAAACAATAATATAGTACCCATGGAACAAATCTCCATTGAAAAAACGCTAACCAATTTATTATGTTAATAAGACTATACGACCATTTAGCATTAACATAATATATAAGTGAAAGTGAACCAGTGATAGTTTTGGGTATTATAAAAAATGAACCTTGTGTTTCATTCTTGGCAATCACAAACATTGGATGCAATGAAATATGCATTTTTCAATGACTTAAAATGTGTACGGTGACAATATGTTGTTCATAAGACATGAATCTGTTTAAAATAACATTTTTGTTTTACATGAAAAAAGAAAAACAGATTTCATAGTGCTTTGTGAACGGTTCATACTATTTATTTGTTAATGACAGGGTACAATTCCCCAAAGACAAGGTATAAAAGACGGTATAAAAACTGTAGAATCCTACTTATAATAATAGTTAGAAATAAGAATATAAATATAAGGTTTTTATGTATATAGTACAAGAATGTTTAAAAATGTTTTAGATATAAGGCCATTTGTTTGGGTCTGAAACAACTAACATCAGAACTATAAAAATAGTTACCACTTGTAAATAGTAGAGAGTAATTAAGATGTTAGTTAGTACAAAACCTTTGTTGTAAACCATATTTCCATGTTGGAAATGGGAATTTTGTTGCAAAATGTCTGATTTGAAGACAACCATTTATTTAAAACAAAAATATTCTTTATTCTGTTTGACTATTGTTTGTATTGTGGCCAATACTAGTTGTTTTTGTGTAATTTGAAAGCATGTTTAATTTATAATACTATTTGTAAAAGTCAGAGAGGGTATCACACATCATATATTGTTTGTAAATTATTTTGTAAGAAAAATTGTTAAAAAATCATAGGCCAAAAGAATGGAAACCAAACTTCATCAAAACAGAGAAATTGCTCAATTAAATGCAAATAAACAAAAGGGGTTTAGACAAAATAAACTTGAGATCATGCCATATAATTGCACATACCATTTAGAGAGATTTTAATAAATTATATTCAGAATTATGAATAAAAACGAAAATGACTAAAATCAGAAATTTAGACATGGGAGTCATATATTTCAGAATAATGTTTCAGAATACAACTAATTCAATTAATTACCAGAAAATAAGGGAATAGGAACCTTTTAATACAATATAGAATTATTAATATTAAATATAACTGATAAAATGGCTGAATTTATATAATGACAGGAAGTAAATTTTAATGTTTTGACTTCCAAACAGAGTATACCAAACTGAAAGTGAAATTACTATTTTTTGGACAGAAAACACTATAAAATGGCATTATTTAATCTGAAAATAACCAGAATGAACTGAAAGATTAATTTAAATCAAATCTAGTGAATAAAATTGACAAATAACCAAAGTATAGGCATTCATATAGTGAAAATGTAAAAGTGCATACAGGATGTGAAAAATATTTGAACAATGTTAAGGATAATATTATATGGGCTAAGAGTTTAATTGAAACTGAAGGAAACAGTTAGTTAATTATTGGTAGTTGAACGGTCAACATGACATACCTTTGAAAACGTGAATAACCTAACCTATAATCGTCATACAAAGCGAGTGTATAGTGAGTTATTGTGAAATCGCGAGTGACTTGTAAAATACTTCTGAAACTATCATATTATAACAGAAACGATCAAGTAACACTCCATAACACAGAACAATATAAATCTACTCCGAAAAACACCATAAAACACTAGAAAACTGTATAATACATTAAACCAAATTAGTGACGGAATCGGAGAAAGTGTTTGAACTAATAATTATACAGATACACTAAATACAACCCAGAATCACTACACCAGTCACTACACAACATATAACAAGAGATTTGCGGACACGAGAACAGAAATATTGCGTCAAAATACATTATTTGGAACACGGCAGGAACGAGCAACATTTTGATCGACTTGACGGCAGCCATCTTTCTTTGACAATTCAGTGCCTCCTCTTAGTTCAACAGCTGTTGGGTGAAAACAATTATTATATTTACAAATTATTATTCAATGTCTGTGTTTATTAATAACTATTAATTTGATTGTAACGTTATACTTTTTAAATATTAGCCCGATTTCTCTGACTTTGGTAATAACTGGCTGTTTAAAGAACCCTATATAATTTTTATATCATATACTTGTAACTTTTTTCGATATCCTGAGAATCGATACTAATCGATAAGAGTCAATATTGCTATTACTTAATAAAATATTAATACTTTTCAATACTTAATAGTTCTTTATTTCTTCAATAATACTAATTACCAATAATATAATTCTAATTGATAATCTACAAGGATTTTACCACCCGTAAGTGAAGATAACCTAAAAAATAGAAAGGTAAACAAATATCGATTGGTTTACAGACAGTCTTATGAGTGGTGATAGATTATTTAAATTATACTAAAACTTTAATAAAAATTTTCAGAAGAGCATTACACTGTTTAAAACTTCACAGCCCTATATTAATTAATTGATCCTAATTAATTAATTAATAAAATTAAAATAATTTTTTTTTATAAACATAATTTTTTTTTAAATTTCCTTCAAAACAATAAATTTTGTTTTGAAACGTTCGGCGAAGCCAAGCATATATATTTCTTCATCAACTTTACGCTACTCGACCGGTCTTGCTACCATTGGGACTCGACCAGCTGGGAAACTTAAGGAAGTGTTTCAGGCCAGTAAGACGTCGAGAGCCACACCAATTACACACCAATTAAACACCTTACAACTTACAGATTCACACATCAATCTTATTTATTTTATTACAAATTGGCTAGTCCAAACAGAGGGGCTTGATTACATCGGAGTCACATACTCCATAATAAGTATATTATCAACACACATCAATATTTATTTAAATTTGTTTTATTACATGGTGTAACTGTCATCAACAGAAAATTATTCCTGAAGAACGTCTTATGGTAACTCTGAGGTGTCGTTTTGAATTATTAGTTTTGGTTGTTTTATTTATGCAAAAGGAAAAATGAGATGGTGCGCTGATTTTGAACAGGAGTTTATAGTAATAGTTTTGAAAATTTTATTTCAACAATAAATTCAGGGTGGAAGCGTTAAAAATACACTTTTTTCAAAACTCATTTTATTAAACAATACAAGAGTAGAATACAAAGAAAATATTTAGCGTTACACTTTTTTCAATGTAAACTAAAAAGAAAACAAAAATTCACCAAACAGTTTCGTTTGAGACGGTGCGCAATGCCTCAAATACATCCTCATGAAGTGCGGTCTCAACGGTCTGTTCATTTGAATTCGATGAGGTACCACCATAACTGGAACTAGGGCTGGGAGTGTATGGAATGTCTTGGGTGCCTGGGTAAACGAACTCGTCAACTAGTTGCTGAACTTCATTTCTGAACCGCAATTTCAAGTGTTGCGGTATTTTGCTCACATAAGGCAAAAGGCTTCGAAAAAACAACGCATCATCAGTGTCATCACATCTGCGTTCTTGTATGACACGTTCCAACAAAAAAGCCTTTTTTTATCAATTAATATCATTTACTGATTATACTTTGAGTTTATTTCATTTCACTTCATTTTTCTTGATAAATCTCCGGTTTCCTCCAGCTGAGCCTCAGCAGCTTGCGTTTCCACTTCCTGAACACACTCCGTAGGTTCTGTTCCACTGTCAGCAGTGTGAGCTACCATTTCAAAATTCTCATTGTCCTGATGAGCTTGAGTTTTGCTGTTTTTCAAGTTGCTGGATGCGGTTCTTGGCTTGACTATGCCCACTAAGAACATCTGCGATTTAAAATATGGTCACTTAGATTCTGGATGACCGCCAGGATCACCTGAACGACAAGGAGGGAACTTTCCCATTTCTGTGGCGAATTGGCCTCTCAGATACTTCCACTTTTTCCGCAGAACCCCATCTTAAAAAAAAAAAACAATTATTAGTTTCTGGAAATGTTTGCAAGCACGACATACACATAATGTTTTTTCTTCCATTCTATTTTCATTTATTTAGTTTTACTTGCATATTTATATATATTAAATTTAATCTCCTTTCATTTCAGGTACCTGTCGACTGGATTATCGTTCAGAGCATTGGGCTTCAGTTTCCGGATGGGGAAGTCAACTGTAGCTAACATCGTCAAGGAAAAAGTGGAAACTATATGGGATGAACTATACCCGTTGCACATGCCAATTCCAACTGCTGAATCGCTAAAAAAAATGCGACTGACTTTTACAATGTTTGGAATTTTCCACATGTGGTTGGCTGTCTTGACGGGAAGTACGTTCGTTTAATTTGTCCGGCAAACTCTGGCTCCATGTTTTACAATTATAAACAGCATTTTTCCTTGGTTCTTTAGGCCCTTGTCGATGATAACTACAAGTACATTGTTGTTGACGTGGGAGGATATGGGAAACAGAGCGATGGAGGAACGTATTTAGCTTCTGATCTATTCGATTTCATTGAACAAGAGCTCATAAAGTTTCCTGCACCTGACATGTTGCCACACAGCCAAATAGAAGCTCCCTTTGTTATCCTTGCAGATGAGGCATACTCTTTGCTTCCATACCTCATGAAACCATACAAACGTGAAGGACTAACTGAAACGAAGCGAATGTTTAATGACCGCTTATCACGTGCCAGAAAGACCGTAGAATGTGCATTCGGGATAACCTACTCCAAGTGGCGCATACTTTCAACGTCAATAGAGACTTCAGTGTATCTCGCTGATAAAATTGTGAAATGCATTTGCGTTTTGCACAACATAGTAATTGACAGAGAAGGGATGCAAAGAAACCTCTCAGACGTTCATATTACAGGACACGAAGTCAGTTGGGACAGAAGAGGGAGACCTGCTACTCAAGCCGAAAACATCAGAGCTACATTGCACAATACTTCGAAAAATATCTTTTGAGTTATGAATGAATAGAATGAAAAGCAAAAACATAAACAAATACATAAAAATAAGAATCTAGTTACGAAATTTACTAAGTAACCATTTAAATTTGAAAAAGAAACATTTGTTTTATGTAACATATTACATACCTACATAACTATGTTGTGAAATAAATGAAAAACTGAATTATTTTACTTGATTGTTTTCTTAGTTTTATACTGTTAATAACTAGCTAATCATCACATTACTATGAAATGCAGTGAGTACGTTATGCTTAGTAAATACTGCTGTAGTTGTTTGATATAATAATGATGACCTAAGCTGTGTTAATAACGAATAATAATAATAAAAAAAACTGTTTATTTCTTACTTACCGTCTTCAACACCCATTTCAGCAGCTATCTCCTTCCATGCTTTGTCAACAACGTTGCGGTTGCCATGGCCCTTCAAGCTTTTGTTCCAAATGACACTTTTCAAAAAAACTTTAGAGATTAAAATGTCTGTATCCGCTTCCATTTTATAAAAACAAGAGTTGAACAACATGCACAGTCGGAAGATAACAGCAAACTGACCGGGCGTGCTAATCGGGAAGCGGGAAAAAGAAACAATAATTAATTCCGGTTAAAGCGGGCAGAAGCGGTTTGAGCCGGTTAAAGCAGGTAGGCAGGTGCACTATGACCGCCCCAATAAATTTTCACTACTTTTTTTCTCCCGCTCACCCGCCGCGATGAAGCGGGAAGCGGTCCACTATGGACGTACCCTAACATACAATGGCCGGTATCGTGGCAGTGGGTTGACAGTTTGGCCGCTAGATGGCATAGTAATACAGAATGTTGGTTAAATCATTTTTGCTTAATATAGAGTGTCATTTTACCTACCCAGCTATGTCAATAACTCATTTTTTTTACTTTTGTTGGTTAACCCATTTTTGCATAACACCGTCCTTAGAATCGTGGCATACCTAAGATAAAAAAAATACTACAGCAAATGACCAGTAAATAATATTAACAACATTGTAAAATGCTATATACTTAGTTTTAAATAAATTGCGATGTCTTTGATGTTCAGCTTTGTTTAAATGTTATTTATTGAAATACATAAACAAATATGTAATTTTTTTTGTAATAAATAGATCTATTTTCTCTAAACTAAATGCAAGAATATCTTGTTTATTTCGTAAAGATAATATTTAGATAAGTGGATAGTGTTTACAAAAATATAACCTCAAAATTTATGATTTTGGTGACTTGCCCAACTACCAATAGGCGAAGTCACCCCACTGCTGTATCATTTTGTTCCCAAGTTAATAAAAGTAGTATAATTAGTTTATAATTTCAATTATATTCTTTTAATTCATAAGATCATTCAAGAATACATAACTCAAGATATTAAAACACTAACCTTTGCAAAAATCCTTTTAACAAAAGAATAACGTCTTAAGTTCAACCATAAACATTCCAGCCTATGCCTGTATGATTTAGAATTTTACTCATTGACCAACTGATCGATCGCAGCTGTGTCTTTCTCTTAATACTCCATAGAATATAAACTAAAAATTGACTATAGAATGCATGGTCACTGTGTTGTTGGGAGCACTGAATGAGTGGGAAATTTGAATTCAGTATTTTTTCAGGTGGAGGAACAGTGGAAGTACCAATATGCTGTGATAGTTCCTATCCGTGTCCTTATTCTCTTAAACAAATAAGGTGTTAGAGATTCGCAGTCAACTACTTCACCAGTGGATATACCAAAATTACACGGTCTTTCACCTATATAAAAATGGCTTTCCTTTTTCTTTTTGGACAAACTACTTCCCATCAACAAGACAGTAATATTAATTTTTTAACAATGGCTTATTCAGATTTCAGATATGTTCATACTTAAATCTAACATATAGCTCAGTGGTTCCCAAACTTATTATGCCCACGGACCCCTTCTCATAGCAAAAACCTGACCATGAACCCCCAAGTGTAATAACTCTACACAACTTGTTAATAGCAAAATTACAAATTTAACTTTGATGTCTTGAATGGTGAATGGTGACATAAAAATAAAATATAAATAAAACATTTTGATATTTAAAGTAGTATTTATTTAAATTATAACTTTTGTTTTAAAATACAAAAACACATTATTTTTCAATGAGATGGGTGAACCTGATGGGATGATATGAGATTATTTATGTTCGGCTCGATGTTTGTGAGTAACTTTCGTAAGTGTCCACGAGCACTAATTTGCAGTCGGTTTCTTTTTTCGTGATGAGGCTCGTAACTGCACTGAATCCACGTTCTACTAAATAGAAAGACGGGAAAGCAATCAACAGCTTCTGCACAGTCGCCCATAATACAGGATATAAAATTGGTATCTGTTCTTGTAACCAGAATTTGTGGTATCCTTGTTCAAACATTGGTTTTAGCTCTTCATTTGTGGATAATTCAATAAGTTCCTCCTGTATTAATATGGATTCATCTGAGTTTGTGGGTCTACTTGCAAAAGGGTCCAACACCCAATCGGGGATGCCCAAGTGAAGAATGTCTTCAAATCTTTGCCTGAGGTCAGAATGAAGAGCCGTTAAGTGTTGACAATAAGCAAGCAAATCTTCACCTTGTTTTTGCAATTTTGAAAGATTTGGAAACTGAGAGCATTCTCCTCTCCCCAAGTTTTGTCTGTACAGAAAAAGGTTTGCAACAAACGCAGATATTATACTTTTAGTTTTGATTAAATTTAATTGATCACCTTGTAACTTCAAATTGGTTTCGTTAAATTTGGCAAATAAGTCAGTCATATAAGCTGTCATTTTTTTAATTAATTAAATTGCGCCGCAAATCATTGTCTTTGGTTTCCAGGAATTCCAACACTGAATCAAAGAGTGCATAAAATCGATCCAAACATGCACCTTTAGATAACCAACGAACTTCCGTGTTAAGTAGTAAACGATTATAATCTTCATCATTTTCCAAACAAAGTTGAGCAAATAATCTCTCATTTAAGGCATTCCTTTTGATTTTATTAACTGCTGTAATGACATAATCTAGTGAGCCATGTAAGCGTTCACTAAGATTTTTGGCGACTAAATGTTGTCGATGAATGAAACAATGTACAGATAATATATTCAGTATAGCTTGTTTTAAGTATGCCAGAAAGCCTTGGTGTCATCCTACCATTGCCGGAGCACTGTCAGTAGCAACGAAGAGGATATTACTCAAGGGTATAACTTTTGCATAGAAAAATTTTTTTAATTCATTAAATTTATTTCACCTTTCGTATCAGTTTCCAAACATTTGGCAAATAACAATTCTTGGGAAATTTTGCCTTCTTTTACAAATCTCACATAAGCTAAAAGTAAAGCTTCGTTTCCTGGCAAAGTTGACTCGTCAAGCTGTATAGAGAATTCAGATGTTTTTAAGTACTCACATAAAGAATTTTCTACGTCCTGAGCTATTTCGTCAATCCTTCTTTGTACTGTATTATTACTCAGTGGAATTCTTCTTATAATATCGGAAGCTGGTTTATGCAGCACGGTGCGTAATACCTCACTTACAGCTGGTAGAATAAGTTCTTCACCAATGGTGTGCGGCTTTCCGGACTTTCCAATCAGTAAAGAAATGTTATAAGAAGCACTCAGTCCATCGTCGTCTTGCTCAGATGTTGTCGGGAAGAGTTGTTGCAATGACAGTGTTTTCAAATATTTTTCTTTGACTGTTTTAAAAAAAGTTAAATCTTTATCTTTTTTGTCGCTATGGACTTTTGTCAAATGTTCCTTAAGCTTAGAAGGTTTCATTGATTCGTTTGACAAAGTTTTATTGGATAGAAGGCACATAGGTAAAGTACTATTTCTTGGTAACGGAATAAAGCCATATTTTAAATATTCAACATTGTATTGTCTGCATTTTTTCTTCGGTTTACTCATACTGTTATCTGTAAAAAAGGGCACAAATTTAAAATATAAGGGTAAAATTTTAAGTAAGTGTCACATATTGTATAGGTACGCATTTTTTACTATGTATTTATGACTATAAATTTATTTGGCCATTTATTTACGAGACTTAAATAATTAAAATGTGTTACTACATAAAACATAATGTAATTTTTAATTTTTAAAATTGGTCGCTCGAAATTATTTTTCAAGAAAAATAAATAATTAAATTGTCAAATAAATAATAATAAATAAATTATAAAATATAATGATAAATATTATATAATAAAACTATTAAATAAATTAACTTTAACAAAAGTATAACTTTGCTTAAATAAATTTAATATACAAGAAGATATCAAATGTATTCAAAAATACTTATGTAACGTTACGCTATCTTTGTAACAATAAAAAAAAATGATACTGATTTTTGTTCAAAACTAGGAACATTTGTTGTACGCACTTCACATCACGCACAAAACAGAATTAAATTGTTGATTAGATGCACGACTCTTTTATAGCATAGCCTATAGAACAAGGAAGTCAGCTCACTCTCGCTGTTACCTGGCCCAGCCAGCAGATCGCACTCGTGTCGTTACAGATCCAACAAGCGAGACAATTTGTTGTTATGATTACGTTTAATGCAGACGCCAAATAATATCTGTACGGAAATCACTGCGAGAAATAAACTTAAGAGACACAGTTATCACACATATCGACGTATTATTATTTGAGGAATCTAATAACCAGTTAACTATCTGTGAGGTAACCGGATATGTCGCGGTACGATAAGCCAACACACATCAAGATAAAAACTGCTTACATTTCTAATATCTGTGTGTCAAACCATATAAAATTACCCTGAACTCACCGTGATTGCATCAGCTGTCGGAAACCTTGGACAACTTCCGCGAAGACTTGGCTTTCTTGGATGATAGGAGCTCCTTCCTCAGTTCCTTGGTGCGGAAGAAAAAACGACACTTGAGGTAGTGGAAAATTAACTTTCCCGCAAGTTCACTTCTATGGTCACCACTGCATCCTAAATCTGAAGAGCCGACGAAGATAGAATCAATGCTATCCAAACAGTTGAAAAATATGTCGCCCCATAAATTATGTTCTGAGCGAAGTTTCTCTGAGATGACCGCCTCTGCTTGTAAAAGCTACTGGAGTACGCAAAGGGAGGGGTATGTTAAATACCTGACATCTGTATCGTAACCATAATCTTTCAAGGAAGTAAACATTGCTACCGAAGGGTCAGGAACTTGTTCACTAGACAGTGTACGAATACACTGTGGACAATTAATATACTTGTCACTTTTTTCACTATGTAGCCTGCCAGATAGAACACTAAATTCTGCTTAACGAGGTCTGCTTGATATGGGAGGGTGATTTCATTTTCCCAGTCAGTCACTACAATTTTATCTTTGATTTTCATCTCTACACTGTCCTTAATTTCTTTGCTCCTCTGTGCACTTTTCTAGCCATTGCGCGCATCTGATTTACAAACGAAGTAAGGGGTGCTTCTACTTTGGGTTCGCTGTTTGCTGACGAATTTAGAACAAGTTTCGTTGGAACATATATGGATTGCAACATATGTAAATGTAAAAAGTCGACGGTCGAAGGATGATCATCACAACTTAGAGATCTCAAAATTCCGAAATGACGCTCTAAGGGATCTTGATTAAATTTAGCAGTTAAAACATAGGTAAATCATCTAGCCCACAAAAATTCCGATATTTCAAGAGTACTTGTCAGGGTTACTCTCAATGATTCCATAGTTCTTGAGGACGCAAATGTGTTCTTCTAAGTTTTGATATTTTCTAAAAATTCTAATAGAAGTTTGTGTGAGGGAGAACCTTTGTACAGTCCTTTTACGGGCAACGTAGAGTTCAGGACATCCACAAGGTTATTGAGATCTCTGGTTAAACATTCAGTATTCTCACTGCCACGAAACTCATTAGGCTTCATTTCTCTGAAAAATCTAATTGCATTTGCTACACTGTTGCTGAATAGTTGAAAAGCCAACCTCGCGTTCATTCTTTGAAATGAGTTAGGGTCTATGTGGGAGGATGTCAACTTCGGGCAGCTTCGAAGACCGGCGAATTCACATGATGTGTCAATTTTAAATAACTTTCGATAAAATTCATAATTCACTTCTGTGCTTTTACATATCAAATTTACTTTGTCGTGGAAATGATTGCGAATGCATTTAAAAATATGAACACTATCGGAGAACGCCCATATTTTCCTTTTGTGGTCAACTGGATTTTCAATAAAGCACTGTGTTTTCCCCTCCTTTCCTGAGATCCCTAGAATCCTCCAGACCCTTTTATTAGACTGGCTACCATCACACGTGAATGCTATCACTTTCACTCCAGATTGTTCTAATTGAATAATAACTTGAATTAATATTTTTGAAAGTATGTCCCCAGGAGTGGCATTTTTACTTGCATAAATTGCCACGGGCTGGATCCAATTACACAGCAAAGGAACGAACATAAACACATAACGAACATAAGGGCATGATTTGGTAGAATATTCTTATTGCTGTCCGGAGTCTCATCATCTAAATCAACAAAACCATCAATTTTCAAAGTGGACGAATTGAATCTAATGTCCTCCCTTAATTTTACTTCATCGAAAATGAGAATTCCTAACCGTTTATTTTCATCTTTCTCATTTGCGTAAGGTTCCTTAATCGCATTTATGGCGTTTCCGTTCTCACCATAATTACTCTTAAAACCTTTACACAGTTTTCTCAGGTGAGATTCTGAAGCCAAAGATTCATGCTTCAGACAATGTCTGTAACCTCTAGGCGATTTTGTTTTTAACAGCAAACTGTCCAATATAAATTCATTTGAATATCGCATGCCTTTGGAACAAGCCTTACATTTCTTCAGCATCGTGTCAACCATAAGTTTTTGTTTCTTACTTAGACAACTTAAGCGATCCTCTGCTTCAGTCGAATTGATTTGGCGCGTCTTTCTTTCAAGCAAATTTATTTTAGCTTTGTAAACCGCTAATTTATTTTGTGTTCTTTTTAAGTTCCTGTTTAAGTTTCTTATTCTTTTCTTAAAATTTTGAATAACTGGTGGATCATGAGCACTAGAATTGGTTAATTTAGATGTAGAGGGAAGATTATGATTAGGGTCGATTACTTCTAAAGTATTGCATTTAGCGCTGTTGCCACTAGCTGCGGACTCCTTGCGTGATTCCCGTTTCACAGGGGATTTCCGAACCTTTCATTTTTTACTTAAATAAGAAGGGAAGCTAGGAAAAATATGTGGAACAGCACCCGGCTTCAAGGTCCATCTAATTCTCGGAATTTCCACGTTTCCCATCAATAACAAAGGAATCTGCTTTAATTAAAAGAGCATCAGCAAAATGGCATTCACAAACGGCAGATTTACGCGTAAGTGGGATATCTTTCCTTGGAATCGCCCTAGCCCACGCTGAAAACAGCTTGTCATCTTTAGGAGGTAAAGAAATGTTTACCTTTATCTGTTCTATATCCAGAGCGACATCCCGGCACGAAACAGGCCGGCATTTTTATTGATAATGATCTTACGAATATATCACACACTTCGGCTTACACACTCACACGTATACGACTTTATTTTGCACTTATCTTTTACGAAAATAGCCAGCATACACGCACGTGGACAGCCTAGCAACTACACATCTAGATCTGAGTTGACTGTGGCGCACTCTCTACAGCGTGCCTTCAGCCGTCCCATTGTCGCAATGCTTTACAAGCGGGAGTGAGCACACTTCCCCTTCTACTCGCTATGTTTATAGTGTCATATTTTGGACAAGTTATTGCTTGAGAGAAAATTGTCCTGTAGAGCCGAGATTCCGTTCCTGTTCAAACCTGCGTAGATAGATAGGCGGCCGCGATCGGCCCGGCTCCCACCGTGCGATGCTTGTCATTACTTGCATTTTATGTACCTATTGTAAAATAACCAATTATTTGCGTTAATTTAAAGGTTCTACTCTGTTTACGAATTTGTGTTAAAATGGTAATTGCGTTTGTACAGCCTTGCGTGGTTATCGCCAGTTTGTAGTAATACTGAAAATTGCGTTACTTATTACGTTAGTTCAGTCCTATCTTGTTGTCTTATATTTGTAATTGATCTTCGTTACTATTTTTTAATACTTACGAAAATCGACCGTATGCTCTCCGTTCAATTTGAATTTTCTGCCTCGCCGTCTGGTTGGTCAACACTGCTTGGCGAAATCGACTTCGTCAACTAAAGTATTCTATATTTTATTTACCCCAAACTTTTGTATTATTATTTTGAATAAATCAAACATACAGTTGAGAATGGGTACGAGAATTTATTAACAGTTTCGTATATAGTGGTCAATTACAAATATTACAATTTCTGAAAAAACAATATTTAGTATTTCGCCGGCATGTTTACTTTTTACGCAGTTGGCTGTCTGCTCACTCAGTCCTCGTGTAGACGCTCTGTAATGGCGTTAGTTTTCTTGTTGTTTTATATCTCAGGGGAAAAGTTCTTTGGACTACAGAAAATATTGGTTTACAGACTAATAAAAATACAAAATCTTACAATATACCTTATAACTAGTATATAACAAGTGATATATTTAAGTATTGAACGTAAGTTACCACTATGGGAACTAGTGTTTGAATAGGTTATTTTTAGGCTTACCAAGTTCACGTTTTTTAAAACAAACTCATATAAATTCAAAATGCAGTGATATATTTGTTCTATTAGAGGTGTTAATTAAACAAAATTCAGTTCTAAACAGTTATTTAAGTGATTGGTGAAGTGAAACAAATTTGTTCAGTTAATGTTGATTTTTCTAGTGTTTTATTTTCGGTGAAACATTTAAAATATACTCAACACTCCTTTATTTCGGCTTATCTTGGGCAACACTCTTCTGGAGGAATATTTCTGCTGGTCCCTTCTGGTATGGTTTCGTGAGTTCCAGGTTCAAATAGTCTGGATGGTCCAATTTTGGTGTTCAGATTCCCTCAGTTTTGCTGGTTCACGTTGATTCCAAGGTTTATTTAGGTTTTCTTTTATTCTTCCTTTGGTAAGTTGTTATTTCTGAATTAGATCTTCTTCAGCAAAATTTTTTATATAATATTTATTAATTCTTGTGTTGAATTAGTGTACATCTCATCATTAGTTGTATTAGAATTATTGATTGTGTCTTCTTAATCACTGTTTAGACATAATTTGTTGATTTCTTTACTTTTATATCTTCATGGGCTTCATGCATCCACCCTCTATGATAGTCAATAATGGAATAATAAATTTTCAACGGTTTTACTATGTAACAAGCTTTTGTTGTCATGGCAACTCTCTGTAAAACTCTAATTCCCATTGGTTAATAACTTATAACATTGTTATATTAACTAACGTTTTTCTGTTCAAAATTTATCAAAATCTTTTAAAGTATTATAACTTTCTTATGCTATTTATAATATTAAATACAATACCACCATGGTTTTGCTTTTTTCTTACAGATTAATTTGATACCAATCATGGTTACATTTGGTCAATTTATAACAGATTTCTTATTTTTCCAATTTGATATTTCTTTAGTTAATTACCTTTAAACTAAACATTATGTAGCCAGTTTTGTACCTTATACTTTTACCTTGATACCTAAACAGATTATACACTTTAATTTATTTTTGGCTATTGTTTTATCTTGAAATTTACAAAATTCTGCTCATCAGTGCTAAGCCTAATGCCTAGATTTTATAATACCTCTACACTATTCTCTTTACAAAGTTTTATATTTAATTATTTTATTTATTAGGTTATTAAACATTACTAAAGAAACAAACTAACTTAATTCAAAACATTTGATGCTTTTAACCATCACACATATTATATTTTATTTTATTCTTCTTTATAGGTCCATGCCTGGGACTAAACTTTTTACGTATCAATGGTTTTGGCTTTAACATAACTTGTCATTTAATACACTTTATTTACTAACAAAAGAACTCTTATAACAAACTTTGAACATTAAACACATACAAACTCATTTAATAAGATATAGTGTCTAATTCCCCCTGTTTCACTATAACATATCACTTTTTATCTTATTTTCCAAAATGTTTATTATTTATATAATTTGGTAACGTTCCTTAAATAATAACACAATAAGTTTTATATCTTACTTACTAGCTAACACACTACTCTAACTGGGTTTGCTATAGTCTTTTGTCAATAGTTTCTCAGTCTGTAGTCACTTACACTTCACCTTTTTTTTTTTTAAATAGTGTTTATTTATTTAAAATAACTATCACTGGGTTGCTATATTATTTATATAGTCTGTGGTTAATAGTTTATAATTATATAGTCCTACAGTTCACCTTTTTTTTTAAATAGTGTTTATTTATTTAAAATAACTATCACTTGGTTGCTATATTATTTATATAGTCTTTCATTAATAGTTTCTTTATTATCACTTTTTCACTTGTCACCTCTGTACTCATAATTATTGTTGCTAAGTTTGATTTTATTTTATTTACTTTAGCTAGCCTATTACTTAACATGGTATTTTTTTATTCATCTCTTCCTATCTGGGGTTTTACATTTATTTTTCTTTTATCTTTTCTTTTAATAACATATCATATCTAGTTTACTTTTATATTTCATATAGTTTACATATCATTCATTTATTTATTGCCCTATCTGATTTTGTACATTTATTTTACATATTATTTTAGTTACTTTTTGGGCTATCATGATTGTAGTCATATTTTGGGTTGTATCATTGGTTTTTTATCTCTCACCTTATCCAATCTATTGGGTTTAGTCCCTGTCAGTGTATTAGTCATTTTTTAGTTAGTAGCGTTGGGCTATCAATCTTCATGTTATAATTTTTATTTTTTCTTCAATTTTCAGCCTTTCTTCCGTTAATTATTAGTGAGTTTTGGTGCTATCTTATGTCATGTTACACTATCTATACTTATATTTTACTCAGGACGTAAAAATGGCTACCAATTTATTTATTACTATTTATTTTTAACTTTCATAATAATGAAAATGGGTCACAATTATTTTACTTATATTAAACCTTTCGCGGACCCCCTGACGTTGTCCACGCACCCCAAATTAATTTTAATTTGCCACGGACCCCTCAGCGGTTCCAAAGGCCCCTGGGGGTCCGTAGGAACCACTTTGGGAACCACTGATATAGATAAACACACAAAACTATATATATATATATTGTAACCTTACATAATCAGTACCTCATACTAAATGAACAAAATGTCCAATATTCTTTAATAAACAGTAAAATACCTGATATTATTATTATTAATGATAAACAAATTCAGTAGATATCCCATTTCCCAGGTCAGAAAATGTATTATACAAAGATATCATACTATAAAACCTTTGTCTTAGATTAGTAAAATAAAAACTTTATTAGTGAATTAACAGTGTAATAAGTGGTGCTATAAAAATACAGTGTACACCAAGTGTGACATAATATGATTAGTAATATTAAAGAGACATCAGTCACAAGTTGTGATAATGATGCAGGAATCTTGTAATAGATAATAAGTAGTTAGTAGTAAGATATTACTGTTTTATTTTTGTTAGGCCACAAAGGCAATATTTCCATGTATAAGTAGAATATTATTATGTTTATTGTTCTGAAGGATCCAGGGTTAGAGAAGGAATTAATAACTGTTAATTGGAATAAATTATAAAGAGATAGTGAAAAATAAAATAGGGCCTAGAGCAGTAATACATTTACAAGTATAAAAGTCACGAATGAACTAATTAAACCAATCTTGTAAACCGAAAATATAAAAGAAAACTAAATCTTAATAAAAAAAACACTTTCAGGTGATGACAGAAGGGTATATTAAATAAGTTTATGTAATTGTTATTATAAAATAATGTTAATGGAAAATAGTTTCTAAAAACAAGAATTTTGTTAATAAAAAACCATGGATTATCACCACTAAATTATAACAAGTAAGTATTTAAGCATACGTAATAGTATGAAGAAAAACACTATGTAAATTAAATTTAATTAGAGTTAACCTTTATAAAGGAGTATTTTCTTAAAAGGTGAAGAAACTAATAATATCTCACGAGTAGCCTAATTACTAAAACTGTATCTAGGTTAGCCAGTAAAAACTAATCAATTTCTTGGTTACTAACGGTAACGAAGGTAACAAGATGAGTGATTGTTAATTTTTATTTCAAGAGAGTAGATGACACTAAAATAATGTCCAGAAAATTTCAAAAATATTAACTAAATATTAAACTGTACGCTATTCAAAACGGAAGAAAAGAATCAGCATAAAAAAACCATGTCTGGGACATCACACGAAACATATTAATTGATGCGAGAATATACAAAAAGATTGAAAATTTGTCCAGCCACAAGATAGATTGGAACCTCACTACCATGGGTGAGAAATGCCTACCTTCATAAACTAAAAAACTACACATCACCACCAAGTAACGAACACTGGAACACTAGAAACCAGTACAAAATAATTAAATCTATAAGAAAATTTAATGAGAATGTTTCAAACTTTATTTATTTAATTCAAAACAGTAAAAATATAATCTCAATAGAACATTCACAGTGGCCACGTTTCCTGGTTGTCAGCTGTATGAATTCGTGTAATCTGCGCTCTAGCGTCTAAAAAACGAACTCTTTGACGTAGTCTTTAAGAATAAAATATTTTTCTTATAAAGTATGATACTCTTGTCAAAGCATTTCTGACTTTCTTACAGCTCAAAGAATCCCAAAAACCCTGAGATAAATAATTTATTAATTTTGTTTATAAATACAATTGAATATATCTGTTGTATGATAGAAGTACATGTAACCGGAAGTCGTTATAATTTCGATAATAGTTGATTTGAAAATCGATGAACTGAATTTAATAGTTTCAAAAGTATAAACCAATATCAGATAATAAATACCTTTTGAGAGAATTGACTTTGTGTTATTCTTTGTAGATAGCGAATTTGTTACAGGAAACTGGTAAATAATAGAGAAGAGTGGGCAAACTACCACAGTCATAATAGCGTATAAGGTATAAACGGCGAACATAACCTTTCGCGTGTTGCCGCCTTGGAAACAGCTGTTGCAAAATACGCTTAATAAAACGATAACACAGTACACAAGAGAGGAACTTATTCTCTCTCGCTCATCCCCCTCTCTTTCTCTCTCTCTCTCTTTCAACTGAAATGTAATACCTACGGAGAATCAACCGCAAAGGATCCCGTGGTTTATTTTAAAATAAGTCAATGAAATAGGTTGTTACAATTGGCTTCCATCGCGGGGCTTAATTAGGTAAGATTATCGAAGATTATCAAATAGACGCAACACACACACACACACACACGTCGAAAGATAAGGTTGTTACAAATGGCGCTCAACTTAAAGGGCTTAAATTAGGAAAGAATTTCAAGTTTTACGCAAGTATTTACTATAATGAAAAACCTGATTTTTGTCGGCAACTGTAAGAAGCTAAGAAATGCATACCAGAGGCAGGCCAAAGAAGAGGACAGAAGACCCGGAGAAGGAGGAAGGTAGACGAGAAGAAGAGACAGAAACAGTACTGGACACCGACGTGGAAGACAAGGAGGCAACATCGGTTGAGGAAAAGGAAATGATCGAAGAGGATGCCCAAGGGGACCAACCAGATAAACCCACCCAAAAAGAAGACATGAGCATGCAGGAGATGTTGAGAATTATAATGGAAGGGAATATCAAAATACAGGAAAATAAGCAAAAAAAATGAGAAAATAGACGAAATGGAGGAGAAAATAAATGCAAAATTCGATAGAAATAAAGAATAAACTAATGAAAATTTTAGGAAATAGGAGGAAAAAGCTAACGAAAATCTAAGGAAAATGAATGAGGAAAATAAGGAAAACTCAAGGAAACAAAACGAAACCTTGAGGGAAAGCTTAAAACAAATTGAGGAAAGGATAAATGAGAACCTTCGGAAGCAAAGCGAGAGTAATCAAGAGAGTCTAAGACACGAAAATTTGGAAAATAAGATTGAGAAAATAAACGAAGAAAACTTGAAACAAATTGAGGGTAAGATGGAGAATTTCAATAAGGAGTTGAGGGAAACTCTCGAGGGGAAGATTGAATGAAAATGTTACCAAAACGCTTAACCAAAAAGTAAATGGATACAAGGAGGAAACAGAAAAGCAGATAACAGAGACCAAACAAAGACTAGATAAAACCGAAGAAACCATCGGACAATTCAGAACGGAAATAGATGCCAGGATGGATCGAGGGGAACATAGTAATCAAGTCCGAATAATGGCAATACAGCAAGAAACACAGGAAAAGTTGGAAGAGATACAAAGTAATATGTCCGGCAGAATGACAAAAATAAGTGACGAAGTAGACCAAGTGAAGAATCAAGTAAAAAGTAACAAAGAGAATAATAAATACCTGGAAAAGAAGACAAAGAAAGTAAGAAAAATATGTAAAAAGAAACTAGAAAAAACACGAGAAGAATTGGAGATGATAAAGAATGGACTAGGTAATGTACTTAACCTACCCATTACCAACCATAAAGAAATAATTCATATTGAGAATTCCAGAAGCAACTTAATAAAAATTCTCAAAGGGACTCACAATAAAACAGTGGGTGAAGGCTTAAAAGAGCCTATGTTCAAGGTCAATACAACAGAAATAGAAATACATGATAAAAAAATCAGGGATATCATTAATCATTGATGTACCAGTGATGTTTTGGTTTAGTAAACTAGATGATAAAGTGACTGAAGTAGGCTTTGAAATAAATGAAAACTTTGTGACAGAAAATTCAGAACACAAGGTAGTAGCGAGAGAATTAGCAAGGACAGAAATAATTCCGAGCACCCTAGTAATCCGAGGAAGAAGAGTAACTGAGTTTAGGGACCACGGATAAACCAAATGAAAATACCATCGAGAAAAAAAGGGACTGATTTTCTGGGTACCGACCAAGCAAACCATTTGAAAAAAGGAAACAAAGAAATAATATTAAATAAGACAAAAACAGTACAAATGAAGGTTTAAAGAGATGAACCAAATAAAGAATCAAGAGAAAAAAACAAATAAAGGCCAAACTCTGTGGGCAGATTCCGAAGACAATTTGATCCAGGGATCAACACCGAAGAAGAAACTATGTCAATGACAGTAATAAAAATAATCATTATAACGAAAATAATCACACTCAAGATAATAATCAGAATAATCCAAACCGAAGTGATAATAACAACAACGATAACAGGAATAGAACCAGGAGGAGGAGTTTTGATGACAGAAAAAAAAAGCTGAAGGTCTAGGGAAAATTAACTGTTAATCTCAACCTCCTGTTTCCCACTTCATTCAAAATATTTTTTTAATTCCGTTTGATTGTAGACACCTTTAATTTGGTTGGTTCCGGGGATTGTTATTTCATAGGTATTATTGCCCTTATTTTTTGTAATTACATAAGGTCCGGTATACAACAATAACAATTTCCGTGCTATACCTTCGGCTGAACTAGGTAGTTGTCGGTGCTTGACTAAAAACCTTCTCTCCTGTATGGTACTGGATGATCTTAGCTCGATGTTTCTCTTCTTGTTTTCTGCGTAATTCCGCTTTTGTAAGATGCGGTTATGTAGTTCGGTTCTGGACCATTCCTTCTTCGCACCCGGAGGAAACTCAACAAGTGAAGTTATTTCTCGAAGTGGTGGCTGGTCAAACATCACCTGATATGGGCTGGCGCCAATAGTATCATAATATGCTAGGTTCATGAATGTCTCTGCTGGTTCAAGGTATTTACTCCAATCCCGGTGTTCGTTATAGCAATAAGTTCGCAGAATCCTCCCTACTTCCCTGAGAACTCGCTCAGCAGGATTGCTGCAGGGATGATATACGGAGGTCTTATACGTTTTTATTCCCAAGTTCAATAGTTCCGATTTCCACTTCTTTCCTTTAAATTGGGTGCCATGATCGGTCACCACAGTCTCAGGTCTTCCCACTCCTAACATGTATTTATTTATTATAATGTCCAAGATTTTACGGGTTGTGGCCCTGCTTATGGGGTAGAGTCTTGTAAATTTGGAATAATGGTCAAAAATAATCACTATGTATTTGAATCGGTTTCAGCCTCGACTTCTAGGGAATGGACCACATATATCCATAAAGATCTTCTCCAGCTTGTGGTTTGAAGTGATAGTACTCATAGAGCCCTCCTTCCGTTCATTATTGACCTTTACTAATTGGCAGAGTTTGCAAACTCTTAATTGTCTGTCGCACTTTCTTGTTAATACCCTTGAGGTATAAATGCTCTTCCAGTGCCTTCACTACTTTAATTGGCCCCATATGTCCATATCGAACATGATAATCCCAGATAATTAATGATATAACTTCCACACATGGTCTCTAGATGTAGGCAGAGTAAATATTACATTATCCTGGACACAGTAGAAAGGTAGGATGGTTGCGTCATTCTGTTCTATTCTCTCTCGGATGGCCTCCAACTTGGAGTCGGTGAGTAGTATATAAATGTACTTTCTGGGACAGGTCAGAGGTCTAGGACAATGTCAGAGGTCAGGTCAAGAGGTCACCTTATCAGTGATAATCCCGCCTTATCAGTGATAACCCCAATTAAATTCCAATTAACCTTTTGATAACCTCGCGTTATCACTGATAACCCCAATTGACCTCAAATTAATCAACCGATAACCCCGTTGACCTTTTGTAATCAACAGATAACCCCGTTGACCTTTTGTAATCAATGTAAACATGACCTCGAGGTTACTAGACCGTAACACACTACCCTAGTAAAAAACGTAAACATAAACAAACGTTCTAGTGATAACGTCGTAAACATGATCTCCACAACACACTGACCTAGTAAAAATGTAAACATACACGTCAGCGTTGCACGTAAACATAAACAAACGTTTTTGTGATAACGTTGTAATCATGACCTCGAAACACACTAACCTAGTACAAATATAAGCATAAACAGACGGTGTTTGTTGATACGTAAACGTTACACATTTTAAAAATGTAAACATAAACAGACAGCGTTTGTTGACGCGTAAACGTTGTACATTTAAAAATATAAACATAAATATTCCGAGTTCGTTGACATGTAAACTGTTTTTTTCCTTTCACAGTGTAGATAGCGTCGTCTTTATTAATACATAGCGATGAAATCTGTGTTGTATAACAGTCGAAAATGAATTGTTGTACGTGGTACAACGTTCCTCCATACGATATGTCAACGTGATAACGTTGTAATCAACGTAAACATGAACTTTGATAGTTCAGTCAAAATGAAGAATTTAACATTGCAAGATGTCTTATCTCATCCTATGTTTGAAAAATTCATTATGAATAAAACTAAAGCAGAGATTGAATTTATGCGAGATACATTGTTGGTACTCCAAATGTGTCGTAAGGTGTTGGAATTTTATAATTCAGACGGACTGAAAGAGATTACACCAGCACGTAGAGAACAAAGTGGTGAGACGTTTACACATTTTCTTGAATGTCCATGGCCACATGAATCTACTGTGGATGGACCGGATACTTGTGTTTGTTGTTATGTGTCTACACATTGTGGTGATATCATCAAGTTTCTCGATGATCGATTTAAATGACTTACGATAACGAATGAAAACATGATCATAGTTTATGAGCATTTTTTGTGTATAAAAATCATATTATATGTATGTTTTTGTATATTATGTTTTTAGTAATTAATAAATAAAAAAATGAAAATATTTTAAATTTTATTTCCTTTAAAAACCTTTATTTTACATGTCTTAAATAATTACAATAAAAGTTTATATATTTTAACAAGCAGTTTACATAATCATAGCAATAGATTGGTTTTAACCATAATCATAGCAATAGATTGATTTTAACCAGATAGGTTAAACTCATACATTACTGATTATACATACACATTCATAAAATATGTCATAGATCATTTTATTTGGATAATTACTCTTAACAAACAGTTTACATATGATAGGTAAACTCATACATTATTATAACTAGTGAAAGATTTTGAAAATTAACGGAGTCCATTGTTCATATTATATTGTAAGGAGTAAGGTAAACTCATACATTACTGATTATACATAAACATACATAAAATATGTCATAGATCATTTTATTTAGATAATTACTCTTAACAAACAGTTTACATATGATAGGTAAACTCATACATTATTATAACTAGTGAAAGATTTTGAAAATTAACGGAGTCCATTGTTCATATTATTATTGTAAAGAGTAATGACCATAGGGCAGTGTGTCTATACCGTTTTCACATATTACTCTTTTATCATCTGTGTTACTCAATGCAAATTTATTAATAGTTACAGTTTTAACGATGTGGCTTTTTGATCGAAATATTGTCATTATTCTATGTTTTTGTTCGTCTGATAATGAATTATAAAGACATTTTTTAAAATCATTAAATTCAATGTTTTTAATTACGCATTTTTTAATACCTTTTGCTTTTTTTGTGATTTTGTTTTCGTTTGTTTTAAAAGTATATAATTTTGAACGTAAGCCAATGAATTCTTTAATTGGAATACTTTTACATTCGTCTTTAAATTTGCCTAAAACTTTTTTATTTGTTAATGAGTAGCACATATGATCTGATGAAAATTCGCTAGTATCAAAATACGTTTTTAAATCAGGATCCAACATATCTCTGTAAAAATTATTTGTGATTAATTCATAAAACAAGCTATCTGTATCTGTATATAAAAGGGAAATATTGTTTCCGTATTTCTTTTTCATTACGTTATAGTGAAAATCATACATTAGAGTCTTACTTAATTCTAAAACAGAGAAACCTACATAAATAGGTTTGTTTAGATAAACAGATGTTGTATTTGATAATACTGCACAAAGTGATTCATCGTAAATAATTCTGTCTTTGAAAGTTGGTTTTGATATGAGTTTCAATAATTTTTTTTCATTACATACTAGATCTAAATTTATTCGTTTCCGAACATTTTCCATACACTTTCCAAAGACGGAATTATTTAGTAATTTAAAAAAGTCTCTTTCAAAGTCATTTTTCGCATCTTGTCGTTTTATGGTATTTAGTTTTATGTACGGCTTTAACCATGGTTTTTGTGAAAATTGCAATATTCTATGACTTTTCGTTATTTTTAAACCATGATTAATAGCTTGTTTTAAATTAACATAATGACAAATGTATTTCTCTTTATTTTCTAATGTAGCAACTAATTTTGTTTGTTTTGTATTGTTTACACTTTTATTAACAGGTAGGAATGGTGGATCTCTGTCCTCATCATGTAAATTTTGTGGATACTCTATATCAACTTCTAATACATATCCTATTTCCGATTCGTCAGGTACGTTTAAGATATTTATTTTATCAGTTCCTTTAATCCACGTAAAATTTGAATACGGTATACATTTACACATTGCCCACCCATACAAATTATTTGCATCTAAATATGTTAGAAATGTTTTAGGCTTATCTGGGTTATATGTTGATATATATGTATTGATAGCAATTGAATGCTTCTTAATATTAACAGATAGCCCCCTCTTACCCCAGTCTCAAAAAAAATGTATTTATCAATATCAGTGAGTAATTCAAGTTTAATTTTAGTAGGACATAGCATAGCGTCAAAGGCAAACCCTGGTAACATGAAATAATGTGCAGAATCTAAGTTGTATGACGATACACAAAGAGATCTAAAATTTTCAAAGCAATCACAAAGAGTAGTACATCGATTTTTAAATATAAATCGCTATATACTCCTAAATTTTTGATTTTGAAGTGGTTCCAAACGTTAAGAGCGTGAATGTAATCTTCATCGCTTACAGTTTCGTCATTTAATTTACTATAAAAGTGTGCTTTTGATGGAAGCTGGCACTCTACTAATTTATCCCACGAATCTGTATATTCGTATGGATATACGCCTTTTCGTGTAACTAGTTGCATGTCATTATCGGAAAAAAATTTATTTTTTGGTAAATTGTTACTTAATTCAGAAAGTGATCTATCTAAAAAGCGATAGGTATCAACAAATCTAATAGTTATACCATTAACAGTTTTTTGGAAAAAGAAATATATTTTTCTGTCGAATTTGGTATAACATGAATATTTTGGTTATCGCAACCCAACTGTCTAATAATAAAACGTGAGTCATAATTAGAACTTGCATGAATAAAAATAGGAATGAACTTTTGATTTTGTCGTTTTAGATTGCAATCGTTACATAATGCTGCACGATATAAACCGGTAAGATGGCAATAATCTCTGACGGGTTTGTAGAGTAATGTAAAATTTTGCATACACATTTTGTAACCCTCGGTACTTAATTTATTTATGAACAAAACTGTAAACTTCCACTTACCTTTAACTTTCGATCTGGCCGGATCTCTAAGTGGGGACGAACCCCGTTCGCACGGCGAACTTGACAGCACATCAAATGAAATAAGGTTTTTTAAATGAATTTAATTACCAAAATATATCATTTGAAAAATGTTTTTTTTTTTAATTTTACGCTTGTTAAACATCTTTGATATGAAAAAATGTTACTCTCTCCACATGGTATTTTAGATTTTGAAGTACAGCTTTAGAAATTCTCTTAACATAATAATTACCTTACCTTATTTTAGTTCACATAAAAATACAGCCCAGTCTGCCTTTCTCACACACATTCAATTTATTTTCATAACCCCTCCCCTAATCATTTCAATTTTCCCAAACCCTTAAACATTTGTTGAAATACTCCCCGCCGGCAACGTGGTTTTCGATCGAACTCACTATTCCTCTTTTGAATTGATACTTGTGTCCGAAAATTAAATAGTTATGTTCTTCACTGCTTACGTCACGAGTCATAATTACTCGTTCGGTAACAGTGTTTACTTGTTGGCTGATGGCCATACTCAACTCATTTCTGACATCAATAATATTTTTCTCAACGTTCATTAATTTCTTGTTACTATCAGATTCAAGGGCACTTATTGTATTGTGTATTGTCTTAAATTCAATCTTACAATTATTTTCTATTTCACTTATTTTAATGTTATTATTCTCAATCTTATTCATAGCATAACTAACCTTACATTCAGTATTGGTGTTGCATTCACTTATTTGTTTTTCAACAACTGTGTTTATTACGCTATATTGTTCCGTGATCTGTTTTTCTACTTGATTTGTTATAGCATTTTTTATATCAGAAACACGGCACTCTAACAATTCATGGACTCTGTCAATTGTGATTTAATATTTTCACAACGTTCATCAACATGTTTATCTAGTACACGACTCAAATTATCAAATTGTACACTAATACTCTGCTGAAACTGAGTATTCTGTTCTTTAATTTCTTTAAAATTAATCTCGTTTTGAATATTCTGCTGTTCGCATTTTATTTTCTGTTCATTAAAGTCATTAGTTAATTGGTCCAATTTGGTATCGAACTTTTCAAATTTACAGTCCAGCTTTCGTAAAAAACTCATTATATCCATTTCATCGGATTGTTTATTTTTATTGGTTGAAACGGGGGTCAACTGAATCCCAGAATCAACATCTGTTTCGCTTAATTGTATTTGGGCAGCGATTGGGGTAGAATGAATGATGACATTGCCGCCAACAGCTGTTTCTGCAACAGCGCTCGGCTCAGCTGCCTGCATATCACTTTCATTCAGTGACTGCGACTCAAGGTCACTTCCACTCATTTCTACGTTAGTTATATTACTTTTAGTATTCTCAGACATTTTTAACTTATTTATTTTTACTTACGGAATCACTACCAATGATTAATCTCTTTTCAAAACCTTATATTACAACATATATAAAATCAACCTTCTACCATAATTACGTAAATTTACATGACTACAATTTTGCTTTCATAACCGTACTTCATTCAATGTACTGTCAAAATATAGGCCGGCGTAATACAACTTTCTTGTTGCATTACATCATCCTGCTGGCACGGCACCAATTGTAACCCTCGGTACTTATTTATTTATGAATAAAATTGTAAACTTCCACTTACCTTTAACTTTAGATCTGGCCGGATCTCTAAGTGGGGACGAACCCCGTTCGTACGGCGAACTTGACAGCACATCAAATGAAATAAGGTTTTTTTTTTTAAATGAATTTAATTACCAAAATATATCATTTGAAAAATAATGTTTTATTTTATTTTACGCTTGTTAAACATCTTTGATATGAAAAAATGTTACTCTCTCCACATGGTATTTTAGATTTTGAAGTACAGCTTTAGAAATTCTCTTGACTTAATAATTACCTTACCTTATTTTAATTCACTTAAAAATACAGCCCAGCCTGCCTTTCTCACACACATTCAATTTATTTTATATAACCCCTCCCCTGATCATTTCAATTTCCCCAAACCCTTAAACATTTGTTGAAATACTCCCCGCCGGCAACGTGGTTTTCGATCGAACTCACTATTCCTCTTTTGAATTGATACTTGTGTCCGAAAATTAAATAGATATGTTCTTCACTGCATTATTTACCGCGGTCACATAGTTATAAACTGTTAGTTCACTTTACAACTGGCAATTTATAAAATTTGTTTAAAAAGTAGCCCCGTGGGGCTGTACCTGCAGGTACAGTCTATGTCGAACTGGGCAGAACGGCGTAGCATGCGCCGCTAACTTGATTGCGTCTCTTGTTGTGGAAACCAATGCCTTGTGGTTCTTCGCCGTAGTTTCGTCCTATTCAGCCCCTGTAAGTTTTTGTGTGCAGATCACATACGATATTTGCTAGGCACTGGCTGACGTCACGATATGGGCGTGACTTAGGCTAATATCCGCCAGCAAGGTAGACTAAGGTGGACAAAAATTGTTTCTTAGCCATCTTGAGTTGCACAAAACTGGCGTCGCTCCGCGCGCCTGCTCGTGTGATGTATACGAGCGCACGGTCACACACAAACAAAGTTCTTGGAAATTAAGGCTAGGTGGATTCCTGGTTACCGATTGCACAACGTGATATTACTGCGCCTTTGTTAGAAACTGTTCTTACAATATGTGTTCTGGTCCCGTTTGCAAATAAACTTAACAAATATTTTTATAAAAACCCAAAAAATTTAATAAAACAAAATAACCCGCAAATTTGGCCCATTACAATTTCACAATGTGTTGCTGCTTTGAATTTAATCTTGTCTTGTTTTGTCATTTGTATTGGTTTGACTTCTTTTAATAATGAACCAAGTCGATTGGTAATATCTATAAGATAGGACATAAAGTTTTGTGCAGCGTTTATACCTCTATATATGTAAGGTTGTGATGGTAATTGATTTTTAATAAAATTGCGTACTGAATCATAGATTACAAAGTAAACACAAAAACTCATAGGTTCATGAAGTTCATTAGCTACTGTAAAAGAATATTTTGGATGTGGATAGCACGTTTTAATGGGTCTCAAAATGCATTCAAAATCTGCATACGCGACTATTGGTGCCCTAAATTGATAATGAAAATTTCGAAATTGTAAATTGTCAGAAGGCATTGTTACACGAACAGGCGTGTATTTTCCACAGTACCTTTTATGATCTTTTAATTTTTTAGATTTCGCAGTAAAATAGGTAAGACAGCTTTTACAGACTTCAATATTACCATGATTCTTTGTTAATTGAGATTTTATTAATCTATTAAAATTAGTGATGTAACAATAATGATAGTTGTTATCTTTGTTTAATAATAAAAGATCAAAATGATTACATTGCTCATTTTCACACACTTTTAGCGGATAAATTGTTTTACCTTTTTCTACACCATAAACATTTATAGAAATGTTATTATTCTTTTCAAAAACTTTTATATCTCTTAATGGTGTAGGAAAATTAATATTATTAAAATTAAATTTATTTTCGATATGCTTATATCGAAAATTAACTCGCTCTGGATGCGAGTCTTTTATATAGCGACAAAGAATCGCCCATTTAAAACATAAATAATCGTTAGTTTGAGGTTAATTATACATTTTTTTGTGATTAAATGTAACGGTAGTGGGATGTACGAGCTACCTTTTAACGGTTTGGAACGATTTATTCTTAATAAAATTCCATCTATTGAATGTAAAGCCCATCCGGATCCTTTTTGTAAATATGTCTCTTCTTCAGAGCAAATATTATTAATTATATCTCGTATTGTACTTGTTAGTGAACTACTTTGGAAGAGAGTAATATTTTTAGTTTTAAATGATCTATCTTGATAATCATTTAAAACAGGTCTTACGTAAGTACATTCCACTACTATGTTAAATTTAATTGCGTTATATAACGAAACCATATTATATAAAATATTTATTATTATTAGTTCTAAATGTGATAATAATAACAGATGTCTTTAACATGATCGTTGGAATTTTTATAAAAAAATGTTTTTAAGTTACCTCTGAATGCATTTTCAATTTCAATGAATTCATTTTCAATTGTTTAATTGTTTCAATTGCTTAATCTACTTGTTTTCCTATTATTATTATTATTATATAATGATGATGATGATGGTGATAAACTTATCGAATCAGACGTTTGATACCAATTGTGTGACGGTCCAGGTTGAGGATCGTTTGTGTTATTAAAATCAGACGCTTGATGTCTGCTGTGCGATGGACCAGGTTCTATATCGTGTACGTGCGATGGTCCAGGTAGAGGATCGTTTATATTAATAAATGAATCAGACACTTGATATCTGCCATGCGTTAGGTCGGACTGCGGATTTTGTGCATGTGAAGGTTCAGGTTGAGGATCGTTTCTATTACTAAAAATTTCCTTTCTAATAAACTGACGTTTTTTAAAAGGTAGATTTTTTCCATGATTAAACTGAAATCAAAAGTTGTAAACGAGTTCATTAGCTACTGTAAAAGAATATTTTGGATGTCCTTGTTATCTATATGAGTTTATTTTTACTTATTATCAGACAACGTGATTGCTTACGTCAATGTTATTTAACCTTGTTTACATGTGATTACAACATACTAATAAAACATCAAAAATGAAATGTTTTATTTTAAAAAAATCTTTGAACAAATAATATTTTTTTTAAGTTTTCAAAAAATTAAAAGTTATTTACTGATGTAAATTACATAAGATAGAAAGACAGGTTATCTATGTTGATAAATTATACTTACAATTTTGTTGAGACGTACGCTGATTAAAACCAATCTTTTGTTTTTACTGTATGACTATTTATACTAACAATCGACCGATAACAGTAAACAACTTTTTGAATTACTGCCAACAAACTGTAAACAGTAGTTTTTTAGGATTGCTAATACTTATTTACGTAACCTCTTGATCTCGTATTTTTTACGTACTAATTTTTTTGAACATACTGTGCTGTTGTTTAAAAAAAAATGGAACGTAACTGCGTCGTAACAACGTGACTGATAATGAATTCGGTAAACAAATTATTTACTTGATCTTTTGATTTCTTACTTACGCATACTGAGAACGTGACTGTATTAACTGCAATGAAACTGATAATGCATTTTCTGTGTATATAAACCGATTAAAAATTGTGGTTCAGAATCCAGAAACATATCAGCTACTACAGTCTGATTACAACATTGTTTACATAATGAATTACAATCGCACGGAATTTTATAGACGTTTGCGAACGTATTTTAACATAGAGAGAGTTGGTGCGAGAAAATATTTTTATGTAATATATCCAAATACTAGTCAAAATCCTCGCAGACTGGCAGGCGCTGGGTTTGTATATCAAGGAGATGGGGATACCGTATGACGTTTATCGTGTCGGGTAAGGTTTGAGGATTGGACAGCGGATGATTGCCCTGTCGCATTACATGCGAGGGTGATGCCAAAATGCCAGTTTGTGATGGCGCAGCTTGCTGATGTAATCTGTGATCATCATTAAGGTATTTTTTATTTTTTTTTGTTAATTTTTACTGTTTAAAAAATATGTTTTTCTTACTCAATATACAAATTTATAAGTCTTTCCTATATCATTCTTAATATAGGTGATTATATTGGTTTCAAAAAATATGTAATTATTTTTTTGGTTACTTGTAAAATAAATTATTATAATACGTTCTACATAAGAACATGTACAGTAATTCTCCGTTACCTGTAAAATAAGTGTGTTCTTCCTATGTCATTTTTAATTGTATTATTATAAGGTATAATGTGTTTTACATTTCTCTATTCAAAAAAATAATTTATCTTATAAGTGTGTTCTTCCTATATCATTATTATTATAAGGTATAATGTGTTTTACATTTCTCATTCAAAAATATTTGTGTTTGTTATAAGTCTTTTCTATGTTATTTTTTAATAATGTGTTCTATACGTTTCTTTATTACTTAAAAAAAAAAAATGATAGTCGACAGGCCAGACTCAACTCTAAGATCATTTATAAAAGAATTAATAAAAGATGTATAGTTTAAAAATTGTTTGTACGTTTCTCTTTAAAATTATTTGTCTTTGTTTAGTATACATTTCTCTATCTGTAATTGGTCTTTGTTTAGTTAACAAATTATTATTTTGTATGTTATAGATTGGGACTGGATATGCTTATAGACTGAAAGAATAGTACTACCTTAGAGACTACCTTAGATTTGGTTATCATTAAATAATTTTATTTATGAATAATATGTTGTAATTACTAACATTTTGTATTATTTTGTATATTGAAAATAAAAATAATCACTTTGTATTATTTTGTAGTAGTCACCTTAGATTTGGTTATCATTATATAATTTTATTTATGAATAATATGTTGTAATTATTGTATTAGAGACTACCTTAGATTTGGTTATCATTATATAATTTTATTTATGAATAATACGTTGTAATTACTAGAGACTACCTTAGATTTGGTTATCATTATATAATTTTATTTATGAATAATATGTTGTAATTACTAACATTTTGTATTATTTTGTATATTGAAAATAAAAATAATCACTTTATATTATTTTGTATTAGTGACTACCTTAGATTTGGTTATCATTATATAATTTTATTTATGAATAATATGTTGTAATTATTGTATTAGAGACTACGTTAGATTTGGTTATCATTATATAATTTTATTTATGAATAATATGTTGTAAATACTAACATTTTGTATTATTTTGTATATTGAAAAATAAAAATAATCACTTTGTATTATTTTGTATATACTGAAAATAAACAAAAATGAACTAAAAACCTTTATTTTACATATCTTAATTCACATATAAAAGTTAAGCAATCATACAGTCCCAACAATTTATTCTTTTAGTTTCTTCATCATGTTCATCACACAAACAGTTCCAATATAGAATTATCCATTTAGTAATATAAAACACGTTAATCAAAAATGAAAATGTTTTTTTTTACATATCTTCACATATAATTACAATAAAAGTTAAGCAATCATACAGCCCCAACAATTTAATCTTTTAGTTTCTTCATCATGTTCATCACACAAACAGTTCCAATATTGAATTATCCATTTAGTAATATAAAACACGTTACTTAATGCACAGGTTGTTGAAGAGTGATCATATGGACAACGTATACTATTTACAGACTGCTTCTTCAAAACGCTTAGAGACGGACACTTGAGTGATTCAATATCCACTATTTTTACATGACAGTTCAATTCTTTTTGTAAAGCTATTTTTTTTTTTTCACGTCCTTTTATATAAATACACTTTCCATATATATATAAATTTAATATTACTGGAAGTTCACTATATTCTGTTAATCCACAATTCCAACTAAGTCCAAGATAATTATTGTTAATCCAGTCATTAACTTTTTTTTTCTTTTCTGATAAATGTCTGTAATCGAATGGAGGTAAGAATAAGTATTGATTACAAATACCAGCGAATTTAGCGTTTACTATAGGTTGCACGCACAGTTCTTTAATAATATAATTATTTCTATCATCGCGAAAACTTTGAAAGTTGATAACGTATTCCATTGCGTGCAACAGCAGAACTGATATAAGTTTTACGTAAGTAGGAGATCAAAAGATCAACTACGTAAATCATACATTCCCAACATTTCTTTCAATTTCTTTAATTTGTAACACACTGTTCCAGTATTCGATAATCCACTTAGTTAAATGATGTACATTATTTAAAGCACAATAATACGAATTATGTTTGAAAGGACAGTGAATAGAATATGAAGACTGCTGTTTTAACACTTTTAAGGATGGACAATCGAGTCTTTCCATATCTACTATTTTCACATAACAATTAAATTCTTTTTCTAATGCTACTTTTTTTCTGATCCTTTAACATAAATATATTTACCGTTCACATATTTATTTAATATAAACTGTAGATCGTTATAATCTTGAAGACCGCACTTCCAGCCAAGTCCAAGATTAGTTTTAATCCATTTATTAACGTTTTTTTCTTCTCTGACAAATGTTTGTAACTAAATGGTGGTAAAAACAAATACTGATCACTAGCACCAGAAAATTTGTTATCTTGTATACACTGAATACAAAGTTCTTTAAAAATGAAATTGTTTCCATCATCGCGAAAACCGTGAAAATCGATAACGTATTCCATTGCGTGCAACAGCAGAACTGATACACTTTTTATCTACGTAATTATATTTTAAATACTTTTCTTACAGTACCAGATAAAGGTGTATATTGCATAATTGTATCGTAAAAAATGAGACAGTAGATAGTAGTTTTTTCCGGTATGTCTGTTGACGTCTCAATATCCAGACGGATGTCTATTGAACCAGTTTTTAATGATTCATTTTGTTTTGAGCAATCAATTACACAAAAAGGTGTAAACGTTAGAAAGTTTGAACGATTTATCATTGGCGAATTTTCACTGTTGTAATAATACGAGGACTGAAATATTGAATAATACTCATGTAGAATCGACGTTTCACCATTAAAATTATCATATGGATAGTATTCTGAATTTAAATATAACTTTACATTATAGAATGAGGCAAGATCAAAATGTGCTGGGTTTTTATGTCCATTATTTTTTCTGTCAGTCTGAAAACCTACAATAACGTAACGAGGTTTATCTGATTGTGATGACGTTTTAACAGTCCAAGTAAGTTTGTTTGCTTTTGGCACAGCCGGATACTCGTAAAGTTCCCATTTTCGGAACGGTATTAATAAAGGTCGATCAATGTGTACTATCTTCAGAAAATCTACCTTTACTACGTCATTAACATAAACATACGGAATTCTCCATGATATATATTTTATTTTAAATTTGTATGTGTTTACTGATTCAGGTAAAATTACTGCATTATTATCAGTGGACGCTCTAATTAAAACTAATTCTTGCTTTACATTTAACAAAATCTTTTTAAAATCTTCAGCAAATCCGAACAACCTTTTTAATGGGATACAGAAGCTAATATCTTTCGTTGATGGTGTCATATGACTTATTAAATCTGAGGCCCATCCACTATTTTCTAAAGTGTTAATTTCATATGGTTTAATCATTAACATATTCTTAATTGTTGATGTTATTCCAACATTTTTAACTCTATCGATTTCTGATCCACTTATTTCGTATCTAATTTCATCAAACAAAAATGCTAATGCATTTGAACATAATTTTAAAGTTGGATCATACATACCATTATTATTAGTGTATTCTATTTTTATATGAAGGTAACTTTCACACGGTAATGTGTACACATCTTGTTGATTAATTGGAATTCTAATTTCGTCATTATTATTGAATGTAGTACAGGTGTACGGTAGATGAGTGTGATAATCTAATCCTACTATCGAGTCATCTTGATACACAACATCTTCTATAATATTTAGAATGCTAGCGTTTACGTTTTGAATATTAAGGTTCATTTTTTGTTTAAATAATCCTTTATTACTGTTAATCCCAATGACTGTAAAAATTTCAGGTTTTGTGGTGTTAACCGGTCGATATTCATATCTTTACTACTTGTAATTGGCTTATTTGCAGTTGTTTTATTGAATCCGTAATAAAAAATATGACCCATTATTATTGTTTTCTCAAATACAAACTTAACGTTATTATTTCGTTTCGAAAATTAATCAATCTTCCTTGTTGATCGTCTAGTCTTACTACAATATTATGTATCCTAGATGTGTTTACTGGTAAATATATCACGTTGGTCGGTTTTTCAACAATTTTGAAACCTGGCGGAACACTAGGATAGAATTCGTGTATCATGTGATCTGGAATTCCGTTGTTAAACGAACCGCTAATTAAATTACAAATCAATCGGATGCTCTCTACTCGAACAATACTTATCGGTAAGGTTGAACTGTACCATTTATTTGGATTTATTATGCATGTTTCAAATCCTAATATGATTGCTAAGGAATCAGGTTTACTAAAATCAATTTGAACGTTAGAACAAATTTAACTTTTTAATGTATTATTATTAGTCGCCTTTATAATTATTTTTACATTTTCATCATGTTGAATTAAGTAATCGTTAATAAACGTTGCGATATCTGAAATTTCATAAGAACCAGTAGGCAATACTATTTTCTTATCAATACCATAATATAATACATTGTTAATTCCTTCCTCTATATTAGGTATTGAATGATATGTCATAAAGTCAATTAATCCTAGTTCCCATTTTTCATCACTTAACTCGATTGGTGGAAAAATATCACATGTTAATACGGATCCTTTACCGCTTAGACAAAACATTATTACTGAGAAACTGTAAACACAAATGACCGCAGTTGACTGCATCCATATTTTGTCTTCGTGTATAATTATAAACGATTTCAATAGATCGTTGACTTGATGAATAAAAGTAATTAATTAATTCGATAGGTGGTCTTAAATTACCAAAACTAAATTAACTATTCTAGTTTCATTTTGCCAAATTCCAGTGTGTAACGGTAATGTGTCACGCATAAACACTCCTCTGAAATTAGGAATCTTTAATTGTTTAACATACAGTAGTAAATCTTGAATTGAAAGCGGACGTATAGGAATACTCTTTATTATTTTCGCCGTCGTTGTTTTGTTTTTCTTTTCTTTTTTTTTTAGACCTCCTCCTGTTTTTTTATATGGTCTCAAATATAAACCTTTTCCACTTTTACCAGCAAAACGTTTGAAATAATTATAAACTCTTTTAGACATAGTTTTTTTTTCTTTTTTATTCCCCCACCAAATTTACTTTTAGCTTTCATTATGTTAGTTACTGACCACGCTGCAGCTTTTTCCCCGAACAATGCGTCACTTGATTTGACACGTTCCCAAGCTCTTTCAGCTAATTCCTTATCAGCCTTAGCGCGATTTATAGAATCTGAATACTTTGAATATGCAATATCGTGTTGTTTACCAGCAGCGTCAGGCTTATTAATTCCTGGATCACCTCTTTGTAATCGTTTCGCTAAATTTGTACCGGGTCCACAATACTGATAACCTGGTAAATGAAGTTCGGCTGGTAATAAATCAATTGACTTGTTTATAACTTTTCCAAGAATATTACTCACCAGACCACCGCCTTCTATCTTGTTTGGATACAGATGCATTTATGACGTTTCATATAAACTTTGTATTATATATACAATGCGAAATTCGTTTATAGTTTTAACAGGATTGTCTTTAGAGCACTCCTTATATAATTTATATAATATTCTAACTAAGTTACTGTCAACTTTATAGTCTTCTAGATCTAATTTAAATGCATTCATAACCCTTGTTAAAGTCTTTTGGTTTATAACGTCTGTATCATCTTTAGGATCAGCAACATTAGTCAATCTGCTTTCATTAAAATCTATACTATTTTCCTCTTCACTTCGTGAATAATATATTTTATCATCTATATATTGTTTACATTCATCTTTTGTATTATTTATGCCTGTTAATAAAGTCTGTTTATTTATAGCATCAAGGAAACTAATAGGATCTGCTACATTAATTAACCTTTTTTGCTTGAAATCACAACAATTAGTTTGTGTATTTTCATCAGGTAATTTATTATCAATATAAAGTTTATTGACAGCATCAAATTTATAAACAGGTGGGCGATATGAGCCACACGATTATTCTTGAATGAATACACTGGATTATTATCCACATTAATTGGTATTCTATCAGCTAAATATGATTTAGTAACATTTTCTAAATAATTTTTATTTACAGCGTCACAAGGTTCGTCAGGATCGGCTAAATTAATAACTTTTTTCATCTTAACATCGTAACAATCGTCTGTATTTGTTAAAGTAATCGAATTTGTTCTCATATATTTTACATTTACGGTATCGTCATCCAATTCAGGATCACCCACATTACATAATCGTTTATTACTTATATTAAAATTTCTGTCGTCAGTTAATTTAAATCCTTCTCCAGGCGGTCCACGCTGAACGTTGGAACTAACCGCTAAGTCACCACTATAGTGTCCGAATTTATCGATACTCATTTTGAAAATATGGCTTCAAACGTTGCTGCATCTTCTTTTATTATACCGGCCTCCTGTAGCTCTTCAATAATTGATAATATTTCATTTTCATGACCCGAATGACCTGCACTTTGTGAAGCAATCAATAATTTTAATCTATCTCATAATTCATTTACATTATTCCAGTACACAAAAACTGGTTTATTGTTACGGAAATTTAACAAACCGCGACCTTCTGTATCACTATGCAATCGGCTACTTCCAACTTTTGATGTGGATGATTGTGAAAGCTTATTAATAATAGGCTTAATTATATTTTTATATTTGTTACTAGTACTGCTTTTAACTCTGTTTGTCTTTAAACTTAAATATGCCACGATTTCACTTATTATACGCGAGTAGTCGTCTAAATCTTCTTGTGAATATACATAAGCGTTTGGGTTTTTCATGAAAATAAGATCGTACAAACCAGGTGTACCTTTGTACACAACATTATTAATTGTAATAATAACACTTTCATCAGTCTTTAAAGGGTATTTACCTAACATTAAAATATTATTATCTCCAAAATATGGACCAAAAACATGATCAATATCATGATTACTGTCATCAAAAAATTTACGCATATAGTGTCTTATTAACGGACCTTTAAACCATATGTTGATAAAAGGTTCAATTGATTGTCATTCTTTTGATGTTGGCATCAATTCTTCAACCGTGGGTAAGGTTTCATACGTTATTTCTTCTTCACGCGGTAATGGTAACGGCGTTTCTACTGTTCGTTTGTTCGATATTGGGATGTTTTCGGTCTCTTCTGAAAACCTTTTGTTTTGTAAACGTGACTGAATATCGTCCATTTGAACATCTAATTGTTGTTCTTCTTTTTTAATCAATGACGAATTTGTTTTCTCTTGTACTAACTTTTGTAACGGAGTGATAATAGGTTTCAACGATTTTTCTTCAAACTGTTCTTCATCAATAACATTTTGTGTTAGAGTCTGATGCTTCTTTCGAATATTTTTTCTTATTTTTTTAATTTCATTGACGAGCTTCTCTTGCTTGTCAAGGGAACGTGACTTCTTCGATAACATATTGATAAGTAATAAAAAAATTTTTGATTACAAATTCGTAATATCGATATCAAAATCAAAACGATAACGACCGCCACAATTCATATCACTTTTTTTATCTATAACAAAAAAGCCCTTTTTGCGTCTTGTCCATGCTTTAGAACAAAGTTCTTTAAACATTTCAAATGTCATATCAGTATTAACATGATCTCTGTATATATGTTTTAAATTTAGTTCGTCTTGTTGAAAAATAATTATTAAATTCGCGTTATCACGAATCAAGTGTTTTGGAATTCGAACATACGTTTGACATATATAAATAACATTATTATTTTTATGTCTACATATTGTAAAATGATTTCTTATATTATCTTGTTGTTCACATGCTACATCATCAAATATAATAACTGAATTTTGTTCAGTATCATCAGGATGAATGACTTGATCATTTTCTGAAAATTTATAGCATTTTATTGTTGGTATACCTGATAAAACTGTTTCTAAAAATTTGTACTTTGACTGATACAACGATTTTGAAAAAACATAAACGTTCTCAAAACATAAACCATTAGGACTGAACAAAAGATTAAGCATTAGGTTGGTTTTCCAGTATTACTTGGCCCAATGATAAGAGCCGTGACATTATTTGGTAACAACTCGCTATGGACTCTTTCTTTTTTTCCATAGATTTATCAAAATTACAAATACGTATTTTTGTTTGTTTGCTGCACTATTTTCATGATTGAAAAATAGTTCAAATGATTTGGTTTTTATCAATCCAACTGTTATGCGACTTATCGTACCCTACCCACTGAACAAGTAGTTTATTACCTTTACGTTTTAATATTTTTTCAATTAAAAATATATTGTCGTATTTTGTTTTAGTAATTTCTTGTTCGTAAAATCCACCATCTAATACGGTTCCTGTATCATCTTTTAAAATATATGTTCTAGGTACTGTTTGTTTAATATTATGAATTTTATATATTTCATTTGTCCAATTTGGTAAATAACCTTTGGTAAAAATTTGTTTGTATTTACTAATTCTCACTCTATCCCCAACTTTATATTTTGCAGGTTTCTTATTAACAAATATTCATTTTTTATTTATTTGTATCAATACCCTTTTCTCATTATTTATGTTGACATCTTTAGGTTTCATACTTATAGTTCTATGTACAGTATTATTATATTTTTTCAATAACTGAGGAAGTACTTCGATCCGTGTATACTTTCCACTGGTAGTAAACCACTTCCACATATGATTTTTTAAAGTACGATTAAAACGTTCAATGATAGAGGCTTTTTTACCTGAATAAGTTGAATAATGATTTATATTATAATGATTAAATAATTGCTGAATCGGTAAATTGTAAAATTCTTTTCCTTTATCAGTTTGCAAATGTTTCATTTTGTTCACATGTAATATTAGAGCTTTTACAATTTCGTGTGAGGCTTTTGATTTTAATGGAACTTCAAATGCAAATTTACTAAAACAATTTATCACTGTTAGTATATATTGTAATAAGACCCTGTAGCCGGTCTTTACAAAAATAAAATAGTAGAGGAAAGTTTTATAAAAATTAAAATTTTCAAATAAAAAAAAAATTGTTTATGTTTAATCAAGGTCAGTAATTAAGAAATAATGCTGTTTTAAATATTTTGTAAAAATTTTAAGAATTAGGAAGGTATTTATTAACTATCGAGCACTTCTGGAAGATCTGAACCAAGTCTGGAGTTAACTAGATTAACTCCAGTCAGCAATCGATTGATGATTTTCCTTGCTGGTCCAATATCTCACTGAAAAAAAATATTTTCTTCTTCTTGAAGTCTCTTTGCCTTAATAAATAACCTTAAATTAGCCTGTGAAATAATAACAGATAAATACAATTGAAATAAATGAATTTATTAAACAATTTAATAAATAATCGATTTTTTATCGATTGAGAACAATTATCGACTCCGTCTCAGGGAATTATTGATTGTGCATACAGTAGAAAAATTATTATAAGTATTATAAAAAGGACAGGTTCTTTGAGCGATTAAATTAATAGTCAGAGAAGGGTAACGAGAAAGTATAACATTAACAATTAAAATAAATTCAATAATTATTATTTAACAGTATTTAAATAATTCTGATATATAATATTTAAGTAAGTTGAAGTCGAACCATATGTAGACTGACGTCACTGGATAAGGAAGGCAGGCTTAGTAAATTCAAAGATGGCCGCTACTAGATCTGGCGAGGTTATTGAGAAAATCGTCGGGTTAAAAAATCACAGCAAAATTGCCTTCATGAATGTTTGAAATGTTCCCGCACTGATGTAATCTGTCTATTAGGTTGTTTGGTGTGTTCTGAAGAAGTGTTCCGTGTATTCTTGTGTTAATTATGTTATTTAGTATGTGTTCACTTCTGTGGGTTAAGTTTCTCAAAAAGTGGTTATGATTTGTAGCGTGAATTAGATCAAATATATTGTTTTACTGTTTTCGATCACTCGTATAATGAAGTTAGGTGTTAGTTTTTACTATTGTCGTTAACGTTTTGGTAAATTTAGTTAAGAAAGTGTATAATTCATCTAACTCTCGATTCACTTATATTAATGGCTAACTGTAGTACCATTTTCGACTCGGTTATAAGGAACGTTTTTTTACACAACTATTCAGCTTGATATTCAACAAAAGACTATATTAACTTGGTCAAAATCTGGCCCAGTTAATCTTTGAAAAAGTATTGTTAACATATTTCGATTACCCATACACATGATACAAAATTACATTATATATGGAATTTATTTATTTTATTCATCACTTTCATGAATTATGAACCTTATCATTGGTTTAATCATCTCATTCCTTTTAAATTGATATATTATAGTCCATATCTGTAGACATTTTGTGGAAATTACCAAAATTCTTTCCTTTTTTGAAATATCGTCGTAGTCCTTCAGCCTTTCAACTGGTTAGTACCCTCCCCGCATATACCCATGGTGCGTGTGGTACTGAGTCTCTCACAGGTATATGGGACCTACAGTTTAACGCCGGATCCGAACGGCATAGTTGGGGAAGGTTTATACTAAGCAGGATACCTCTAGCTGGTTTGCCATTGCCTTGCGAGGGGGAACGGTCGTATCTAAATCAGATGGCCCCCGGTGGGAATTGAACCCGCGCCGACAGCGTAGCAGCGCCACACGCTAGCCACTACGCTACGACTTTTGAAATATAGGCTCAAAATTTGATTTCCGCCTTCATACAATTTTTCTTCCATCTTAATTGTTATTAATACTATTATAATAAATTTTAATTAGTCATATTTCTCTTCCTTTCCTTAAATACATATAAATTGAACCTTTGAACTGGTTTTTTGTGTTAGTCTCTGAATTTGACAGTGCTCTTTAAAATTAATTAATTTATATATTTTGAAAATTTACAATATTTTAAGGTATATTTCCTTATTATCATTTTAACTCATAGGATCATTCCCAGTAGTGGTTAACTGATTTACCTTATCTAAATCTTGCTAGTTTACAGGATTTATAAGTGAATTATACTGGTTTATATGGTTTCTGTGAATTCACCAAATGGCCTAGAGTTTAGAATTTTACATTTCTGTCTTTCTCAAATAAATTTAATCCCACCACCCTCTGACTTTACATAGTTATTATTACATGAAAATAAAATGGTTTATAACTTATTGTGAGGTGTAGTATTTAATTAACACTACTGTTATAAAAAAATAATTATGAACATGATTTAGCCATCTGTACAATTGAACTTATTGCTGACATGGTTTGAACATATACATTTAACTCCTTTTGAATTAACACAGCATACCTACTGAAACATTATTAATGGTATGTATGCTGTTATTTAGCAAACATAATTCATTTTAAACACATAATATAAATCTTATTTTCTAATAACTCTTACAAATACATTGATTTTATGGCTGTGAACAAACAGTCTATTTAAACATTTTAAACCTATGAATACTAAGTTAATGCCAGTTCCTTCTGGTCTAAACCATTATTATTTATAATCCCCTTCATCAGTAAACATGACCACCCATACTCTAGTTATTAGCATTTTTTACAAATGTCTTGTAAATAAAGAGTTACATTAAAATAATAAAATACTGGAAATCTTCCATTTTATTATTTTATTATGCTGTTTATTAGTGGATATTAAAGTTGTTATATAGCATATTGATAAGTCATAGTATCACTAACTTTAAGTTTATTGCATTTCCAAAAAACACTTACACAAATTCACTTTCACTGGTGGTTCTGATATTTTGAGTCTCACTATCTCAGACCAGACCTTTAGTAATCATGGACTGTTAAGACTTGTTTATTTTCTTTATCACACAATCACTTTAGTAGGTTCACTTCTTATAATACTATACAACACTTTAGGTTTCTAAATAATTACATTTTTATAGGATTTTGGTATGTTATACTTTCTTTTTAATCGTTTTGGTGGGTTTGGGGTTGATGGTAGTAAATAATAATAATAGGTTTTACAACGGTGTTTCTTTCATACTATTTCTTCCTCTCCTCCTGTCTTCTTTCTTGTCTTTCTTCTTATCTTCTTTCTTGTCCTTCTTCTTATCTTTCTTCTTGTCCTTCTTCTGGTCTTCATTCTTGTCCTTCTTCTAGTCTTCATTCTTCTCTTCCTTCTTCATTCTTGAGTAAACCAAGGTACTTTGTGTTATCTCGACTGATGTTTAGTTTGGAGCATCTAATTTATTTACTGACACGGACCTTGCTTTTCTCTAAAGGTTTCAGGGTATTGTTTTCTTCCTGATCACAAATTTTATTCTTCCTTCTTCTTATCTTTGGGGTATTTTGGTGTTCACCACTCTTAAACTGATTCTCTTTCTTCTTGATATGGTGTTATTTAATTTGTTTACTGCTCCTAGCTTCCTGGGTAAATTACTGATCTTATAATATGAGTTGCTTTCAATACTTTCTTTGATATTTAAACAGTGGTTTTTATATAATGTAATGAGGATTTTTATTTTATCGTGGTTCATTCCTTTGATTTCATTAAATCTCATTCAATATTATTTTAACATATGTGGTGTAATTAATTTTTATGATTTTATATGACTTAATAAGTAGTGGATTTTCTGTCACGCTACAGAATGCCCTTCTCCAGAAGTAATTTTTTCAGACTATACTTGCTTTGTCTGAAACAATTGCTTATGATAATTATTCTAGGTTTGTTATTATTCTGGACTTCCTTCCATTTTAAAAATTTTCTTATTTATATTTGAGTTTATATCCTCCTCATTCTTACTTGATCTTCCTTGATAGTAATAGTCATCTGAGTTTCATATTTATTATTTCATTTTCATATTTCTTCTTAGTATTTTCTCCTTGGGATATTTCCTCCCTATCGTTCGCTACTTTGTGAGCTGGTTCAGTTCAGAGAGGCACTGTACGCTACTTCCTCTGCTGTCCAATACTTCACACATATTTGAGTACAGAGGCAAATCATCTCTGCTCAAAAAACATATTAATACTGCTGGAATTATCTACAGACAGATTAAAAAATTATTCAGAATAGTACACATTTGTTACTATTTAAAAAAAATATCTTTGGTATACTTCACTTATTACTTATTATATTTCTCAGAGATTTTAATATTCCTATCTCAGTTGTTCTTCTGACTCGTTAACTGGATGTTTCTTTCATTTGATATTATGGTAGGAAGCTCTTCTATTATTACATTTTTCAACTTTTCTTATCATATAAAGCTTTTGGTGATAAATTCTTTATTACCTTCTGGTTTTTTTATTATAATCTGCATTGTTTATAGTAGCATATCTTTATGACATTTTTAGACTGTTTCTTTGTTCTTATTATTTCCACTTGTTCTATTTTCTAGAACTTTTTATAACTGTCATTATCACAATTGACATTTCATTCATAAATCATTTTATATTAATTCGTTTAATTACACATATCTTTGATACTATTCTCACATTATTCCTGTCATGGTTATTATACTTTCGAATGAATGTTTTTTATTAATTTTATAATGAGGTCATAATTTCTCCTCGTACCACTTCAAAGTTTCATTATCTCATAATTCCACATAAGTTTTTGTATTTTATTATATTCAATCACTCAAATCGTATCAAAAAAAATTTTTTTTTTTATTTCCTTTGGCATCATTTTATGGAAAGGTTTTTACTCTTTATATTGAAATTAGACATGATCATACTTTCCAGAATTATTTGTTTTAATTCTAAAGTCTGTTTCCTTTATTCATCTCATTATGATCCTTTATAAACATGGTAAATATATTTGATGCTTATCATAGATATGGTATTAAATCTCTTCTGTTTATTTCACCAAAGTGTTTTATTAATAATTGGTTGGTAAGTTGTACTTACTCTTGGTTTGGAAACTTGATTTATACCCAATTCAAAATTCACTCTTCTTATATTATTCCATAAAGTTTTCTCAAATAATTTGTATGTAAGGTGTGCTTGCTTTCTTTTTAAATTTAATTGTTTTCAATTCAAAATTCTTTTTATATTTCTGCAAAATGGTTTTTCCCAAATACTTGGTTAGTAATGTGGTCTTACATTGTTTTAAAATTTGGATGAGTCAAAATTCTTCTTTTTATACTATTCTTTCCAAATAGTTTTTTCTTCAAATAATTAGTTAGTAAGCTCGACTTACTTATTTTTGAATTTATTCATTAAAATAAATTCTTTTTCTCTAACTTCAAAATTGTCTTCCTAAATACTTGGTTGTAAGATGTGCTTACTATGTTTTTGAATTTCGTTGTTTGAAATTCAAAATTCTTCTTGTTTTATATTTTTGTCATAAAGTTTTTCTTAAATAATTTTTATGTAAGGTGGGCTTACATGTGTTTTAGAATTTAGATGGTGTTTAATTCTAAATTCTTCTTCTTATATCTTTCCAAATAGTTTATTTCTTAAATCTTTGGTATGTAAGGTGATATTACATTGTTTTTGAATTTAGTTGTTTGAAATTCAAAATTCATTTCATTTTTTCCATTTCTCATGATACCTTTCATAAATAATTGTAATAGTTTTCTATATTATGTGGTAAACATATCATATTAGTTTCATAAATATTATATGACTCTTTTTCTTGTCTTTATTCAAAAGTATTTCTTATTATTATATTTCCTTTTATACCCAGGTGTATGATTTTTATTAGGTTGCACAGTTGCTCATATTTCCTTTGTAAGGTGTAGTTTCTTAATTAATTTCTTTCTTAAACCCCCGTTTTGGTTCTTCGTTCATTCTTCTTATTATTTCTCCTCATTGGTAATTATTTTCTTCTTCTTTGTTGTGATTTTTGCTGTTGTCGGTTATCATGACATCAGTCCCTTTTTGTGGAGGTGTGTGGTATTTGATTTAACCATAGTCTGTCATTTCGGTTGCTCTCATGGTCCGTATGACCATAGTCTTCATACTTGTTCCGGTACCAGTGACATGTTTAGCCTTTGCCTTGTATTTCATTCTTCTAGCCATTATTCCTTGGTTGGCCACAAAGCTTATGTAGTTTCCTTTATCATATTGTTTTATATACCAATATGTCTCTGGTCCATATGTGGTATTGCATAAAAAATATCTGTGAGGATTTTCATCTGAATTTTTAATCATTTGCTTATTCGAAGCCCCACAAGCTGGTTCACCATCATCTATCCATCCTGAAGGTATACATTTTTGTGTAATTGTACACTGGAATAGTCCTGGATGGCGCACTAATGGAACACATTCTGGTGATTCTCCTGTGCCATCATCACAGTCCGATAAGATGTTATATTTCCATCTTTCTGGAATACACTGTCCAGTCCAGCACTGAAACTGATCTGGTCCACATGTTGTATTCCGTTTACCTCTGGTCCTTTCCCATTGGTAAACTACTGTTTGGTGGTAAATTATTTTTGAGATTATTTTTAATCTCCTTCCATAATCTCTGGAATTCCTGATTTCTTCATGGTCGGTAATTGGAATATTATTGACATCCATTAAACCATGGTTCATCATTTCCATTTCTTCCTTGGTTTTCATTAATTTCCTTGGAAGCTTTTTCCTCCTTTCCTTTGGTTCCACTTCCATATCTTTAGTATTTTCTTTGTTCCCGTTAGTTTTCTTCTCAGGTAATACTACTATTTGTTCCAAGGTTTTTCGTTTGGTATTTCTTCTAGTTCTGGTTTGCTATCATTTTTTATTTCTTCGGTCTTCTCATTTCTTAATTCTTCTCGTTTTAATCTGGCCTCATCCATTTTCTTCATCACCGATTTGTGGTTCTCGTCTATTTTCTTTTCCATTCCTTCCATCCTTTGCCAGACCATTTCCATGAATCTGTCCCATTTACTCACTTCTGTAAATTCTGCCATTTTGATTTATCGTTGTTGCCCTTCTCCTGACTGGATAACCGCTGCCAGGCTTATATTATCAAGCCCTCTAAGTTGGACGCCACTTTGTAATAGACCCTGTAGCCGGTCTTTACAAAAATAAAATAGTAGAGAAAAATTTTATAAAAATTAAAATTTTCAAATAAAAAAAAAATTTGTTTATGTTTAATCAAGGTCAGTAATTAAGAAATAATGCTGTTTTAAATGTTTTGTAAAAATTTTAAGAATTAGGAAGGTATTTATTAACTATCGAGCACTTCTGGAAGATCTGAACCAAGTCTGGAGTTAACTAGATTAACTCCAGTCAGCAATCGATTGATGATTTTCCTTGCTGGTCCAATATCTCACTGAAAAAAAATATTTTCTTCTTCTTGAAGTCTCTTTGCCTAAAATAAATAACCTTAAATTAGCCTGTGAAATAATAACAGATAAATACAATTGAAATAAATGAATTTATTACACAATTTAATAAATAATCGATTTTTTATCGATTGAGAACAATTATCGACTCCGTCTCAGGGAATTATCGATTGTGCATACAGTAGAAAAATTATTATAAGTATTATAAAAGGACAGGTTCTTTGAGCGATTAAATTAATAGTCAGAGAAGGGTAACGAGAAAGTATAACATTAACAATTAAAATAAATTCAATAATTATTATTTAACAGTATTTAAATAATTCTGATATATAATATTTAAGTAAGTTGAAGCCGAACCATATGTAGACTGACGTCACTGGATAAGGAAGGCAGGCTTAGTAAATTCAAAGATGGCCGCTACTAGATCTGGCGAGGTTATTGAGAAAATCGTCAGGTTAAAAAATCATAGCAAAATTACCTTCATGAATGTTTGAAATGTTCCCGCACTGGTGTAATCTGTCTATTAGGTTGTTTGGTGTGTTCTGAAGAAGTGTTCCGCGTATTCTTGTGTTAATTATGTTATTTAGTATGTGTTCACTTCTGTGGGTTAAGTTTCTCAAAAAGTGGTTATGATTTGTAGCGTGAATTAGATCTAATATACTGTTTTACTGTTTTCGATCACTCGTATAATGAAGTTAGGTGTTAGTTTTCACTATTGTCGTTAACATTTTGGAAAATTTAGTTAAGAAAGTGTATAATTCATCTAACTCTCGATTCACTTATATTAATGGCTAACTGTAGTACCATTTTCGACTCGGTTATAAGGAACGTTTTTTTACACAACTATTCAGCTTGATATTCAACAAAAGACTATATTAACTTGGTCAAAATCTGGCCCAGTTAATCTTTGAAAAAGTATTGTTAACATATTTCGATTACCCATACACATGATACAAAATTACATTATATATGGAATTTATTTATTTTATTCATCGCTTTCATGAATTATGAACCTTATCATTGGTTTAATCATCTCATTCCTTTTAAATTGATATATTATAGTCCATATCTGTAGACATTTTGTGGAATTTACCAAAATTCTTTCCTTTTTTGAAATATAGGCTCAAAATTTGATTTCCGCCTTCATACAATTTTTCTTCCATCTTAATTGTTATTAATACTATTATAATAAATTTTAATTAGTCATATTTCTCTTCCTTACCTTAAATACATATAAATTGAACCTTTGAACTGGTTTTTTGTGTTAGTCTCTGAATTTGACAGTGCTCTTTAAAATTAATTAATTTATATATTTTGAAAATTTACAATATTTTAAGGTATATTTCCTTATTATCATTTTAACTCATAGGATCATTCCCAGTAGTGGTTAACTGATTTACCTTATCTAAATCTTGCTAGTTTACAGGATTTATAAGTGAATTATACTGGTTTATATGGTTTCTGTGAATTCACCAAATGGCCTAGAGTTTAGAATTTTACATTTCTGTCTTTCTCAAATAAATTTAATCCCACCACTCCTCTGACTTTACATAGTTATTATTACATGAAAATAAAATGGTTTATAACTTATTGTGAGGTGTAGTATTTAATTAACACTACTGTTATAAAAAAATAATTATGAACATGATTTAGCCATCTGTACAATTGAACTTATTGCTGACATGGTTTGAACATATACATTTAACTCCTTATGAATTAACACAGCATACCTACTGAAACATTATTAATGGTATGTATGCTGTTATTTAGCAAACATAATTCATTTTAAACACATAATATAAATCTTATTTTCTAATAACTCTTACAAATACACTGATTTTATGGCTGTGAACAAACAGTCTATTTAAACATTTTAAACCTATGAATACTAAGTTAATGCCAGTTCCTTCTGGTCTAAACCATTATTATTTATAATCCCCTTCATCAGTAAACATGACCACCCATACTCTAGTTATTAGCATTTTTTACAAATGTCTTGTAAATAAAGAGTTACATTAAAATAATAAAATACTGGAAATCTTCCATTTTATTATTTTATTATGCTGTTTATTAGTGGATATTAAAGTTGTTATATAGCATATTGATAAGTCATAGTATCACTAACTTTAAGTTTATTGCATTTCCAAAAAACACTTACACAAATTTACTTTCACTGGTGGTTCTGATATTTTGAGTCTCACTATCTCAGACCAGACCTTTAGTAATCATGGACTGTTAAGACTTGTTTATTTTCTTTATCACACAATCGCTTTAGTAGGTTCACTTCTTATAATACTATACAACACTTTAGGTTTCTAAATAATTACATTTTTATAGGATTTTGGTATATTATACTTTCTTTTTAATTGTTTTGGTGGGTTTGGGGTTGATGGTAGTTAATAATAATAATAGGTTTTACAACGGTGTTTCTTTCATACTATTTCTTCCTCTCCTCCTGTCTTCTTTCTTGTCTTTCTTCTTATCTTCTTTCTTGTCCTTCTTCTTATCTTCTTTCTTGTCTTTCTTCTTGTCCTTCTTCTGGTCTTCATTCTTGTCCTTCTTCTAGTCTTCATTCTTCTCTTCCTTCTTCATTCTTGAGTAAACCAAGGTACTTTGTGTTATCTCGACTGATGTTTAGTTTGGAGCATCTAATTTATTTACTGACCTTGCTTTTCTCTAAAGGTTTCAGGGTATTGTTTTCTTCCTGATCACAAATTTTATTCTTCCTTCTTCTTATCTTTGGGGTATTTTGGTGTTCACCACTCTTAAACTGATTCTCTTTCTTCTTGATATGGTGTTATTTAATTTGTTTACTGCTCCTAGCTTCCTGGGTAAATTACTGATCTTATAATATGAGTTGCTTTCAATACTTTCTTTGATATTTAAACAGTGGTTTTTATATAATGTAATGAGGATTTTTATTTTACCGTGGTTCATTCCTTTGATTTCATTAAATCTCATTCAATATTATTTTAACATATGTGGTGTAATTAATTTTTATGATTTTATATGACTTAATAAGTAGTGGATTTTCTGTCACGCTACAATATTTATAACCTTTATTTAACTTTGAAAAAAAATCATTTCTACAAGGTCAGCTTGATACAAATCGTGAATACCTTTCAGTTCGACATTGCGTGTAGGAAAATTTCTTCTCGCTTGCTTATGCAATTCACTACTTATCTCCTGTCTGATGCTCATTATTCAAAGTACAATAACAATTAAAATTGTTTACATCTATGACCTTAGTTATCAGAGGTTACTTTGTATCAAAGTACAACTAATTAACAAGTGTTTACATCTACGACCTTAGTTATCAGAAGTTACTTTATAAATACGTCAATATAAATTACTGATAACTTTTTATTATCAAAGGTTAAACATTACGTCAATAAGTTTTATTATTATCAGAGGTTACTTTGTTAAGAAGAAACAACATTAATTAACTAAAGGTTATCCTAAGGTTAAACAAATATCTAACAAAAACACATCAACTCTGTTTTTTTATAAATTTTATTTTCACTTTAATATATTTACAAAATTAGCAACACACTTTTTTGATCTGACATAGTCTTCATATTTATAAGATATATAACGCACAGTTTTACATGTCGGATACAAAAGTTTGTGCATAAATTGAATATGTGTAATAGTATTCAAACATATCGTTTTAAAACCACATTTAGAACAAACAATATTATCCAAATCATCAACAAATCTTTGATTTTTAAAAAAGTCTTCACTTTCCACTTTTGTCACTCAAAAAAGCCATCTTTTATGACTCTGTGTAATTTAACAAGTAAACGATTTGGAGATGCCTTAGCGTGTTCAAGCCATGGATCGTCTGTGTCTTGCCAATCGTGAAGTATAACTTTACAGTCTATATACATTACATCGTCGTCCACACCAGTATACAAAAAACCTGCCGATACTAAATTATCAACTCGTGGTAAACGTTTAGGCCAATAGCAAAATGTTAACTTCATGATTTCTTCAGTTTCTGATATACATTTTTTCGCATTCATTATATCATCAATATGTAATAATATACTGTATAGTGCATAATTATTATATTTATCATATATATAACATACCATTTTACATTCTGATTTAAAAAGTTTGTGCATAAATTGAATATGCAAAATAGATAAAGATCCTCTCGTTTTAAATCCACACTCACGACACACAATACTGTCTAAATCACCATTAAAAATAAATCCTGCTTCTTCAAAAAAATCTTGCAATAACTTACAGGGGTTCAATTTTTCGCACAACTTCGCCATTTTTGACATTGCGTCCAACTTGTTGAGCCTCTACTAACTAACTACTTCCAACGGTGAGTTTTGTATTCTTCTTCAAAATCAATATCGATTGTTAATTGATTTCGATATTTTTCTAACCTTTGTAATATATCATCATACAAGCAAATCGTTGGAAATTGTATCTTGATAATTTGTTCATTTTCAATTATAGTAACATTTACTTCAGAAAATTCATTATTTACAAAATAACATATTTCATTAAACGTTGAATCAGTAGATTCTATGCAATATATACACCAATTGAAAGCATGAATATTTCCTTTCTCCATGTTAACGGCTTCACGTATTCTTCACAACTATACGTTCAAAACATTATGCTCTTGGAAACTGAACTTTTATTCTTCTTCATCAACATTACTATCAACTATTGTTTGATATCGATTGACCTTTCTTTTGTATTATCAATTGTAATATTAATTCTTTTAATTTATATAGTACATCATCATTTACACATTTCAATCCAAATATCGATAGATTATTTTTTTCTGTTCTAGCTAACTCACCCGTAAATTCATTAAAGACATACACAGTATTGTTCTTAAAAAAGTATAAATTACCATCAGAACTATCTAAATGATGAATCGATTTTAGGCGGTATTCCAGGAAATGTTTCAGATATATAACCCCATGATTTAGTAGTGAACGTACACTCATTGACTTCTCTATAATAATTATCATCATGAAATATATAAGTTTTACCTGTATTACTGTTGAATACCGCATGTAAATTATCCGGTTGTGTGTTAAATAAAGACTGGATATGTTTCGGATAACCATGATGTAATTTAAGACTCGTTAAATCGAACATGAATACCAAAGAATCTATAAACATAACTATCTCACCAGATGGTTGTTGATATACAGCTAAAATTTTTGTGAAGTTTTTTGGAAGAAACGTTAACCAATGTTTTATTATGAGCGGTTTGGTATATATCACCTCTGCCGGATTTAATATCCACAACCATTTTTCATATAATATATATAATCGTTTATCAGCAATTAAAAATAAATTAATATTTTTAAAATTACAAAGATCGATTTTATTTGTATCTATAGGATCCTCGTCTTCTATCTTTGGTACTGAAGAAGATGGTGACATCAGTATAAAAGATGATATAAAAGTGCTTCCGGCCTTACCATATAAATTTTGAATGGCTAAAACATCATCATCACCTAACTCGATTTTACCGTTATAATAAGCATACATTACAGAATCTGATACATCTGAATGTGATAAACCTAAAACATGACCGATTTCATGTATTAAAGTTGCATACAAACTTGTGTGGCCAAGAGGAACAACGTTATCAATCGAATATGACCACTTTTCATCTTCATCAATATGAATTTCTCGCCTTGAATTATTATAATCAGGAAAATATGCATGTGCTAATGTTCCACCTTTACCGTCAAACATTCTCGTACATTGCCACGATTCTTTTTGCATCATATGTTTCAATCGTTTATTAGAAATTGAAATATCTGTATTTACTCTATCATGTTTAAAACGTATACCAGACTTTTCCTCCCATACTGCAAAAGCTTGTTTAGTCAATTCTAACACCTCTTGATTCGCTAAATAATAATGCCATGTTACTTCAGGTTTGTTCCATTTAAAACTGATACTCGATAATAAAAAATAATATCACTATTACCGCACCTAGTTTTTAACATTAAATTTATAGTTTCATTATTTAACTTACCATCAGTAGGTAATTTATAGTATTCTTGAAATATAAGTAACGCATTAGTAATATCTGTTTCATATACAGCTTGCAACGAAGATTCATCATCTGTTTGAAGATAACCATATTCATATAAATATTGCGTAACTTTATCCACTTCAATCTGTGTTGTATTATCGGCTAAAGAATTTATTAGTAATATTTGAACAATTACTATATATAATAAATTTTTAACTACCGACATGTTATTAACAAGGATGTTACTTTCAGAATTCACGTTGGAACACTAATAAACCAACTGCTAACGTGTATTATATATAAATGAATATATTTTTTTTATGCAAAAAATAAATAAAAAAGTATGAATTAGCTAGGGATTGAACAATTGATACTTACCATACATATAATCTATTATTAGAATAACATAGTTGCACGTTACCGACTAAGCTAATTCATATCTTATCTGTATACCATGACAATCGTTACATATAAAATGTAATATATTAGATAAAGACGACGCTATCTATACTGTAAAAGGAAAAAACAGTTTACGTGTCAACGAACTCGGAATGTTTATGTTTACGTTTTTAAATGTGCAACGCCGACGTGTATGTTTATGTTTACATTTTTACTAGGTCAGTGTGTTGTCGAGGTCATGTTTACGACATTATCACAAAAACGTTTGTTTATGTTTACGTTTTTTTTACTAGGTCAGTGTGTTACGGCTGTGTCAATGAACTCGGAATGTTATGTTTACGTTTGTGCAACGCTGACGTGAATGTTTACATTTTTACTAGGTCAGTGTGTTGTCGAGGTCATGTTTACGACGTTATCACAAAAACGTTTGTTTATGTTTACATTTTTTTTTACTAGGTCAGTGTGTTACGGCTGTGTCAATGAACTCTGAATGTTATGTTTACGTTTGTGCAACGCTGACGTGAATGTTTACATTTTTACTAGGTCAGTGTGTTGTCGATGTCATGTTTACGACGTTATCACTAGAACGTTTGTTTATGTTTACATTTTTTACTAGGGCAATGTGTTACGGTCTAGTAACCTCGAGGTCATGTTTACATTGATTACAAAAGGTCAACGGGGTTATCTGCTAATTAATTTGAGGTCAATTGGGGTTATCAGTGATAACGTGAGGTTACCAAAAGGTTAATTGGAATTTAATTGGGGTTATCACTGATAAGGTGACCTCTTGACCTGACCTCTGACCTTGTCCTAGACCTCTGACCTGTCACAGAAAGTACATTTATATACTACTTCGGTGGTTTGATCTTCCTTTATTTTATTGAAAATTACTTCTAATTCTTCTCGAGATTTCAAAATATGATACACTCTTCCTACGTTCTCTTGATCTACACTGAATGTTCCTCCTTCTATGTTGACTCTGGATAGCCCATCGGCCACTATGTTTTTCTTCCCGGGCACATACTCCCAATCGAGGTTATATTCTTGGAGGATGAGCATCCATCTCGTCAGTCGTCCATGATTAAGTTTACTATTTGTTTAAAATGGTATAGCCCAGTGGCGGCTCGTGACTTAAGAGGCTGGAGGGCGCGGCCTTTAGGCTTCTTAATTATTTATCAATATTGAATTTAACGCACAACAGAAATGTCACCAATGTTTTATCGCATAATTTATTAATAAAATAAGAATAGTAACACGTGCAGCATGCAAAGATTATTTAAAAATTTGAACTCACCTCAAATATTGTGAGCTGTTGTGGAGAGTCAGCAGTTTTATTAATAAACGTAACCACATACTGTCGAAAATGTCCACAAGAATGTCTATACTTTTTCCACAAAAAATTAATACACTATATTTACATTATATTATTTTTATGATACCTATACTTTAAACAGACCATTTATTTATATACAAAGTCCATTCGCCTTTCTTTTAAATTAACGAACTTTTCTAGCACTCTATCATCAAAGTCTTTCATTTCTTTAACAAGTTCCTTGTTGACAGATAACATTGCAAGGGCATTCAGTCTATCGTTTTTCATTGTATTTCTCAAGAAAGTCTTTAGTATTTTCAGAGTCGAAAAGCAGCGCTCAGGTTCGGCAGTTGTCATGGGGGTAGTTATGATAATTTTCAGAAGTTTCGACACTTCTTTGAAAACTGACGTAAGATTGTTTTCTTCTATAAAGTTGAAAAAGTTTTATTGCACCTTTAATATTAAAATCATGCCGCCTGTATAATAGTTCCAATTCACTCCGAAGTTTGTTTTCTTGTAAGAAAGGGTAATGACCCTTGAGGGTAATGACTGAGTAATCACTCGCTTGAATTTTTCTTCTGGAAAGTTAGTAGAAAAAAGTGGAAATAAGTCATTGGACATCAATGAAGCTGCTTCTAGGTGACCCGTGTAAGTAAACCTATCTTTTACGTGAGTTATAATGATGTCACATACTTCTTTTGCATCCCCTATTCTAGTGCTGCATCCAACATTATTGGCCCTTTTTCTTGGTTGCTCAGGGAACTCTTCATTTATTTGTGTTTCTATTTCATTTATTTGCTCCATCTCTTTCTGCAACTCATTTTCAAAAATTCCGATGTCACTTTGCCACATTACACTGTCTTTGTTCCTACTTTGTAGTTGTTGGTACAGTATGTCCACATGGGGTAGAATTCTATGGAAAAAAGTTAGCCAGAACATGAAATTTTGGTCCTGAAGAGCCCTTCTGTGACCACTTGCCTCATTAACTGTGAGTCTGTTTGTACACTTTTCTTCAAGAACTCCAAAACATTCCTCCAACTTATATCGGTTTTCGTACACAACGTCGACTGTACGAATGTTGTAGTTCCATCTTGTTATAGAAACTCTGGGTAACCTGGTTTGCACTACTTCCTCTAAAACATCCGTTCGTAGAGATGAGCGTGAAAAAAATGCTGGAATGGCAGACAGATTTGAGAAAAAAACTCTAACTTTGTTGTTTACACTTGTTGCTTTTTCTAATATCAAATTAAAGCGTAACAGTGTACAAAATATGCGAACGGATACACTTCTCTAATTTTTGCCTGTACACCTCCAATAGAACCACACATAACATTAGCGCCATCATAAGTCTGAGTTATTAACTTATTAACTTTTCCTTTGATGTGTGCAGAAGAGGATTGATGTTGTCCATGATGCACTTTGCTAAGGTTTCTGCACATTTATCTTCAGGAGCGAGAAATCCCCAAAACCTTTCGTATACCAACCCCTTAAACACATACCTAAAAACTAATACCATTTGACAGTGGTTTGTCATATCAGTTGTCTCGTCACATTCGATTGCCACAAATTCAGAAGCGTGTATCTCCTTCTCTATTTCTTCCCTGCAGACACTAAGCATATAGTCCAATATATCATTCTGTATTATTTTCAATGTACCTTTGAATACAGTAGCCGATTCTAAATGGTCTTTCATTGCAGAATCCTGCTCCGCAGTAAAATTAATTAAACCATTGTATACACCCGGATTTGTAGACGATGCTGACTCGTCATGACCTTTTAGAGGCAACTCAAAAGCTACAGAATTTGACACATGAAATTAGCCATTTTAAAATATGTCTGTTTTTGCTGACTTGAATATTTTGCTTTTCAATGTTTAGTCTATATTGCGAGTCCAGACTAGACAGTATGTTTACTTTCCCTAGCAAAGAAAGATCAACAACACTATGCATGTGATTGACGGATATTTCATGCTTCTTAATTTTTTCTGTAAGATGTTTTACATCATTAACCCCTTTTACAGTCCACAAGCAATCACCACTGTCTCTGAGAGAAAATAAAATACATGGAAAACAGAACAAAGATTTCTGAACGTCACAGCCACAGATCCAGTCATTTTTTTTGTATGCATCTTTCGAAAGCAGTTTCCTTCTGAAAACACGATTCTCACTTTTCTTATTTTCTGTTTGCATCATGCAGAATTCAGGAGTTGGCCTACCTAATGACTTTAGTTCAATTTTTTGATCAAGAGCTAATCTTGCAAAAGTTATTGCTTTAAGCGCCTGCACTGAATTATCCATGTTGGATAAAATGTTAAAACAAAACCTAATAATTCGACACTACAATATTTCCCTAAATTATTCGTGAAGCTATTAAAAAAACACACAAACTCAAAACCTAAACACTAAACAAATGCCCGCACTGAATTAACCATGCCAGAGAAACTATAAACACTAAAGAAAGTAAATCTCATATTATCAATAGTCTGCGATTAGTTGTACTGAGGGATTCACGTCACTTTCTGCTGAACGCGGCGCGGAAGCCTACGCGCCCGAGTCAACAGTGTAAATGCGGGCTATAAGCTTACAAGTTCATTCAACTTTGGACAGAGTGGTGGATTGGAGAAATGGGCGCGACTGACAAAGCACCGTGAGAGGCATGCTGTTCCGAAAACTTTGTGCTATTACCTAACATGAAAACATTTTCTTGTCCGAAGTATTAAAGAAATATGTGATGACTTTTCACGATTAGTGATAATAGATTGTTTAATGATATGATTAATAGATTGTTTAATGATATGATTAATAGATTGTTTAATGATATGATTAATAGATTGTTTAATGATACGATTTAAACTGGGGGGCGCGCGCCTTAGCGCCCTAAGAACGAGCCGCCCCTGGTATAGCCTTATGATCAGTCCTTACTGTCACTGGAAAGCCCAATATGTACGTACGGAATTTTAGGCATGGGAATACCACGCTCAGTAACTCTTTTTCGGTCACGGTATAATTCCTCTCACAATGGTTCATAACGCGGCTGGCGAAACTCACCACCAGATGATTTCTTTCCATATCCTCTTGGTATAATTCAACCCCCAAACTGACGTTACTGGTGTCACAGTTCATAAAAAAACTGTTATTAAAATTAGGATGGTTAAGCATCACACTGTTCAAGAATTTATTTTTAATTAAGCTGAAGTTAGCGTCGTCGGATTGGCCCCATTTTCATTTGTTCTTCTTGGAAAGTAAATGTTGAAATCTAGATGTTAATTCGGAATAGTTCTGTTGAAATTTCCGATAATAGTTGGAGATCCCTAAAAACAATTGTAACTGTCTCAAGTTTTTTGGTTTCGGAAAATTTTGAATAGCTCCTACTGTTTCAGGTGATGGTGTTATCCCTGTTCTGAAAGAATGAATCCGAGGAATTGTAGTTCATTTGTTATAAATTTTGATTTATCAAGTTTCAGGGTAATGTTATTCTGATGAAGTTTTTTAAGTACCAATTCGATTCTACTACAAGGTGACAGAAGTGATCAGGATGTCGTCTACATATACAGCTGCAAATTCCAGCACTTCTTTACCCAAAACTTGGTCCATATATTGGATGAAAATGGCAACTGAGTTGACTAATCCGAAGGGTAGACGCTTAAACTGATAATTCCGTCATTCAAAGATGAAAGCGACGTACTGACGACTGTTAGGATATAACTCAATCTGCCAGTACCCGCACACAGCATCCCAGGTACTCATGAGTTTGCATCCATGGAACCGTTTCATTATCTCTTCTATTTCGCCGGGGGATGTGCGGTCATTTATTAATATCTTATTTATTTCACGAGCATCGAGGCATAGCCGCACTTGACCATCCTTGGGTATCGCTACGATAGGACTTGTATAGGGGGAGCTACTCCTTTCGATATCTTCTTCGATCATTCGTTGGATCTCCTTTCTGACCGCTTCTTTTAATGCTTGTGTTATTGGATACGACTTCCAATTGAAACTTACTGGATTCTTGAATTTTAATTCACACATGAAATTCTTGGCTTTGGCAGGTGAATCGGAGAACACATTACGATAACGATTGTAGATGTTGATTAATTTTTTCTTCTGTTCCACACTAATTTCATCAGTAGAGTTCCCGCCTTAAAATGCCATTATCTCTTGCAATTTCTTGTGCCATAATTCGGATTCCGTTACAGTGTTGTTGTTTCCTATGGGTGTCCTATTATATTCCCTAATGTGATATGAATTTCTATACTGAGGGGCACGTATGCTTCCAGTTATCTCAGCACGTAATTCACACGTGTCTGATCGCAGGGTCACTTTACCTCTGGCCAGATCAATAATCGCAGAGTGGCGCCGTAGCGTTTCACACCCTAGTAAAACCCTAAAAGGTAGCCCTCGAGCTACCAGAAACACCATAGGAATTCCTACTCCTTGATTTGTAACGTCCAGGCATACTTGTCGTCTTATCGTTTTATTTTGCTTGCCGGTCACTCCAATAATGGTAATATTGTTAACTGGGAGTGTGGGGATTTCCTTCGTAATATGTTCTTGTATTCTTTTCGTCGATCAAAGAAATGTCGGCTCCCGTGTCGATCATGATGTCAGTTGGTACTCCCTGTAGCTCTACTCGAATGTCCACGATGTCGCTATTTGTTTGGGCCTCTTCAACAGTTTTCTCTTCTAATAAATCGGTTTGAATGTTCTTCAGATAAAAATTCCTTATTACCGTGATATGTTCTTCAACTTGTTGACAGATTTCTTTTAGTCTTCGCTGCCCGATGTTGGCTTGCAGTGACAGGCTGTCCAGTGTTCTCACTGTGTGTTCACGTTTCCCCTACTCCCGTCATTATTGATGGGTTGTTCCTGGTTACTCCTGTGTTGGTTTCCAGATGGTAGGTCTCCTTCTTCGTCCCCATTTCTGGATCTTGGGTCCTCTGCGCTGTAACTTCGCGGTGGACGCCTGTTGTCATCATCTCTGTAGTATTGGTTGTCATATGTTCGTCCATTGTTAAAACTGCGTCATCGTCTTCTAGATCTATTATTATTTGTGTTTCGGTTGTTATCATCGTTATTATTGGTTCTTACGTAGCTGACCCATTGTCGGTTGTCACGTGGCTGGTCATTACGCCTTGCATTTGGATTCTCCAGCCGGCGTCGATTTCCCCGATAGTACGCTTCCTGCTCATAGCTTTCTAAGAGTGCTTCCATTCCTCCTATTGTTTTAACTTGACCATATTGACGCGCACGCACAATCCCTTACTCAAAATGATAAGCTAATTTAGTGACAAGGCACTCTTCCGGGATTTTGGGTTCCAGATGTCTGGTTATACATACTTTACCCAGGAAGTAGCCCGTTAAGGTTTGTCCTCTGGTTGCGTTGTATTTGCCGTTGCCTATGTTGTCCCTGACGATGTTTTGTTTAGTATCTGACCAATACTTCGACTTGAAGAGCTGTTTAAATTCAGCATAGCTGTTGACTTCATTTCGTATTGCAGTCCACCAGTTATCTGCAATGTTTTTGAAACCTTCGTCCAGGATACCTTTCACCATGTGCCATCGCGTCTCTCGGTTCCTGTTCAACAGTTCTTCTAGTCGTTCCAGGAAGTCTTAACGGATTTCTTCGGTAGTCCTTAAAATTGATTACTTCCCGGTTCTCTCCCCACGGTATAGGTGTATACTTCACCGGTCTGTTCCGTATTATTTCAAGTTCCTCGCGTATGTTAATGAGTTCCCGTCTCCGAATTTCTTCTATTTTTTCCCCGTTGTCCGTCACTTGACCTTGTATTGTACCTGTCCTACGTTGATTGAAATTTGATTGTACTGTTCCTCTACTTTGTCCTGTAAGTTCTCAAATTTTCCTTGAGTATCTTGTTGAAGTGTTTCGATTTTTTTTTTACTCTCACCTTCAACATCAAGAATTTTATTGATAATCTCTTCCCGGAATTGAACCAAATTTTCATTTGTTCTCTCTATCTTCTCATTGGTTTCCGTGGTTCTATTCTTTATTTCTTCTCTATACTCTTCTAACTGTAACTTCACCATTTCATTATTCTTCTCCTTCTGTTTATTTAATATCTCATTTTTCCGGTCTATCTTCTTGTTCAGTGTGTCACTATCTTCTTTCATATGTTTTAAAGTTTCGTTAGTTTCACTGATTTGTTGTTTTAGCTGTTTATTATCATCCTCCATCTTCTTACTGGTATCTTCCATTTTTTCCATCATAAGCCTGAACATTTCTTGCATTGTCGCATTCTCTGTTTGTGTGGGTTTTTCTGATTGATTCTCCTTCTGTGCGGGTTTATTAGGTTCCGCAAGGGGTAATAACATTCCCACGTCTTCCACCGGTGTCGCCTCCTTGTCTTCCATATCAATTTCCTTTTCGGCCTCTGCCGCCCGTTTCTTCGATGTCGCCCTCTTTTGCATCCTTGCTACTTTCTTGAACCTATAGCAGCCGCCAGCTAAAATTAGGAAGTTAGTTCCGTTATTATTTTATTTCTTTCGTCTGTTAATTCCCTAATTTAAGCCTCACTAGTTGAGCGCCACTTTGTAATATAACAGCCTTTGATGTGTATTCTAAATTTATGTAGTCAATGTGTTCCTTTTAATTCGTTTATCGAGAAAAGTTATTAAGTGAAAGCTGATTCCATTTGTGTAAAAACGGATTTGTTGCCGTAATCGATTCTGTCTTCGAGCGCCCTGTTCTTCTATTAAGTAATCTGGTCCGTTCGCTGCTCACTCTCCTGGTTGCTGCCTGTAAATTACCTGTAAATTCTCTAATTCTCTACAATGACAACTCTTTCCAGTCAAAATAATAATATTTATTTTTATTTCAATTGTTCAGAACAGGATCAGTCGACTTGTGTCGAAACAAAATAATGGTCGGGTCGACTCTACTGCTCAATTCGGTTATGACACTAACAACCTTCAGTAAACAAATTAATTGTAATAATTATATTAAATCTCAGGGTTTAAAGGTTCTTTGAGACTGCTATTGAATTCAGAGAATGCACACAAAAATACAATACATCACAAAAGGTAAGTACAATTTTAAATCTTAATACTATATTCGGAAACAAGCTTCGTTGCTAAGCAACGACGAATGGTTTCGTTGCTGCAGCGGGCAGTGATATTTCCACAAGATGGCCGCTCACACGTCTAACCTGTATGAGCTGTTAATTTCGAGCTCACCCAAATTCTTTTAAAATAAATGTTATAGTGTTCACAGTTTTAGTTTTTAAGCTTTACTTTTAATTAATGATCACTAGTGTCTACGGTAGTGTTGCGTAGTCGTATCTGTAGTGTGGTTATGAATTATTTCGGTCTCACCCACAGAAGTTCTTTACAAACGTGCGTTCGCTCTAGGTAGCCAGGATTTTCTGAGTTTCTGCATTTAGTCTTAGTTTTAATTCAGTTATTTCTGTTGTCTGGTCTTCCCTAGTGTTTACCGCTTCTGTTGGTAATTATTATTGACTGCCAATGGTCCAAAAAACATTACTTGTATTTAATTAGAATTGGTTTCATCAGAGCACATCTGCCCTCTGCGGTGGTTAACAATATAATCCCATTTTTTTGCTTCTTCATCAACGGTCTTTTTACTATACCATACTGCCCTGTGATTGGTCAAAACTGAGAATTCATTAGGTCACATGTTCAGTTTACAAAAATCATATGTTCATTTGCCTATAATAAAAATACTCCTTTTTTTAGCTTTAAGTTTCCTTAAATTTAAATTACATCATGTTTTTCTTTATATAATTATGAGCATTTTGATACCTTATTTACATAAGTTGGTTATTATTAGGGCCCGGATTTTTATGTAGCAAAAAATGGCAAAATATGTACATAAATATTGTAACGACAAGACTCGGTCGTCTCTGTGAAAATGTATAAGTTGTGTGTGTGTTCGCCTCACACTAGTTATCGTTACTTCTATGTTGCGCTAACAATGTCCGTAGCGATCCTTCAATTACTAGTACAACGCGAGTGGAAACCTTACCTGTTGTTCAATAGAGGTTTATAAATCCCGGGTGGCGCCAAATTGTTTATTTAAAACAATTAAATTAATAAATAATATGGTTTAGCGATCTTAGCTATGATGGCCTGGAGCATTCAAATTTTACTCCTGCCTTCGTTCGACCTTCTTAATCGAGCAGTTAGTTCGCCGGATTTGCGACGTGAGCGCTTGCCGTCATTCTCGCTCTCTCTGCTACACAATACACAATTTATACAATACACTCCCCTATGAAATAAAAACAGTGGTTACACTCTGTACTAAGTTCTTTAATTTGTGATTGGTAATTACTCAGTTTGACATTAAAATTATACTCGGTTATTCAACAAATTTGCACCGACAATTATTATAAGACTAATATCTCTAGGGTTTGGCGAATCGATTTTGAACGAATTATACATTCAAAGATGGCGACTGTGTTGTTTGTTTACAGTTTGTTCCATTCAAAATCCAGGTTCTTGTGATTATGAGAAAAATATTAATAATGATTACAATAAAAAGTACACTACCTTACATTATTTGTACTTAAATAATATAATGTGTAACTATAATTTGTTCCTGCAGTGTAGTAAAGTGTGTTTCAAAAGTTCGTAATCTAACAACAGGTTATTTTATTAGTTAACAAAATTTTCAGTGTTTTATTATTTTACTTAATCTTTGAAAGAAATAATATTCAGTTTATAGTGAGAGTTCAGATTACTGTGAGAAATATTTAAAGTGAGTTTATTTCTGAAATTCGGGTAATTTAATAATACTTATCAAATCGGTCGACTGGTGGTGTACTGTCAGTCAGTTGTAATGGAATGGGGCTTCAATAGTCGTCAATTTTCAATTATCTGGGGCTTCTGGCATCTTTTTCATGTTAGTTGTAGCAAATTATTCATTTAAAATTTATTTAAATTGGTTCTTGGCATCAGTTAAATGTTCTCATTCCTCGTCTGCTTCTTACGTTTCCATCTTTTTGAATTTTGATTACTTTTTATACATTTTAGATTAAAATTTTAGTCATTCACGGCCTGGCGTCTATTCTGGAAGAGCGTCACTTATTGAATACTAAGATTTAACGGAAAAATCGTAACCAACGAGTTGTCATGGTTACTAATTGATTCCGATTGGTTGATCATGACTTATAACCATTGTTATCAATTTTGAATTTTTATTCAAAATTACTGTATATCTTCTGATTGCTTATATTCTTCCGTCTTCCTTCCTATGTATTAAATATTATCACTACTGTTTGTATTTCCTTTCAAAGATTATTTTGACATCCCATAAGGTTGGGTTCTCTAATGTATTATTGTTTGTACACTGATGTGAATATTTGTTAATTACATTTCTTTCTTATGTTAAGTCCTTAATATAAAATTTGTCTTTTAATATGATTCACAAATTATCTTTGGCTAGTTACTTGCCTTGGATTGCTAATTTCCTTGTTAATTTTTTACAATTTGTAGTTATTTGTTTTTGACAGTTAGGCATTTCATTGGCCTAAGTAGGAACTGATTATATTTACTTATTTTATACAAATTACATCTTACCCTAATGCGTTTTGTTTTGTTATTATAATTGATTTGTTTATTTGTTGATGTGTTTTGGATCTGTTTTTATACTAATTGTATGTTACCATTATTTTCTACATCATGGCTTGTTAATTATTTCCTAACTGATTTTCCAGTGCTATTAGATCTGTATTGATTCACCTTCTTATTTATTTAAATTGCCATTGTTAATAATTTGGCTATTCCTTACTATTCTTTATTACATAAAACATAACATTAGGCCTATGGTCTGTATAATTCCTTCAGCCATATCCTATTCATAAATTTAATTGAACAATTTTTTAACAGCTATTAAGCAACGTTTGTTAACAATTAGTTTCATTCTTATTTATTTTTAGGTGATAACACATCATCACACCATTTAAACTTACTTAATTGATTATCCCTTATAACATGGGGTGTTTATTGATTTTGTTTTTAATTTCTTTACTATATTTTTTCCTTTTACTATCTTTACTTTCTATCCATGGTAACACTAACTGTTGACATTATATGGACTTCCTCCCCTAAATAACATCGTATCCTTCATTTATATTTAATCTTAATACTATCTTTAATTACTATCATTAACAAAATTATTACTTGTTCACCATTAAATCGTTTAGTGTTTATCACTGATTTATTAAGCGTTTTTTATCTATCACTAGATTTTCTAATCCTATCATTCACAATATTCTTATTTATTAATAATGTTCACTTTTAAACCATTTAGTGTTTATCTGTTTATCACTGATTTACTAAGCGTTTTTTATCTATCACTAGATTTTCTAATTATTTTGGGGGTTTTACACTTTCACTTTTGCACTTCTTAAATTTTTATTTTAAGTGTTTATTAGTGGGTAATCCCTACCATTACTTTCTCTTTGTCACTTAGTTATTTTTATTTTCTCACCATCTCACTATCTCTCTCTTTACAAATATTATTTATACTATTAATAAGTTCATGTCTTTATAGAGTTCTTTATTACAGATAACTCTAATTCTTGGGTTAGTGTACTTTTATTTATCGGGTTTTATCAATTATCATTTACATTTATCATTTAGTCAATACTAATACTTATTTTTTACATTGGTTAGTTACTGGTTTCGTTTCCTTTATGATATTTGAGTGTATCATTTCTCCTTTTCATATTCTATATTATTTGTCTGTGTTTTCTCATTCGGTTTCACTTTATTTCCTTTATACTTGGTTTGTTTCATTTTTATTTTCCTTTTTCTTCTCCTTCATTTTCATTTTGTTTCATTTTATTTTGGTTTTCCCCTTCTCATTTGGTTTTATTTCATTTGGTTGTATGGAGTCATTCACTTCCTTTAATACGTTTCATTCAATCTGGTTGTAATGAGTCAATCACTTGGGTTAGGTCGTGTCGTCGTTTGTCGCGTCATTGTCATTTTATTTTCATTAAACATTTTATATTATACGAATTACTTTTTATATTGTTGATTCATCTTTTTTATCCCTGGTATTGGGGTGGCTTATTTGTGTTGTAACAATATGTAGGAAAAATAAGGAAAATATGTAGCTAAATATGTAATATTTAAGAAATATTGTAACGGTACAGAAGTGTGTGATCCAGTTTTAATCAGGATTTAATTCAGTACTTCAGTAATTAATAAATTGTTAAATTATAAAAGTTACTTAATAAAGTTACTTAATAAAAGTAATTAAAAACGAATCAGTTGTGGGATATGGTATAATGGAAGGCCTTTTTGTTAATTTTTTAATTACATGTTATAAAGCCAGGTGATACTGTGGCGAGTATCTGTCCGAGATTATGGTGTTGGGATCTCGAACAGAGAAGTCCAGTAAGATTGGATGGGTGCTGCCGCAGCCACCAGACTAGGGGGGTAAGAACCCATGATTTTAGTAGAGTGTTCAGGGGGGTTGTGGCGCCATATCCTCACTGATCCTCTTAGGGTTTAGGCAATAAGAGTTTGAACGCCTCGGCCTTCAACCTCTTATTGGGGGGGGGGTATTGTAACGGTACAGAAGTGTGTGATCCAGTTTTAATCAGTATTTAATTCAGTAATTAATAAATTGTTAACTTTCACCTGTGAGGAGCCCCAGTACAGCAATGCACATTGTTAGCCTAAACAATTGCCCAGACGTATTGCATAACTGCCCCAGCAGCAGGCTTTTTGTGAATCACAGTCTGCAGTTTGTCATCAGAGTGTACAACAGTAGTAAGCAGAATCAGACAGTAAAGTTGGTGATTTAAATTTAAACGGTGGCCTCGGGTGCAAGATAGGCTGTAATTAAGAGTAGGCCTATCTTTCAATGCATTAACATTGTTAAAAGTTGAACGAACAGTATAACGCGCGGCCAGCCTACAACATCACCTAAGTGCTCGAGCAAAATAAAGTCGGCCGACAAACTGTTACAAAAGTGTAATCGGAAATCATGATAAATTAAATAAGACGTAGTATACCGCGTCAGTGTAAAAAATTTATGAACTGTTGAAATAACATTTTGAAGTGACCAGAAACAGCTAACTCCATGAGGCGGTGATGAAACTGTAAGGAACGCCGGGGATGGGTTAAGTACTCTTCATAACACTAATAGAACAATTCCATAAATAATAAATCCAAATACTGAACTATAATAACAGGGTTTAAAAGAAAAAGAATGTAAAAGAGTATGAATGAGAGAATGTCGCAAAGTACTGGTTAATGAAAATAACGCTATCATTAAGTAAATTTTTAGAGTAGTTTATACGGGGTGATCAAATATCTATGTAGTCTTGTTTTTATTGAACTTGTAGTGTGAAGATAAGGTGAAAGGGTATAATTCAGGCTAATAAAAGAAAGCCAATTTGTTAGCATACGCAAAATTTGTGTTAGCGTAATTATTTCGAAACTCAAATCCAAATAATCCTTTCTGTAGCTGGTTTCGTCTGAACGACTCTGGACCCGAATCCGAAGGTAAGAGTAAGATATTTTAGTATTTGTCGTAAATCAAGACAGTTACAATATGTAGTATTAAAATACTTTCACGTCAACAATGTAATTTACATTTTTACGAGAACATAACAGTGCCCTCTTTGAAAGGGTTTGAAAATAATAGGTGCTTCATTTTAAACTTTTTAAAATCACTTTCAAAACATGCAAATATATTTTGTGCAAAGTCAATGTAATCCATAAAATACTAATCAAGTTCTGGGCTGACACTAATCACCAGTTAGATTACCACTTCTGTTACAGAAATTAAGTTAACCCTCAGAATACACAGTATCTGAAAGTTCAACTCTTTGTTGAAGAGTTTACAATAAGACAGCATGCATAAGAAATGAATTACTTTTCAATTGTTTATTGTACTTTAGAAAATGTATGTAAACATATTTTAGAAAACAGAATTAAAAAAGAAATCTTGATATTATAAAATTAACAACAAAATATTTTACCTATGGATTTCTGTATTATAGGACATGAGTATAAAGTAAAAAATTGAGAATTATTAACTATTTAACAAAGTATTTTACTAGGAGAGTTGAAATTACTATAAAATTAAAGGTAGATTTTTGACTTGAAAATCTATATTGTATATATATAACTCTACTATAACTCTGCATAAGAATAAAGTGTCCACGTAAGTTTTTTTTACCACTGTTTAGTTGCACAATTAATTATTAAATACTTTTCTATATTGTCTGTTGACATGGACTGTCTTCGGTCTGAGAGTATGTTTTTATATATAGAAAAGGATCTCTCGACATCACATGTCGTCACCGGCACATATTTATACAGAGGAATCGTACTTGGAAGAATATTCTCAATCGATTCTACAGTTTCGCCATTACATATGCGATAAATGGTATGTAAAGTTGAGTAACCAGGGTTTCTATTCAGCACAGCATTTAATTTAGTGGAAACTTTGTCACCGACTTCGCCCTGCACAGCATTTAACTTGTTAACTGCCTCTTCAACTATTCCTACGGCTTCTTGGAGAGTCAGACCTGCAGTCTCCAGTTTCTTGATACTATCGGGAAGCCAACCGAAATGCGTTTTTATGTACGAAACTGAACATATCACCTTAGAGTTGTTGAATGCAGACAAGGATTCGCTCACTGACACTGCAGAATCAGGAGATAATGTTTCCACCACAGACTTCACAGCTTCAAAGTTGTCACTGTAGAAATTTACGGCTTCGATCCAGGTTCCCCATCTTGTAATTACGGGTTCTGGAGGCAGAGGTGTGTCAGGTAGCCTTTGTTTGTAGCACTGGATACGGTAAGGAGCTTTCAAGAACACCTTTTTTGTTGCTGATATTAATGTATTTACTTCGGGGAAAAGGTCTCTGACAGTTTCAGCTACTCGATGCAATCCATGAGCCAGGCATGTAACATGTAGTAGGTTGGGGTAAAACACATTTAGAGAATTACCTACTTTCAACATGTATGCTGCTGGATCTGTATACAACAGCAGTACCTTCTCTTCTTTAACACCATTTGGCCGTAACACTTTCAGTCCATCATTAATAAATCGAGGTACTGTTGAGTGATTTGTTTGCTCCAGGGGCTTACAGTAAATCAAGTAGGGCTTGGCTGGATTCTCGGAATCTAACTTACCAACAATAAGATTTGCGATGTAACGACCTACAGCATCCGTTGTCTCGTCAACACCTATATATAAGAATCACCGATGTCGGCTCTGATTTTTTCCAAAGTCTCAATATAGCAAACGTTCAAGTAATTTTTTCTGAGTGTAGATTCGTCTGGAATATTACGTTTGAAGTATTTCTCTAAGAAAGACTTAAATTGAGGCACTTGAAGTTTGTACCAAGGCACATTAGCAGCAATCATTGCTAAAGCCATGTCTTTATAAAACTCACTATTAGATGATGAATATTGCTGCTGCATCTTTGTAAGTAGTACCTGTTTCGATGAAGAAGATCGTTCTTTATTTCTAGTATGTAAATTACTTCGCAAATGTTGTTCCAGTTGAGACTTCATGGAACAGCCAATATTTTTATCACAAACTTGGCAAAATACAGCTTTACCGTCAGTTGTAAAAGCACTGTCAATCTGTACCCATGTTTTTAACTTAGATGACAAAGATGATGCGGTCGGTGCCATGATAAAACAAGGATATTTGTATTTAAAACTCTTAAGAACTTGCGTTGAACAATATCGCACAATATATTATTTAAGACGTCTTTTGTCCAACAATGAGAATCCACCAAGGCAAGAAACAAGCAAGCGCAGAAGTGTAGGCGAAAGACAAAACACTGACTTGACAATAACTTCAACGCACCACACTGCACACCAGATTGTTATTTACGTGTAGGCTTACACTCCGAGAGCGTCGATAATACTGGCGTCAAAAATCACATTGTGCCCTACAATAGCATAGAGTTATATAGATATTTGTTTATTTAGGTAGATGGAATCAGTTGCGAGAATTGGAAGATCTGTGAAGAGTATTTATTTACCACGGACAGCACGTTCTTTCCCCACCGAGTCTGCTGAACGTGCGAACGAAACGTAAATAAGGAGTGGGCCACGCATACCATTCTCATCTAACATCCCGTGCGAAATGCCTTACTTGTCGCTTGAGTTCGTAAAAAATTTTACTTCTTGAAAGTAGAATCTATGCGTGCAATTGCAACAGATGCAATATTTTGCCTTTTCTTGCAATAAATTTAATTGCACCTGATTCTGATTAATTGCACATTTGCGCATCTGAGTAATGTTGTTATAGGCCTAACTATTTTTTGCCATTTCAATTTTCAAATTGTAGTAAAGTATAGTAAAATAGCTAAAATATGTAGAAATATGTAAGATGGAGTGAAATATGTAATATAAACAAAATATGTAAAAATATGTAAAATTAAACTCGCGGATAAGACACCTATTGGTATGATTCGTCGATATCTGGCTTTTCCATGTAAATATGCACTCAGCATTCAAATATGTAATTATATAAAAATCCAGGCTTTAGTTATTATAAAGGGTGATTTCTCACCTTACAAAATTTCTAACTTTGGGCCTACACTTTACCTTCACAATTCTTTAATTTAGCTTAATATGTGCTATTATTATTAAACAACAAAGTGCATTGTATAAATTTGGTCCCCTTCTGGTTTACTTACATTTATTTACTAATCTATTTGTTTCTGACATTATTCCTTTTATACTGAATTTGTGGCTTAGGCCATTAGTGGTTTTTCAATACTATTTTATAATTTACATTTATTATTACTTAAACTCTGATTCTGAACCCTTTTTTTCTGATTTTACTATTTACTAAACGAGTCTGGACCCTTAACATTATTTAACAAATGGTTACAATAAAATCCTTTAACAATATCATTCAAAATACTGCCTCCATGGCCTATTTTAAAATTATTAATTGACAAATAATATAATTAGTATTAATATAATAACCTGATGGTTTATACATAACAATACTGGAACTAAAATATTCAACATGTTAGTTGCAAATAACCTAATAAGAACAGAATCATCCATCATGCTATGTTTTAAGCATCACTTACATGGTTAAACCTTGTATTTTACAATTAGCCACAATCATTAGTTAACTGGCATACTATTCAGCCATCCCACTAATCTTAACCAGTACTACTAATCAGTGATTAGATTATTGTTCATGGGTTTTTGGTTCCTAATGCATCACCTTCTGATTCTGCTCATAGGCTCCAACTATTTCTGACAACATGGTTCATGAATGTTACCTATAAGCTTTGGCATGAAACACAAACATAACTAGTCATGCCAAAACCTTTGTAAACATCTTAACATGATCTAAAACCCCCATCACAACTCACTATTAACGTGGTCCATGGGTTTTCTTTATATAAAAGTATTTAACCCACACTTCTGCCATTACCCTCTCGCTGACACTTTTTGTGTTTGGGAATATCCCTGGTGCTTCACTGACACTTTATTAGTTGGGTGTTTGTTTGTTCGCACTATCTAATATCAGGGATCACTAGCTTTCACAGTCTGTTTCTGTTTGCTTAGTAACTACCTTTATCCCACACTCTTTCACATCAATATAATTACAAAAGTTTTGTACGTTATTTTATATTTATTTTACATTTTGATCGGTTTATTAACTACCTGCATTGTATTTTTACTTTTATTATTTGTATGAGACAGTCTTTCTTTTCTATAATTAAAGTTTTTTATTGGTCTATGTTGATAGCATAGGCGACTCTGCCTACTATCATTCCTACTGAATTGAGCAGTTCTAGCTTTGGGACAGGGTTACTATTATGTCGCATTACAACATCCATCACTAAACAGCCGAAGATTTGTACACTGAGCCCCTACTTTATTCTGTATAAAGTGGTTTAAACTAGATATGACCTCGTTCGCACCATGTCCTGCGTCACATTCGGACCACATGTAAAAATAGGCTTGATCACCCCCTTGGTAGTAATGGTGGAGTCCAAAGGTGTACAGCCATAGCTGTCTAAGGTAAAATATCTCATTCACAGGCAAATGAGGTACTGGTACATGCTGCATGAAATCAAAAACTAAACACTCAACTGTTAGATCTTTTTTAACAGTTTCCTGTGCTTTTTTTAAGTTACTGTAAAAGGCATTGGCCATTACTTTATGAAGCCTTAGGCGATTCTCAGTAGTTTTAGTTTCTTGTTGGTTCATTTTGGTTTTGAGCTTACACTTAAGTTCTTCGCAAAGATTACAAACATCGGTCTTGGGCCTACCAAATTTTAAATTGAAATGTTCAATATAGTAGTTTCTATAAACATGTATGGGCACACAACAAACTTTATCTTGATCGGTACCTTTTTTTACTTGTTCAAAACAGCATGGAAAATGTTTTTCCAAAAAGAGGCGGTGCATTTTAGCAACACTCAACTCACTGGAGAGATAGTATGTTACTTTAGAGCTGTAATGTGTCTGGTATGTGGGAAAATTTTTAATATGACTTTTAATTAAATCGAGTTTTTCTTCACTATATGCATTAGGCCTATTGTGATGCTTGCCCCGACCATCCGTAGGCCCCGCATCCTTCAATTTTAAATTTGCCAATCATTTGATTCTTCCTTCCTTTGCACCATGGAGGCTACAGTATGCTTTGCGACAAACACTTACCTCTTCAACTCCTTTACTTATAAAATAGTAATAAGATGCTGACTTATGGGTGACAGCATCTGGCCGCTTCCTTTTGACAGGTAACGTACATATGCCACCTTGAAGATAAAACGTCTCGAGCCAACTTTGAACCCAAACCATTGAACTTTTTAAGAACCATTTGCCTATCTCTCTCAGTAAGTTTGTCGAAGCATTTTTTTTTTTTTTTGCATCTGAAACAATTGAATACAGGCTTTATGAGTTTTCAAATAAACCAAGTAGGATCATTAACCTCCACCCCAAACACAACCAAAATTCATATTTGTTTATTTTAACATTGTTTAGTTCATAGTAATGCAGTTTCCCCAAGTCGAATTTTATTGAATATAAAAATAGTAAACTTACCCACAATCTAGTCCTGTTCATCTTTTAGGAACCAGTTGCCCTTTCCATCCAACATGCTCTTCTCCTTTAGCCTTTTTAGCTGGTATTTCATTCCTTTTCCATTTTTCTGGGTTTCTTTTTCTTCTTTTATTGAATGACTCATTATTGGAAGACTCAGCAGAACTTTCACTTGATTCACTTTCACTCATATTAAACTACTTTTAAGCACACGAGATTAAACAATCATAATATTTTAAACACAGGGTACACATTCACAGAGAAGAGGTTAGAATGGTTTGTAAACAAACTAACAGAAACAGCAGTCAGCTGGCTCTCAGCTGACATGAACATGGCTACCAACCTCATGGAAAGAAATGCCCATGTACGTTGTACTTGGGCAGCTCTTGACTTGAGGTTGATTTTATTTCTCATTTAAAACCAGTCAAACATTTTGTACTTGGGTTACTTTTGCCTTCACAATATCCACTTTTGGTTGTAGAATGAAATGGTGGTCTTAACTCAATTTTGACAAAAATTTCACTTAGGCAGTTCTTGACTTGACCCATTCAATTATGACACAGTACAACAGTGACACTAGTGTAATCTCTTGGCTTTCACTGGTACTATCGTTGTACATTGCTGCAGCTTTATACTGCACTATAGACGAGACTGTAGGGTGACATAACCTGGAAATTTCAATTTTTTTGAGTTGTGCCACTATTGTTGTCAGTGAGCAAATTATGATACCTAGCTTAATCAGTACACACACACCCACACAAGCGTGCACACAACAAAACCGCATAGAACAAAATGTATATAACTTGAATTGCCTGTATTACAGTATTGGTAATTCACAAGCATACATAACACAATAACTAGTACTTACAGAAACAATTATGTGACCACAAATTACACATGTCATGTACGGTTCGAACTCATCTGCAATCGCATCAAGAAGAGGCCCATCCAGTTTTAATACGAGCATCTCTGTAAAATAGAAAAACAAACTAAATCACGCAGAAATGTTCAATCTGTTCATTTTAATTTTAAAGCTGTGACCTCACACACCTCGTTACTAATAAACATTAATATTCATATACCTATAAGACAAGCATGTGGATACACAGAAGGTGCCTTAAACTCTGTGACGCATGACCCAGAAAGTGGTACTTTCTTTTCAAACCTTGGCTGAGTATAAATATGAGGGAGCAGAAAAGCCAGCAAAGTTTGGTTTTATAAGTCGATTCACTGTGCGTTTACCATAAAATGATTGTGACTGGACATCTGTAGTTATTGTGTGTGCGCTTAGAGACTTGTAATATTTACTGTGACACTGTTAATTACATGACACTCGTTGTTCGTTATGTTAGTGTCTGTTGGACAATCCTGAATTTCAAGAACTGTTGTATGTGTTTATTTAAACCATCATTGAAGTTATAAACAGCGATTTCATCTGGTGTCAATTATTATGTTTTCACAATTCAAACACAATGGATACATGAAACTGTCACCGTAACATTAATTGGTTTAAAATGGATGCACACACATACTTCTCTTTCAAGCACATGAAATATTAACAGTTATTTTATTTACTAGGGAGCTATGATGGATCCTCTCGTGTGTACAAAATCTCTTCTCCAGAGACTAGTGGACAGAAGGTATAGGTGGGGGAGGGGGACAAGAACAAAAGCTCCTTGATCAAAGTTCTGAGACAAGAATTTTATCAACTGGAATATGAAGAAATGCATGGAGCTTTCTGGCCATATTGGAAACCTACTAGGAAAGGGATGATTATAGGGGTTATTTACTGGACCCTCCCCAGAGTCCAATATAAGATCTCCAGAAAATCACAGTTGAACCTCATGAATGTTGGGAGGAACAGGCTATAAAAGGAGTCACCTGGCCTTATGACATTCACCACTATTATGGGGTTTCGAGAAACATCTGGTCCCATAGAAGTCAATAACCAAATACTGACATGGTAATCCTGTAAGTCCAGTTGCTGCAAAGGCAGCCAACTACCTTTTCTTGCTATATTTTCACAAAATTTATGTTGTAAAGTACCCTCAATCGTGAGTAAAGAGGTTTTTGATGAATCTAAGAAGTAATGACCAACTAATCCAGAATTTACTACTTTCTTTTTAATTACTTCAGCTCTGGAATTTTAAATACAAAGAACTTCAAGGGAGTTTTGGCCCGAATTCACAATAAATACTCAAGCTATGCTAGCAAAAGCATCATGTAGATCAGTCACTGCATTTAACAGAGTATGTCTGTTGGTAAGTCAGAGAGTCCAGAGAGCATTAATCTGTTCGTTATCATCTCAGCTACACCTGCCATGGGCTACAGCCACTTTAGCAACCTTGGTGAGTGACTATAGTTACAGTACTTATATTCTGCACACTCTTTGTTTTTAAACAGAAGCACTTAGATCCTTTTTGAAACAGTAAAGTATCAACTCAAGTCAGATACTGACTTAGTCATTGCTAAAAGCATGATTCAGAGTCATCGCTTAGTTGCTTTTAGATTAACAAACGTTGAATTTCATCAGGAAGTGTCATACCTGGCCAAGTTGGAGCTAAAGTAAATCTCCAATAAACACCCAACAGAGAAAATTAGTTCAGGTTCAATGAACTAACACTTAGTATCATTCCCACTCATTATCCCAACAATAATTTCGAGTTACCAAGGAGGAAACAAAAGTTATGACACTGTAGAAAATTGCCCAGTTCTTTTGGAAACAGTAACGAAGAATACTATTCTGGTGTCGAGCTTTAGCTGCCTGGGTTAAGATAACACAAAGCAGTGACGTTATAGAAAATTGCCCAGTTCTTTTGGAAACAGTAATGAAGCATACTATTCTGGTCTTGAGCTTTAGCTGCCTTGGTTGAAATAACAGAAAGCAGTGATGTTAGAAAAATGTATACACTTCTGAAAATTTTGATCAATTACATATTACAAAACAAAAAATTAGAAGTGTAAAATCAAACTGAATTATCACTGTTGCACATAACTATAGAAAAATTATTCAGATTAGCACTTTCAAGCTTCTCAGCTCATCAGATCGGAAAATTTTCCAAGCTGAGAAGCTTGAAAGCGCTAATCGGAACAATTTTTCTTTAATGGTGTGCAACAGTGATAATTCTGTTTGTGATTATAACCACTAACACAACTTTCTTAATTAAAATCAAACTGTCCAAAACTGGTGTTTTGCAATTGTGACTCCAATGCCATTATACAGAAACAAGTTGCTGATACTCATTGAAGAGGTCAGATATAGTCTGCAGGCAGCTGAGTTATGGTTTCTATAGAATCTAAATGACTCCAAGTGATGGTATGGAAAGTAGAGTATTCAAAATATGATATCTATAGGCTCCTTAATAAACTCAATGAGTCCAGATAATTGGTGCAGCATAGTCAGCAACTGATTTCCACTAAAAACATTGTTCGGTAGAGCATGGAAGACATAATCTTGTCCTTGTGTAGCTTTTGTTGTATTTTTTGTTTTACACATACATTTAAATATACACAAAAATTAAGTACTTAATTAAGCTGAAAAGTTTAAAATTGTCAGTTTTACGTATTCTGAGTTGACAACACTGCTTTTGGCTACATCCTGGCTCAGACTAATAGATGATCACTCATTCTTCACATGTGTCTTTACCAATTCACATTGAACTGCAGAATCTAAATGCTCACTGGCTGTCATATGCAATTTTCTTCAGCTTCTTGTGTGTAACATTATTTGTTTGTGACTTGTATATATATATTTAATTCTGCCATACACTCTAATAACATTTTAATATTATCGATTCTGGTATCAGATAATTGTTTTACTTTCCAATGCCAGCAGTGTTTTCCAGTTAATAATAATGATGATGATGGTGACAGCATCACTACATTACTTTTTCTAGTGATAGTCCTGTAATATCTTTCCAGATGGACTGCAAAATTTCAGACTATAACTTCTGTTTCCACTTCCTCATTTTACATATAACATTTTCCAATCATGAATTTCAGGGACCAGGGAAATATGTAAGTCTGAAATGATTAATCTGGTGAATAGGCAGGACTTTTTTCCCCGTCATCAGAGAAGATTTGTCTGTCAGAAAAATGTGCCATAAAACAAGATTTTCCCTCTGTTAATAAACCACGTCTTTTATTTTCACAAATCTAATCATCCTGCTTAGCCACAGAAAATGGATTCTAGTACATAAGTATCCCTACTGACAGAATATCCTCTTTTTAGCTTTTTCCTTGGTAGAAAATAATATTCTGTATATAGATAACCAAAATAAAATACACACCACGGTAATCAGACATATGTGTTACTATAGTAGACACGGTACCTATGTTTCTACTGTAGTAACATAGACATAGTGCTGAAGTTGGAAGATATTAGTGTTTTCGAGAGGAAAATTCTGATAAGAATCGTGAGATAAGGGACCTTTACAGAGAAGTGGAGATAGTTGTGGCAGTGAAAGCACAAAGGTTGAGATGGTGTGAACATGTGGAAGGGGATATGAGGGAGATGTGAGTGGAAGGTTGGAGGAGTAAGGTTCTAGTCAGAGAAGAATGGACGGGAATCATCGACCAGGCCAGGGTTCTACAGGGACTGTAGTTCCAGAGGGAATAAAGTAACCAGTAAATTACACTGATCGAATGGTAGCTCGGCACTTGGTAGAACATTTTTTATTAATACTTGAATTGAATAAATAAACACTTGGTATAGTTTTACAGATAATTTTTATTTTCATGACAATTGTTTCACAAGTTACAGCAGCTTCAGAGGTTAGATTTGGACCGACAGATTTGAAATGTATTTTAGTCTGGAGGGGTGTGGGGATGGAGGAAGTGTACGACCAAGGGGCATTGGAAAGTCCCAGGTGAGAGGTTTGACAAATGTGTGTGTTCTACTGTTGGTAACAAAACAATAATTAGCCAGTATACTGTTGGTATACAATTCATAATTTGCCAGTAATGGTGCTTTTGTTACCAATAGTAGAACACACACCTTTACCAAACCTCTTACCTGGGGCTTTACAATTCACTCTTGGTCATACACTACTTCCAACACTCCCCTGCATAATATACATTTCAAATCTGTCAGTCCAAATATAACCTCTGAAGCTGCTGTAACTGGTAAAACAATTGTCATGAAAATAAAAATTATCTGTAAAACTATACCAAGTGTTTATTTATTCAATTCAAGTATTAATGACCAGCAAAAGAAAAAAAATCAACAGAATGACTTTACACTTAATGTGTTTATAAACAACAGACGATCAATTTCGAACATAACAAACGATTGATTGCTGTTAATTTTATCTTGTGGTTCTATTTTGAGTTACTTTTTCAGATTTGTATTTAATATAATTTATAAAAAGGCAACTACTGACTTTACAGCTTGTAAACACCACTCCAATTCATATCATTCATCTAGATCTCAGTTGTTCTATGTAATTTTAAAATAAAAAATCATGATAATTACAAATCTATATAAAAATACCAGTTATAAAAATACTTACCAGATAAACATTTAAGCACCTTTTCTCTTTCTCCCTTTACTGATTGGTGTGCAGTTTTTAATGATTGGTATGTTCTCTGTAATGATAGAATGTGCGTATGTAAAGATTGATTGTTTCTCTGTAAAGATTGATTGTTTCTTTGTAATGATAGATTGTCAATCTGTAAAGATTGGTTGTCTCTTTGTAATGATAGACTGTCCGTCTTTAAAGATTGATTGTGTCTCTGTAATGATAGATTGTGTGTCTGTAACGAGCAATTCTCTGTCTCCAATAACTGGTATTCTGTATTTAATGATTGATATTTATTATATACTGATTGTTTCTCCATCCGTAGTGATCCAATCCTTGACCATAATTCTGCCCTGTCTTTAAGCGCACTGTCAAGTTCTCTGTTCAAATTTGTGTTCACCTGCCAACAATAAAAATTATTTTATGTAATAATTTCTAAAAAAAAAAAACACTACTTTTGTTTTTAATACTAACCATTCATAATGAAAAGCTTACACTGAGAATAACGATAGCACTGTACAGTAACACATAACACAGTACAATAATGCTACCCACCATAATAGAACAATTTTAATTACTGGTTACTGGGACAAAATAGAAATCATACGTAGAATTTGATAATTAATTACAAATATTACATATGAAACTGAAGTAGTATATCAAGAGAAAAATATTATATTTCGGAATCTGTATAACAATAAAAAAGGAACTTCAGGAAGGAAATGATGAATGAATACTCGGATGAAATTCTATAAATTTATAGATGACCTCACTCTTTTATATGACTCTATGTGTAAATACAAACACAACTACTATCTGGAGAAGTTTATACAAGACGTTTATATTATACAAATTGAAAAAATGAAATTTTTGGCATACATATATAAAAGGTTATACAATAAGTCGCAGCATTAGATGAAATTTAATAAGAATTGAGTATTTGTAAACAGAAGTAAGTCGAATGAACAAGTTTATAGGTAGAATGAGAGAGAACAACAGTCTTCTAGTCACAATTCTTAGCTTGATGTGACTGAAGTATCATTATTAATGTAGGCACATACTCTGCTCACCTGTTTTAAAGGGAATGATAACAGGCAAATTTTGAAATATGAACCTAAATGGGAAAAGAGATGTCTTTTGATTACACAATACAAAAGAGACCAGAACATGAGATCTGCCTAATCTTGCAGAAGAAGAAGAAGGGCAGGAGTAGGAGGAGAATACTGTTACTATGAAAGAGTACTTCAGATTAATTTTTACATTCTTTAGTCTATTCAATTTTGTGTTAACCTTTTCTACTAAACTTAAATAAAGCATATTTATTAAGCGTATTGTATGTTCAACACACTAAATGAAAGAATGAAGTGTAAAGTTTGTTAGCCTTTAATATTGTTTATCATAAAAACATTAGACTTTCCACACAATAAACCTCTAACCATATAAATATTGCATGACTACAGTGTTGTATACCCAACAAGAAACTGTTAATTCCTTAAACAGAATGTCTCATGACAATCATCCGTCTCCCCCCCCCTACACACACACACATACGCACATTATGAAACATCTCTACGAAGACCAACATTCACAGTACCAGAGTACAAAAAGTGACCTTTACAGGGAGGTAACCTCCTCTCAATACAGGTTTCAAATCAGAACTCAAGCATTACTACTGATCAAAATATTACAAAGTAGGCTACCAGATTTGACACACTCAGTTTATAACAAACACTGTTTTTACTCCAACCACCACCTAATGTGGATAGACACATCCGCATCATCATTCCCCACTGCTGAGATATGCCAAAAAGTGTCAGTTAATTAGACTGCCCTTAGTAAGGGGAGAAATGCTGTGAACAACACCAAGCTGCCCTTATGTTTAAAAACCCTTGTGAAAGATTTTGTGAAAACTTGCCCTTGTGTGAAAGTTTTTATGCAATATATGCTGTAAATGTTGCTTATCTATCACACACCTGATGAAGACACACGATTCCACATGAAACTATATCATCAAATATACATTACAAGCAGTCCCAAGCAATAGAAGAATGTGATTACAGTTTCTGTAAGTTCTTCCCTTCATGGGATGATTTATAAAATGTCGCATTTACAGTGCAGTTGTTGAATCTCTCTCCTATTTCATAGAGCTCGTTTCTGCTTGTCGACTGCATTTTCCATAGAGTTCCATCAAAAACAATTTCTTCTGTAGAAAGTTTTAGCAACTCTTTGAGTCTGTAACGTAGGGCACAAATCTATACTCGTTAATTTACATCTGGTTAGGTAAATTAATCTCTCGTAAAGCTTGTCCCTTACGAAGCGCATTAACGTATGCAGTGCAATGTCAAGTCTTTTGGGTTTCTTCCTGCCCATATAAATATGTTTTAGAATACCCTGCATGCGTTCCAAGTCCATATTGGTGTTTAGACCTGCATGAAGACGGAAGCAATACGCCCAGCTCTTGACGGTATCTTTGTATTTGTTTTCAAAATACAAACCAAAAGTCTTTTGTGTCCTTGTCACTTTTCATTGTCCTTGATAACTTCTGGAAGCATGCGAACAAATGCTTCATGAGTCAATTGTCATAGTCGCATGTATTAAAGAATCAATTGAAGTACACATTAATAAAATTATATTTGTAAAATTTTTAATTTTTCTCTCTCATTACCTTGCCAATATCACTATCACATCTTCCCTCTCAAACGGCATAGCTAATTCTACAATGGCATCACCTTTACTACCTTCAATTATGCGAACTAATTGATGTTATGTTCACTTTCTTATGTTCAAAAATGCCATGTTTCAGAGCACGGCCACTTTGTCTGATATAAATAGCATCGCATTCTCCATAGTGTATTTGATAAATTCATTTTTTCTAGTATGTGTAATATATGTATTTATAATATGTTTATCTATAAATGTACAGTTGATGTAGAACATTCTAATGTATTCTACAAATGGTGTCTCTATAGTGTGCATCAATATTGTTATCAATATATATATATAATAGTTACAAGTAATACTGTGTATATTTTGCTGTCTTGTGTTTCTCCTTAAAGCCACACTGCTGGGCTAGCCAACTTGTAATATAATAAAATTACAAGTTTAAGTTATGTATTTCTTGTTGTATTGATGTTAGGTGTTTTCGTGTGGTTGTAGACACGCACCGGTGCCTACTATAATGTTGGTTATAAAAGGTGTAATTTGCAATCGTAACTGTCACTGGTGTTAATGTTTTGCTGTTGTAAGTACGCCGTAATAATTCACTCTTCTTATTAAAATATAGTCCGCGCACTTGTGGTGTATCTGATTTACTTACCACTGTTGACATTCAAATTCTATCTTGTGGCGTTCCGTCTGAAATACATTCACTTCAAACACAATAGAAAAAATATTCAATTTGAATATTTAACATGTTTTCACACACAGTAATAAATGCAGCAATATCTGATAAGTATATTGATTTATACTAATACTTTTTGAATTCTTCCGCCACCTGTCAGAACTGATTAAAAATAATGAATGAATCTACTTTTAATAAAATGATACTCTTGTTATGGTAATAAAAATTATAGGTTTATTAACAAGTTATTAAGTGAGAATATTTTTAACAAACAAAACAATAATTAACAACCCTTTTAATTGCTGATTACAAAATAAAACTTCAAATGAAACTCTATCTGATCTCTCAAGGCTCTGGTATACCTGTTGTTGTTACAATAATTTTACTGTACAGGTTATGTTGTTTTAATTCAGTATATACCATATTCCGTTAAGGTTCTTGGAGATATCATGATACCAGACTCAAGATGTACTATAATTAATTATTTAGGATTAACAATATTAACTGATAATTGAACAAAATATAAAATTTAAAATTGGTATCATATTTCTGATGTTTACAAAAATTATCGTACGCCGGTATGCGCACGCATCTTTACTTTAGTATTGTGGTTAGGCTGTATGACTTGTACAGCATTTAACAAGTATTACTTTTAGTTAATAATTAGTTTTAAAATAATTTGTTCACAAGAGAAAAATTTCTAATAAAAAAAACTCTTGTTTGCAATGTACTTTAATTTGCATGTTAATTGAGAACAATTCGGTAATGTCATCATAACAAGCTACCGTAATGGTTTCTGAGGTTAAGAATGACCGTTATTTTTATAAGGATAAGTTTGTCTTATTAACTAATATTACTTATGCTATACAGGTAAACATATTATTTTTTAATAAGTTTTAACATAGGATTATCAGAATTATGTTTGATACAATTAATAAAATAAATTCTGAAATAACGAAATATTCAACAAATACGTTTTATCAAGTAAGTGTCTAAATGCACTCGTATTTATCAATAATTATCTTTAAGCATTATTTTTTACATCGTTATAATTTATTAAAATATTTTTTATAATATTTTAATAATGTTGTGTTAAATCTCCTTTAAATTCTGATAACTTAGTTGTTGATTTCCGATACGCTGCATAATGACTTGCGTAGTATCGAAAATTCGAAATTGGCTAAATTCTTATTTTTCTTTTAAGTATTGTTTAATTGAAATTGTACTCCCTGTTTCTTAATTAAAAAATTCACTCGCAAATAGATCGATATTGTACACTGATCTACTTGATAAAATAACACAAATCCGCACTGTTGCACTCGTTAGTAAATGTGTAGTATTAGGTTAGTGTATGTATATTGTACTTGAGTAAAACATGTCGCGCACTAATTTAAAAATATACTTTTTCTGGTCTGGAGTGGCGTGGCTTGTTCCTTAGGTGTTCGATCGTAGACTGTCATGTACCTCGAGAGCATCTCTCGCTCGTCTGATGAACTTCATTCATTCCATTGGTTGGTTTTTGATAGTCTCTGACCCAAAAGGCCTATATTTTATTAAAATATTTAATTTTTAGTCAAAATCGATTTTGGGTTGGAGACTTTTTCACGTCATCGACGGTACAAATTTTTAGTTCGAAAGTTAAAAACTATCACAACTTCCTTATTATACGTCCTATCGTTAATCAGTTTATATCACTGAACTCAGGGCGTTTTGCTTATTAAAATAAGTCCAAACACGCTTATTTTCTGTTCACTATCAATATTATTATATTGATTTTATTTATTATTTTTGGTACGTCTTATCTTTATAAGTTCGTATTACCAGATTTTTCTTAAATCTAATATAACATTTCTTATTTAAACACTTCGAGTCTATATCTCATTTGGTTTAAGTTACAATTTGTGAAAAACTATTTCCTACACAATTTTCGCTATGGTGTTACTCAGCGTCCATGTTGGATTTTTCACAAACATGCTTATTATTAAATATCCTTATCTAAAATGAACATATTATTACCTAGTATTACTAACAATGACTATTTACATACTTTTTTACTATAATATTGGTGTATTACCGTGGTCAATTCAGTATTTACATCATTTTAAACCTCTCACATAATGCTTATACAACTTTTCATCTTGTTTTCTATTTTTATTACATAGATTATATTATTTAATTGTTATAATTAGTGTACATACACAATAATTAATCTGTTATATTCAATGGTCATCTTTTAATAAACTCAGAACCTCCTAATTATTCAGTAATGGCTCTGTCTATGTTGTGTCATGACATTATAGGTATTTATTTTGTTTAATATAATAACAAAAGTGTTATTGTCCTATTTGGATTGTATTCCTAAAGTAGCATGGATATCAATCTAACTTTTAGTAATGTTTCCAATTACTTTTACATAGGTTTACTAGTTATATTTTTCATAACTAGCTGGTTGGTCATTGTTTGTTTACCTCTGTCCTTTTTTCACATTGGACATTTGGTTTTCAAATGTTTATGTACAATATGATTGTTTTAGTGGTCATTATTTGTTCTCAAAGTAGCTCTGAGATTTCCTCTTGCTACTGGTAATAATTGTAATACCTTGTTCTCAATATTTAATGCAGTATTTTCTTTAACTAACTTGCTATACACTGGTTTAGCTTACATTTGGTCATATATACATGGTTATTTTGTTTACAATAATTCAGTCATAATACTGTTCTTAACATGTTCAAAACTTGTTCTCAAAGTATTATCATATATTCCTTTCACTACTGGTACTATTCTGATAAACATTTACATTAGTTTTAATACTGTAGTTTGCTTAACTAAATTGGTACATTGTCTTATTTCTGTCTTTGACTGTGTCACTATGTCTGACTTGTTTTGTTTACATTGTTTTGTCTTATACATTATATTGTTTCTTTATATTTACTTGATGATCATATATTTATACTAATATGTATCATTTTCTGTTATAATAGGTTACTTCCTTGTGGGTATTGTAACAATGTATCATCGGTTTTAGTGCAGTATCTACCTACACCTAAACTGACTCCATTATGGTATATTAACATAATACCTTAACTAATTTGTTACAAATGTTTACAACTCCTTCTAATACACTAATACAAATCTTTCTTATATTACTTACAATGTTTTTCTCTGGTCAATTGTGGAATCTAAATTCCTGTCATGTTTGACACTTAACAAATATTCTCTATTTGTTGTCAGTTTTTTGATATAAACAATAATATGATTGTTTTATATGTTCTGATCTGGTGGTCTTATAATTATGTGTGTTGGTCACAACTTTGTTAAATCAGTCACACTCATTGTTTGTGTTTATTTGGCTATTTTTTAACCTTTGTTGCCTCATCATGAAATTAACCTATTTTTTCACACTGTAAACTTCCTCACTGTAATTGTTTGTGTGGTTTTCAGTTGAAATAATCAGTTATTCACCGGTTTCACATTTGTATTAAGTACACTTTTATTGTTTGTGTTTCTGTAAATGATCACACTGGTTTTCATGTCACACTTATAGTTATTTCTTTTGTCACTGACTGTTTCTTCTTTAAAATATATATGGTTCATTGATTCCTTACGTCTTTGGTTTCTCTTCATTCTTCTTCTTGGTCCTTCTTCTTTCTTCTTAATTCCAAATTTCATGGTAGTCGCTGTTTTCATTTTATTTCCATTGTCGTTGTAGCTTGATGATCCTTGTCTCGTTGATTCCCCTCACTGCTGGATATTATTTTCATTGATTCCCCTCACTGCTGGATCCTATTGGGTCTATTTATTAGTATTTTGTTTTGGTCTTGTGTCATTTTCTTTTTACGTTTTATAATTAAGGTTGACATATTCACATTCTCGTCTTCATTGTTGGATTCTTCTATTATTAGTATTGTAGATACACAACTTATATACTTATCTTTGTTCATTTAAATATGTTCCCATGTCTCTTATCATACTTGACGTCATATATATTTATAGTATGTAACTACCATATTTTGGTACTGTTACATATGCCTTCCTTTAAGAATTGATTAATTCTGAATTATTATAATATATTTTTCACTTGAAGAATTCATCAATTGTTGTACATTCCACGTTGATTCACATGCTTTGTCCATATATCCCTTTGCTTTCTTCTATTTGAATCGTATTTATCTTCGCTATGTAATTATCTCCCTTGTTTATCTAGTTCCCTAATTCCCTAACATAAATATTAGCTGGGGCAGTTTAGAGCGGCTCACTTTGGCTATTCAACTCTACTGGCCATACTAATTTCAATAAATCTGGAGGCAAATCATCTCCTTCAATAACTATAAATGATTGCTGGCATTACTCTTCAGTCAATTCATTTTAAATCATCAAAATAATAATAGTGGTCGTTCTTCCGACAAATAATAAATATACTTGGGATCAATCAACGCATCTGCGGTTTATACATTTTTATTCTCTCTTTTCTTGATTCAACTTATACTATATTCTTCACATATTGTAGGGATAGTCTGTTTTACACATTCTCACTGGTATACTCTCATGATTGTCTTTGTTATTATATTATTTTTCATCCTTCATTAATCTTGAGCAATCTCTTCTTTTGTTGTCACCTTGAGCGTCATCTCATTATATTCTTCATCTTAGGTTTCATTCTTCTAGGTATAAAACTTAAATACATTTGTTTTTTCTTCTTCATCATGGGTTGTATTTGGTGTTTACATTCTATATGGTATCGGCTTCCTTATTAGTAGTATACATTATAAACAATGTGGTTGTGTGTGGTGGCTGGTCTACATTACAACTTTAATTTGGTTTCATTTTTCCAACTTCGCACTTGTTTCTTCTCTCTCTCTTTTTTTTTTTTTTAGTACGGGTGAGATGTTGTTATTACTTGTTGACGTGGCTCTTGGAAATAGTTGTGCCAAGGATCTTGTGTGTCGTTCTCGTTTATATATCTTTCTTATAGTAGTAGTACATATTATTAATAATACAATGTTCTGTATCCTTTACATTAATTCTCTTGAAGTACATTCTCTTACATTATAAAATTACAATACGTTCAATGTTCAATACATAATTATACATTTACTTCTCATTTAATACACACATAATAATTTTCACAATAGTAATACCTTCTTTTTCTGTGGTTAACATCTATATTTGTACTCGTACTTTCATTTTCCACCCTTAAATAATAATAATCTTCATATCAACCTTGCATTTTTTCATCTCAATATAGTCAACAGTTATACATATAGTTACATCTTCATTTTTTATAACAAATATTTCCATTTTTCACATTATCAATACTCGAGTAATCCTTATCGCCATTTTTTCACTATTTGGTTCCATAATTTTAATCTTCAATGTATTTTTTCATCGAGGTCTGATTGTAGGCATTACTGGTTATCATAATAGTCAGTCCCATAAATCGGTGTACATTTTATGTTTTAACCGTAATCGTCGTTATCCTCTCTTCCTATCTTCTGGACTTCTTTGGTATTCATACTTCCGTCCGTCCTTGATATGTATCGGTCTATCATCTGGTTCTTCCATTTGAAAGCTATGAGGGCTGAGTCTGCCTTCCATTCTTCTGTCTTCTCTCTCTCTTCAATATATCTGCTTCCATCATTCTCTTGGTGGTTGTTAGTACTGTCGTTTGGTGATTCCCTCAATTTGGTTTGGGTACCTTCATCTATCCGTTGATTATGTACTTCCGGTAATTGACTCCACTCCTTCCGCATTTCTCTTATCCTTCGGGCGTATCCTTCCACAATCCGGTCCCATTTCTCCTGGTAGCCTTCCTTCTTCTTACGGTACTTCACTCTTCTCTTGGAAACACGTGGTTGAGATATACCGTTGGTCATTTTCTTCTTTGTTGTTATATAATTTTCTTTCTCGTCAATCTCCATGATGCTCCCCCGATACTCCTTCCTGAAGATCCCTTCTTCATGGTTAATGATTGGTATGTTGACCACATTAATCAGACCATTTCTAGTCATTTCAATCAATTCTTTTGTGACTCTTGCCTTCCTTGGACGTAGGGTTCTTCTTTCTTCCATCTTCGCTTCTTCCTTTTCCATAATTATTTGGATTTTCTTTTCTCCACTATATTTAGGCTCTGGATTCGTTGGTTCCGTGTTTTTATTTTCAGGTATCTCTTCTGTCCCTGGTTTGTTGTCGTCTATCTTCTGGCTGGCTGTTCCCTCTGTTCTCTGTCTCTTCTGAATTTTTCTATAAATAATTGGTTGTCTTCATGTATTTCCGTCAATATCCTCATTATTTCTAACTCTTGTGCTCTTGTTAATCCCGACATCTTGTTGTTCTGGTAATGTATCTGCTGTCTGTTTCACGAATTAGGATTATTGTGTATCTAGTTATGGTGTAATTCCCCTTAAATCGTGCTCAGACGTTGGGCGCCAACTTTGTTATATCAATATATATATATAATAGTTACAAGTAATACTGTGTATATTTTGCTGTCTTGTGTTTCTCCTTAAAGCCACACTGCTGGGCTAGCCAACTTGTAATATAATAAAATTACAAGTTTAAGTTATGTATTTCTTGTTGTATTGATGTTAGGTGTTTTCGTGTGGTTGTAGACACGCACCGGTGCCTACTATAATGTTGGTTATAAAAGGTGTAATTTGCAATCGTAACTATCACTGGTGTTAATGTTTTGCTGTTGTAAGTACGCCGTAATAATTCACTCTTCTTATTAAAATATAGTCCGCGCACTTGTGGTGTATCTGATTTACTTACCACTGTTGACATTCAAATTCTATCTTGTGGCGTTCCGTCTGAAATACATTCACTTCAAACACAATAGAAAAAATATTCAATTTGAATATTTAACATGTTTTCACACACAGTAATAAATGCAGCAATATCTGATAAGTATATTGATTTATACTAATACTTTTTGAATTCTTCCGCCACCTGTCAGAACTGATTAAAAATAATGAATGAATCTACTTTTAATAAAATGATACTCTTGTTATGGTAATAAAAATTATAGGTTTATTAACAAGTTATTAAGTGAGAATATTTTTAACAAACAAAACAATAATTAACAACCCTTTTAATTGCTGATTACAAAATAAAACTTCAAATGAAACTCTATCTGATCTCTCAAGGCTCTGGTATACCTGTTGTTGTTACAATAATTTTACTGTACAGGTTATGTTGTTTTAATTCAGTATATACCATATTCCGTTAAGGTTCTTGGAGATATCATGATACCAGACTCAAGATGTACTATAATTAATTATTTAGGATTAACAATATTAACTGATAATTGAACAAAATATAAAATTTAAAATTGGTATCATATTTCTGATGTTTACAAAAATTATCGTACGCCGGTATGCGCACGCATCTTTACTTTAGTATTGTGGTTAGGCTGTATGACTTGTACAGCATTTAACAAGTATTACTTTTAGTTAATAATTAGTTTTAAAATAATTTGTTCACAAGAGAAAAATTTCTAATAAAAAAAACTCTTGTTTGCAATGTACTTTAATTTGCATGTTAATTGAGAACAATTCGGTAATGTCATCATAACAAGCTACCGTAATGGTTTCTGAGGTTAAGAATGACCGTTATTTTTATAAGGATAAGTTTGTCTTATTAACTAATATTACTTATGCTATACAGGTAAACATATTATTTTTTAATAAGTTTTAACATAGGATTATCAGAATTATGTTTGATACAATTAATAAAATAAATTCTGAAATAACGAAATATTCAACAAATACGTTTTATCAAGTAAGCGTCTAAATGCACTCGTATTTATCAATAATTATCTTTAAGCATTATTTTTTACATCGTTATAATTTATTAAAATTTTTTATAATATTTTAATAATGTTGTGTTAAATCTCCTTTAAATTCTGATAACTTAGTTGTTGATTTCCGATACGCTGCATAATGACTTGCGTAGTATCGAAAATTCGAAATTGGCTAAATTCTTATTTTTCTTTTAAGTATTGTTTAATTGAAATTGTACTCCCTGTTTCTTAATTAAAAAATTCACTCGCAAATAGATCGATATTGTACACTGATCTACTTGATAAAATAACACAAATCCGCACTGTTGCACTCGTTAGTAAATGTGTAGTATTAGGTTAGTGTATGTATATTGTACTTGAGTAAAACATGTCGCGCACTAATTTAAAAATATACTTTTTCTGGTCTGGAGTGGCGTGGCTTGTTCCTTAGGTGTTCGATCGTAGACTGTCATGTACCTCGAGAGCATCTCTCGCTCGTCTGATGAACTTCATTCATTCCATTGGTTGGTTTTTGATAGTCTCTGACCCAAAAGGCCTATATTTTATTAAAATATTTAATTTTTAGTCAAAATCGATTTTGGGTTGGAGACTTTTTCACGTCATCGACGGTACAAATTTTTAGTTCGAAAGTTAAAAACTATCACAACTTCCTTATTATACGTCCTATCGTTAATCGGTTTATATCACTGAACTCAGGGCGTTTTGCTTATTAAAATAAGTCCAAACACGCTTATTTTCTGTTCACTATCAATATTATTATATTGATTTTATTTATTATTTTTGGTACGTCTTATCTTTATAAGTTCGTATTACCAGATTTTTCTTAAATCTAATATAACATTTCTTATTTAAACACTTCGAGTCTATATCTCATTTGGTTTAAGTTACAATTTGTGAAAAACTATTTCCTACACAATTTTCGCTATGGTGTTACTCAGCGTCCATGTTGGATTTTTCACAAACATGCTTATTATTAAATATCCTTATCTAAAATGAACATATTATTACCTAGTATTACTAACAATGACTATTTACATACTTTTTTACTATAATATTGGTGTATTACCGTGGTCAATTCAGTATTTACATCATTTTAAACCTCTCACATAATGCTTATACAACTTTTCATCTTGTTTTCTATTTTTATTACATAGATTATATTATTTAATTGTTATAATTAGTGTACATACACAATAATTAATCTGTTATATTCAATGGTCATCTTTTAATAAACTCAGAACCTCCTAATTATTCAGTAGTGGCTCTGTCTATGTTGTGTCATGACATTATAGGTATTTATTTTGTTTAATATAATAACAAAAGTGTTATTGTCCTATTTGGATTGTATTCCTAAAGTAGCATTGGATATCAATCTAACTTTTAGTAATGTTTCCAATTACTTTTACATAGGTTTACTAGTTATATTTTTCATAACTAGCTGGTTGGTCATTGTTTGTTTACCTCTGTCCTTTTTTCACATTGGACATTTGGTTTTCAAATGTTTATGTACAATATGATTGTTTTAGTGGTCATTATTTGTTCTCAAAGTAGCTCTGAGATTTCCTCTTGCTACTGGTAATAATTGTAATACCTTGTTCTCAATATTTAATGCAGTATTTTCTTTAACTAACTTGCTATACACTGGTTTAGCTTACATTTGGTCATATATACATGGTTATTTTGTTTACAATAATTCAGTCATAATACTGTTCTTAACATGTTCAAAACTTGTTCTCAAAGTATTATCATATATTCCTTTCACTACTGGTACTATTCTGATAAACATTTACATTAGTTTTAATACTGTAGTTTGCTTAACTAAATTGGTACATTGTCTTATTTCTGTCTTTGACTGTGTCACTATGTCTGACTTGTTTTGTTTACATTGTTTTGTCTTATACATTATATTGTTTCTTTATATTTACTTGATGATCATATATTTATACTAATATGTATCATTTTCTGTTATAATAGGTTACTTCCTTGTGGGTATTGTAACAATGTATCATCGGTTTTAGTGCAGTATCTACCTACACCTAAACTGACTCCATTATGGTATATTAACATAATACCTTAACTAATTTGTTACAAATGTTTACAACTCCTTCTAATACACTAATACAAATCTTTCTTATATTACTTACAATGTTTTTCTCTGGTCAATTGTGGAATCTAAATTCCTGTCATGTTTGACACTTAACAAATATTCTCTATTTGTTGTCAGTTTTTTGATATAAACAATAATATGATTGTTTTATATGTTCTGATCTGGTGGTCTTATAATTATGTGTGTTGGTCACAACTTTGTTAAATCAGTCACACTCATTGTTTGTGTTTATTTGACTATTTTTTAACCTTTGTTGCCTCATCATGAAATTAACCTATTTTTTCACACTGTAAACTTCCTCACTGTAATTGTTTGTGTGGTTTTCAGTTGAAATAATCAGTTATTCACCGGTTTCACATTTGTATTAAATACACTTTTATTGTTTGTGTTTCTTTAAATGATCACACTGGTTTTCATGTCACACTTATAGTTATTTCTTTTGTCACTGACTGTTTCTTCTTTAAAATATATATGGTTCATTGATTCCTTACGTCTTTGGTTTCTCTTCATTCTTCTTCTTGGTCCTTCTTCTTTCTTCTTAATTCCAAATTTCATGGTAGTCGCTGTTTTCATTTTATTTCCATTGTCGTTGTAGCTTGATGATCCTTGTCTCCTTGATTCCCCTCACTGCTGGATATTATTTTCATTGATTCCCCTCACTGCTGGATCCTATTGGGTCTATTTATTAGTATTTTGTTTTGGTCTTGTGTCATTTTCTTTTTACGTTTTATAATTAAGGTTGACATATTCACATTCTCGTCTTCATTGTTGGATCTTCTATTATTAGTATTGTAGATACACAACTTATATACTTATCTTTGTTCATTTAAATATGTTCCCATGTCTCTTATCATACTTGACGTCATATATATTTATAGTATGTAACTACCATATTTTGGTACTGTTACAATATAAATACATAAATGCTAAGTTATACATAAATATTGTGTATAATGTAAATATACATGATTAACATATCCTGTTATTCTAATGACAAATAGTTTGTAGTAATACCAATCAATATCACTTAATATATTATACAATATTCATAATATTACTTTCAATATGGGTTGGGTGTTCACAATTAGTGAAGTTACATATTCGCTCTAGATATTTCACCCCACGTTTCACAAGTACGGTACTTTTTTGGCTTTCGGATCATCAGTCTAGTTTGTTTCATCAAAGTTCCAGGTGTTTGATGCTGGAACTCCATCAAGTGTAGTTTTTAAATGATCGATATATTCTATTGGGTCATTATCAAAAAAACGTACAGTTTGGCCTTAATATATTTTTACTTACTATTTTGTCAGAAATTGTTTCCTTTCGACTTTTTTTGGTAGTTCTTACCTTTACAATAAAGTACAATACAATTGCCAAGATCATACACTTATATTTAACATTAATTTACCAAATTTTTAAAATGAGGATCCACAGACGTGACAGTAATGTCTACAGACAAGACAAAAGAAATAACAGACATGACTTTATCCACAGATGTGATCAGACTGATTTTCGATTCTGCTAACTTTAATATTACCTGGTTGCAAATGAAAGAGTAGGTTAAAAGCACAAATGAATCATAGTACAACACTGTAAATGTCTTTTTTATTTTCTAAAAAACTTTTTAGGTTACCATGTATTATTTCTTAATTTTTGTCAATTTTTATTATTGTTGTTATTATTATTGCCACCTAATATTACTTTCTGATAATTAATGATTACTGTATAACAAATAATAATAATAATTGTAACCATAAATTGCTGACTGGAACCGAGTCAACTAGTTTTGATTATCAACAGTAGTGTGATTATGATATTATTGTTTGACAATATTTTTAATACTATTTCTATGCTATTTATGATAATAATATTTTGATAATAATAAAAAAGTAGTAATAAAAATTAATAATAATAAAAAATATAAATTGCTGACTGGAATTCAGTCAACTAGTCTTAATTACTGGAAGTACGTGTTGATTATTTAATATGAAACATGATTTGTGATTACCACCTAGTAGTCTAATATAAATTTTTATAAGATGAAAAATCAAAATCAAATATATATTCATTTCTATTATTTAGAATTGGCTGATTTAAAATGTCACATATATCCCCAGGCTCAACGTTGTACACTGTGGTCTCATTTTCGGAGAACACAAATTTTATTTTCCCCGTTCTTTTTAAAAATTTAACTTTGTATTCATCTTCTCTTGATGAATAAGACTGTATGAATCCAATGTAATGCTGGACTGATTTCTGTCCACAACATTTTATTATTGCATAGTCATTAGCTTGAGGAGTTGATAGCTTCTTAACATAAAGAGGTTATAATTCTTCAGAATCTGATGAGTAAACATCAGACTAATGTAATCGTTGTTTGCCTACAAGCCTGCATGAAGGAAAGCATTATAACAGTTGTGAGTACATATATTTATGTGAAACTGATCTTAAAAAATTAAAAAAAAAATCTTGTCAAAAATTACTTTGGAGCCATTCATTCAGGGTATTAACCAATAATTATAATGGCAGATGTTCTGCAAAAAAGCCATTTTTCCAGGCTGAAGGATTACCACTGCAACTAACTTAAAATACATGCATTGTAATTCAACATGTAATATCTCTACTTACATATCAAATGTTTTAACAAAAGGAAAACTGGTATTATAATCAAATTTTGTTGATTGCCTGACACCAATACAATTGAAATTTTTTACATGACTGGTGAAAAGTTAAGATTATTTAAGTAATTAAGTATATTATTATGAACAAATAAAAGGATACGTGTTTGATCAGGAACCTGTATTTGTCCAATGCTATAGTGGTTGCAGATCTGGTTAGCTTCACATTCCATACAGCTTAGTCTTCTTGCTTGTATCAAATGTATTGTCTCTGCGGACCAAGTAATCTCATGGATTTTTAATGTTCCCTTGAATGTAATTATGTTCTCAGGAAGAAGGTTTTGTATTTCATCAATGTTACTTGTATTAATTTCAAATATTTCAACACTAGGAACATGTCTTCCAATTTCATCAACCAGTGTTTTTAGGTCAGGTATATCAGTTCCCTGGGCTACAAGACTATCAGCTACTCTCTTAACACATCCCCTAACCCCATCAGGGGCTCCTTTTCCGTGTCCCCTCTCTGAGAAATGCCAGTGTAAGCTTCTTACTTGGAGTTTATTTTTTAAAAAAGTAGCAGCAAGATAAAAAAGGTTTTTATTTCTGTACTGGGTTGAAGGCCCATCGCTCATAAAATGTATTTTCCTAATATTAGGAACATTTAGTTTTACTTGTGCTACATCTGGTTCTAAATGAGCACACACTGCAACAGCATCATGTCTTGGGCTTTCATAAAAAGTGCAGATAGATCTAGACAGTGTCTTATTATTCTTTCTGTAATATGCCACACAGTGTGTAAACTCACTTGATTTCATGACCCACCAAAATGTACTGATTGGACCTCTTCTGAATATTTACACTGGTAATTCTCAGAGAAGTCCATGTGTATGAACGCTTCATCCTCTGCTAATTTCTTCTTTATATTTGATGGCACTACATACTGGTGATGAATGTTAGCAATATGCTGCATACAATTTTTGACCTGACTGTTGAACGTGGATTGCAGCTCTAGCTTTGAAGATATGATCTCCTCTTTAATTGTTTTTTTGATCATTTTTACTTTTCCCTTTATGATTTTTTCAGTTTTTTTTTTTTGAAAGCCACTGATAGAATGTTATTGGTTCATTAACAAATTCATTCCACACTAATGATTTATTAAAACAAACATGACAATTTCGTTCTAGACAGTCTTCTTTTGTCTTCCCAACATTAAAACAAGTTAGTGATGCAATAACTTCCTTTGAGGATCTTGCATTAATCATACCAACAGCATGGGCTTTATTAACAATAAGCTTGAAGTTAGCGTGCACTGTACACAAACATGTGTGTCTGTCTTTGCAATTGGGTTGAACAATACAGAAAGGTCGTAAACAGCAAAATTTTGTATAGCTAATTTTCTTGTGAGGAAAATCAACAATAAATTTTTTATGAAGGTTTAGCATAGCATCACACAAGAATCTCTTTTGTTTTTTCACTTTCTTTCTTGTAATTGACTCTTTTTTCCCAGCACAAATTCTACTGTTTATATCTTTTTCCAGAAAATTAATAACATCATTTTTTCTTGTAACATATTTTTCTGTTTGATGTGCTCGGCCTTTGCATTTATGAGCGTTCTTCGGGATGTCAAACACATAATTTTTTGCAAGCATTTGTACTTCTTCACTATTTTTCCTGAGATCATATTGGCTAGGATTCTTTTCTTTTTTGTTGAATTAACTTCATTAAAATTTGACGTTATTTCCTTGCTCAGAACAGAGGTAAACTTTAATTGTTTAACCACTGCCAGAGAAACCTTCTGTCCTTTAAGGAAACTTTTCTCTTCTTTTGAGGGAGTATCAGTCTGTTTACTTTTTGACCTTTCTCGGTAATATTTTTTTATACCTATCTGCCTTTTTCCTAAGTTTTTCATTTTCTTGTTTCAGCGTCATCAGTTCCTTATTAAGTAACTCTCTATTTCTCCTTCTTGTCTTTCGACCACTATCAATTCTAGATGTAGAATGTACAATTGGCTGATCAGGTAGGGGGCTGTTGGGAGGTGTAAAAAAAACTGCACACTGTTGTGCTTCTTCTTTTTTTCTTTGTCTATATCTTCTTGCTCTTTCACACCATTCCTTTTGGATTTGCCATCTCTCTCGATCAATCATTTGTGCAACTTTCTTTCTCGTGGCTCTCTTATGTTCCCTATCCTGTTTCTTAATTTCTTCATATTTGTCGATGTTCTCTTGCCTTAACTTTTCTCCTGCACGCCTCATACTTAATTTCTTCATTTCTCTCTGTTTTGTTAATTCCTTTTCACTTGCTTTCTTCTTCTGTACTTTAGACATGGTGATTTGCACCTAAAGAACAAATAATAGCTGTACCAAACTGGAAAATATAGGAGGCAAAGAATCTAGAGTATTTTATCAATAAAAACCAACGAATATTTAAAGTCAAAAATATCACCTGAACAATTTTAGCCCTTACAAAAAATTGAGTTTAACAATATAATTCTAAATATAAATTTAAAATGAATAAAAACTAAACTAAAATAGCCTACAGGCCCTAACAAAGGAAAACAATTAAAAAGCAGTGGTTAATACTTCATATACTGTAATTATTACTGCACAGAATTGTATTTTTTCAGTCACATTCAAGGCCAAAAAGTTAGACAAATTCCAAAATATCCATACAAACCGAAGCAACAGACTGCATTACAGACATACTAAATTAATATGACTGATAAAACTCACAGTTTTTCTAATTCAGTTTTATTCAAAGTGTCTCATAGTTTCTGTTTAGGAATCAATGGGAAACAATTTAAAAATATGATACCAAACAACAATACTTATGTTAACAATCTGGTTGATATACATTCAGTAGTACCTATAGACTTCAGAAATAGTACATCAAATAGTAGTAGGAATTTTGTTGGTAGCTTGATAAAATGCTCACATCTGTTCTTTGACTGCAATCTGTTCCTTCACACAAATTTCATATTGATATCACCGCTGAATGCCGCTCTCCAGGACGACTGCAACACAGATGTCTCCTCGGAACACTTAATTATCCTTTATGGCCACTTAAACTCTTTTTCAGTCCAGGATTTCCCTCTTCTATCGTCGTTCTATTAAGGATATTGTTATATTTCTCGTCATATTATTTATTTATTAAATATTATAATCAAAACTCTGGTATCACAAATTAAATTCCTTTACTGTATTTTCTTTTCCATGTTACATTAACTTGATGATGTACAAATGTTATTTTATGAATTTAGACTCTTCAAGCTACTCTTATAGATATAATTTTAGACTCTTCATGCTGTTACCATTATATATTAAATTAGACTCTTCATGTTACTCTTATTGAAAATAACATTAGACTTATAATGTTACTCTTGTTGAATATAATTTAAGACTCTTCATGTTATTCTTATTAGATATTATTTTAGACTCATGATGTAACTCTTATTAAATATATTTGAAGACTAATAAACATTTCCTTCATCACTATACAATACAATTTTTTAACAATTTACCAAATTGCCCCTTTGATAATTCCCTAATTTCTTTACATCTGTTTATCATATACCTATTAAAACATATATCATTTTTCTATTTCTTATTAAACATCTTTATTTTACCTCTAATATTCGTAATTCTATTTGTTATTTATTAAATTATAATTTTATTACTCTTTACTCTTCTTATAACATTCATTCCAATTTCATATATTCTTTTCATAACATATAACTGAATATTGTTTTATATCATATAGGAATCGACCTCTATGTTGACTGGGTGAGTCGATAATCCCAATGTTTTTTGTTTACATTTTAAAACATATGTTACATTCAATACAAAATCTGCATCCTTTCTCTTTTAAAATTTATTACCTCCCTATTATGTACTGTGTGCATTTTAACAGCAGTACATAATACCTTCCCTTATTTCATAATTTCAGATACAATTTTAGATGAAATTTTGAAATAACCAACATAGTCTAATCTTAATATTTAAACATCTGATTGACTAGTGGTTTGTACCTCACAAAATTCTTTTAACAAATTGCTTTTTCTTTTATTAATATTACAAACATGGTTCATCATTATCATGAATTACGATATCTTAAACACTTATTTATGACTTCACACACCATTAATTAAACCAACTGGTTTTACATCAAAATAATAAATACAAGTAACAATTGTGCCTAATTTTATGGCTAAAAAACTCAAAAACATGACTAAAACATTATCGTTCTTTTGAACCTCACCTTCCCAATCCGGGTCATACATTTCATTTGTTCTTCATTTAAGAATTATTTTTCTTTTAATTATTAATTTATTTATACGGTCGAATCTGATTAAAATTTTATGTATCTTTAACCTTCCCATCTTGGTACTTAATTACTACAAATCCACACAATTTAATCCTACTGGCTGTGTTATTCAACTTGAGTGTCATTATATTTTTCCCCAATCTGGTAAGTACCCTCTTAATTCTATTACAATATTCTTCCCAACTGTTTGATGCAATTACTAAATCATCGACATAACCCGTAATAACTTCTAAAATCTCCTTGCCCACTACTCAGTCAAATCATTCTGTAAATATGGCCACATTATGGACCAGCCCAAAAGGTGTTCTCTTGAAATGATTACTTATGCCATTCACATATTCTATACTTTCTGGATGCAATTCTATTTGCCAATATCCAGGTACAGCATTACAATTATTAAAAAAATGACGTTATTAAAACGTTTTAAAATTATTCTTATATTCTTTGGTGACGCCTTATCAGGAATTATCATCTGAGTAATTTGACGCTCATCCAAACACAATATTAAGGACTTATCCTTACATGGGAATTACTACTAACGGGCTCGTGTGTTTTGACTGACTTATTTCAATTATCTTTTTACTAATCCTTTGTCGATTTCTTATTTTATATGCCCTCTTACTGTATAGGGTATTGGGTATAATTTCTTATTTAAACTCACCTTCCCTCTTATGGGTCATTTGTATTGCACTCCTATTATCTTGCCAAGTTTATCTTCCATTGCTTCATTCAGTAACTGATGGTTCATTTCTTTATTTATTTGTTTTAATTACTTATTCTCTTTACTCATTATTATCACCTTATTATTGTTATTAACCGTCTTTCTCTTCTTAATCGATTCAAAATAATTTCCCTGAAGTATGCTGTAAGAGGTTCTTACGTTTTTTGAATTTGGTGGGTTCTTTTCCTTTCTTTTAATTCATAAAATAAAAATTTTTATTTGTAATAACTTCCATCTTATGTTGTTTGTTTTATTATTAACCTAAACTTTGTTCTATTAGTTTGCTGTGGTCCATGCCCAAAAAATCAGTCCCTTCTTTCCATATTTTCATCTTTAGTTCATCCATTGTCAAATACATAAGTTATCCTTTTCACCCGGACTATTATTGTTTTCAGTATGAATTCTATCCTTGTCCACTTTATCACTACTACCTTGTATTCTGATTTTTCTGTTGCGAAGTCTTCACTCATTTCAAGACCTCCTGTTGAATTTCCAATCAATTCTGTCCTAATGACATATGTTTCGATCACTCTGTACTGCAATTTTTTGAACACCAAATTTTCAATGGTATCTTCGCCTACTTTTAACGCTTCATTCTCTAGTTCTTTAACCAAATATGTCACTGGTATATCAACTATTGATGATATAGCTGATATTTTATTATCCCTTTCTTTTTCTGATGTGTTCCTTTTCAATATAAATTTCCTTAAGATTTTCCTATAATTTGTTAATTCTGTTCTTTCCCTGTAATTAGCAATTGGGAGATTACGTACATTAACCAGCCCACTCCTAATCATATCTAATTCTTCCTGTGTATTTTTTTGTTTCTTGGGACGTCTTTTACCTATTTTCTTCGTCTTCTTTTCCACATACTTATTATTCTCTCGGTTTCTGCTATGTTTCTTTTCAGATAACAATACACTTTTGTCTTCTTTATTTTCTATTTCTTTATTACCTTTTATTTTTGATTTACTGGTTCCCTGATTTGATCGTTTGGTATGACTTCTGTCTTTGTTTCTATTGACAGGTTTTCATCATTCCTAATTTCTTTCATTGTTTCTGTATTCAATTTCACCTTTGTGGATTGCCTAACGTTCTTTTCCTCATAATTTTGTAATATTAACTTGATTTCAGCCTTCTGCTGGTCTAATTTATTATTCACCCCCTTTATTTGTTGTTGAATGGTCTCCTTTAATTCCTCTTTATTTTGTTTTAATAAATTTTCATTATCTAATTTCATTTGTTTAAACTCTTCTTGGTTACTGTCCATTTTCTTGTCCATTTTTTCAATATCCTCCTACATTTGTTTCTTTAATTTCTCATTATTTTTGTCTAACTTCTCATTTATTGTTTCTTCCTGTTTCTTAAAATTGTCATTAGTTTCTTCCTTATTTTGTTTCAATGTTTCATTAATTTGGTTATTCCCTTCCATTATAATTCTCATAATTTCCTGTAAATTTGCATTCATTGGTTGGTTTAGTTTCTTTGGTTGGTCCCCTTGGGTATCCTTTACTATTATTTCCATTTCAGTTTCTTCCTCTTCAGCATTATTACTCCTTAATTCATATCGTTGCTCTGGTTTGTTAGCCATTTTACAATCTTTAACTTAATTTAATTACAAGGAAAAAAAAATTTTTTATGCTAATTAAATTTAACAAAATTGTGTTATTTGGTGCTGGTTTAAAGAAAATCTTTGCTTTCACGTATGGGCGCCATTAATGTACTGTAATTAATTACAGTTATTGTAATTAAGATCTGCTCCACGTTGGATCAGCCATTTAATATACTGTGGTTATTTACACGTATATATAATAATATTTATTATATGCACCACGTTGGTTGCGTCATTTATGTACTGTAATTAATTATGAGTCTTGTAATTATTTAATAGTATAATATAATTAATAAATGTACCTACTGTTATTATGTTTTTTTGTTTACCAGTACATGTAAAGAAACTCTTTCTCTCAGGGTTAAGGATTATTAAGCTGTTTGGTCATATTTACGATTGTATCTACTATTTTCTTTTCTTTAAACCAAAACAAATTCAGTTAATATGTAGTATTTTGAGAATTAACCATGTAAAAAATAAATACCAGACTAATGTAACTTAACCGACTCTGAATTCTTCCAGCTGCCACGGGTTCACTTCTGGTTGTTGTTTACCTTTTTTCAAAAGCAATATTAGGCTTGGCAATCTGTTCCTTCACACAAATTTCTTATTGATCTCACCGATGAATGCCGCTCTCCAGGACTACTGCAACACAGATGTCTCCTCGGAACACTTAATTATCCTTTATGGCCACTTAAACTCTTCTTCAGTCCCGGATTTCCCTCTTCTGTCGTCGTTCTGTTAAGGATATTGTTATATTTCTCGTATTATTATTTATTTATTAAATATTATAATCAAACTCTGGTATCACAAGTTAAACTCCTTTACTTTATTTTCCTTTCCATGTTACATTAACTTTGATGATGTACAAATGTTATTTTATGAATTTAGACTCTTCAAGTTACTTTTAATAGATATAATTTTATACTCTTCATGCTGTTACTATTTGATATAAAATTAGACTCTTCACGTTACTCTTATTGAAAATAAAAATAGACTTATAACGTTACTCTTATTGAATATAATTTAAGACTCCTGATGTAACTCTTATTAAATCTATTTGAAGACTAATAAACATTTCCTTCATCACTATACAATACAATTTTTTAACAATTTACCAAATTGCCACTTTGATAATTCCCTAATTTATTTACATCTGTTTACCTATTAAAACATATATCATTTTACTATTTCTTATTAAACATCTTTATTTTACCTCTAATATTCGTAATTCTATTTGTTATTTATTAAATTATAATTTTATTACTCTTTACTCTTCTTATAACATTCATTCCAATTTCATATATTCTTTTCATAACATATAACTGAATATTGTTTTATATCATATAGGAATCGACCTCTATGTTGACTGGGTGAGTCGATAATCCCAATGTTTTTTGTTTACATTTTAAAACATATGTTACATTCAATACAAAATCTGCATCCTTTCTCTTTTAAAATTTATTACCTCCCTATTATGTACTGTGTGCATTTTAACAGCAGTACATAATACCTTCCCTTATTTCATAATTTCAGATACAATTTTAGATGAAATTTTGAAATAACCAACATAGTCTAATCTTAATATTTAAACATCTGATTGACTAGTGGTTTGTACCTCACAAAATTCTTTTAACAAATTGCTTTTTCTTTTATTAATATTACAAACATGGTTCATCATTATCATGAATTACGATATCTTAAACACTTATTTATGACTTCACACACCATTAATTAAACCAACTGGTTTTACATCAAAATAATAAATACAAGTAACAATTGTGCCTAATTTTATGGCTAAAAAACTCAAAAACATGACTAAAACATTATCGTTCTTTTGAACCTCACCTTCCCAATCCGGGTCATACATTTCATTTGTTCTTCATTTAAGAATTATTTTTCTTTTAATTATTACTTTATTTATACGGTCGAATCTGATTAAAATTTTATGTATCTTTAACCTTCCCATCTTGGTACTTAATTACTACAAATCCACACAATTTAATCCTACTGGCTGTGTTATTCAACTTGAGTGTCATTATATTTTTCCCCAATCTGGTAAGTACCCTCTTAATTCTATTACAATATTCTTCCCAACTGTTTGATGCAATTACTAAATCATCGACATAACCCGTAATAACTTCTAAAATCTCCTTGCCCACTACTCAGTCAAATCATTCTGTAAATATGGCCACATTATGGACCAGCCCAAAAGGTGTTCTCTTGAAATGATAACTTATGCCATTCACATATTCTATACTTTCTGGATGCAATTCTATTTGCCAATATCCAGGTACAGCATTACAATTATTAAAAAAATGACGTTATTAAAACGTTTTAAAATTATTCTTATATTCTTTGGTGACGCCTTATCAGGAATTATCATCTGAGTAATTTGACGCTCATCCAAACACAATATTAAGGACTTATCCTTACATGGGAATTACTACTAACGGGCTCGTGTGTTTTGACTGACTTATTTCAATTATCTTTTTACTAATCCTTTGTCAATTTCTTATTTTATATGCCCTCTTACTGTATAGGGTATTGGGTATAATTTCTTATTTAAACTCACCTTCCCTCTTATGGGTCATTTGTATTGCACTCCTATTATCTTGCCAAGTTTATCTTCCATTGCTTCATTCAGTAACTGATGGTTCATTTCTTTATTTATTTGTTTTAATTACTTATTCTCTTTACTCATTATTATCACCTTATTATTGTTATTAACCGTCTTTCTCTTCTTAATCGATTCAAAATAATTTCCCTGAAGTATGCTGTAAGAGGTTCTTACGTTTTTTGAATTTGGTGGGTTCTTTTCCTTTCTTTTAATTCATAAAATAAAAATTTTTATTTGTAATAACTTCCATCTTATGTTGTTTGTTTTATTATTAACCTAAACTTTGTTCTATTAGTTTGCTGTGGTCCATGCCCAAAAAATCAGTCCCTTCTTTCCATATTTTCATCTTTAGTTCATCCATTGTCAAATACATAAGTTATCCTTTTCGCCCGGACTATTATTGTTTTCAGTATGAATTCTATCCTTGTCCACTTTATCACTACTACCTTGTATTCTGATTTTTCTGTTGCGAAGTCTTCACTCATTTCAAGACCTCCTGTTGAATTTCCAATCAATTCTGTCCTAATGACATATGTTTCGATCACTCTGTACTGCAATTTTTTGAACACCAAATTTTCAATGGTATCTTCGCCTACTTTTAACGCTTCATTCTCTAGTTCTTTAACCAAATATGTCACTGGTATATCAACTATTGATGATATAGCTGATATTTTATTATCCCTTTCTTTTTCTGATGTGTTCCTTTTCAATATAAATTTCCTTAAGATTTTCCTATAATTTGTTAATTCTGTTCTTTCCCTGTAATTAGCAATTGGGAGATTACGTACATTAACCAGCCCACTCCTAATCATATCTAATTCTTCCTGTGTATTTTTTTGTTTCTTGGGACGTCTTTTACCTATTTTCTTCGTCTTCTTTTCCACATACTTATTATTCTCTCGGTTTCTGCTATGTTTCTTTTCAGATAACAATACACTTTTGTCTTCTTTATTTTCTATTTCTTTATTACCTTTTATTTTTGATTTACTGGTTCCCTGATTTGATCGTTTGGTATGACTTCTGTCTTTGTTTCTATTGACTGGTTTTCATCATTCCTAATTTCTTTCATTGTTTCTGTATTCAATTTCACCTTTGTGGATTGCCTAACGTTCTTTTCCTCATAATTTTGTAATATTAACTTGATTTCAGCCTTCTGCTGGTCTAATTTATTATTCACCCCCTTTATTTGTTGTTGAATGGTCTCCTTTAATTCCTCTTTATTTTGTTTTAATAAATTTTCATTATCTAATTTCATTTGTTTAAACTCTTCTTGGTTACTGTCCATTTTCTTGTCCATTGTTTCAATATCCTCCTACATTTGTTTCTTTAATTTCTCATTATTTTTGTCTAACTTCTCATTTATTTTTTCTTCCTATTTCTTAAAATTGTCATTAGTTTCTTCCTTATTTTGTTTCAATGTTTCATTAATTTGGTTATTCCCTTCCATTATAATTCTCATAATTTCCTGTAAATTTGCATTCATTGGTTGGTTTAGTTTCTTTGGTTGGTCCCCTTGGGTATCCTTTACTATTATTTCCATTTCAGTTTCTTCCTCTTCAGCATTATTACTCCTCAATTCATATCGTTGCTCTGGTTTGTTAGCCATTTTACAATCTTTAACTTAATTTAATTACAAGGAAAAAAAAATTTTTTATGCTAATTAAATTTAACAAAATTGTGTTATTTGGTGCTGGTTTAAAGAAAATCTTTGCTTTCACGTATGGGCGCCATTAATGTACTGTAATTAATTACAGTTATTGTAATTAAGATCTGCTCCACGTTGGATCAGCCATTTAATATACTGTGGTTATTTACACGTATATATAATAATATTTATTATATGCACCACGTTGGTTGCGTCATTTATGTACTGTAATTAATTATGAGTCTTGTAATTATTTAATAGTATAATATAATTAATAAATGTACCTACTGTTATTATGTTTTTTTGTTTACCAGTACATGTAAAGAAACTCTTTCTCTCAGGGTTAAGGATTATTAAGCTGTTTGGTCATATTTACGATTGTATCTACTATTTTCTTTTCTTTAAACCAAACCAAATTCAGTTAATTTGTAGTATTTTGAGAATTAACCATGTAAAAAATAAATACCAGACTAATGTAACTTAACCGACTCTGAATTCTTCCAGCTGCCACGGGTTCACTTCTGGTTGTTGTTTACCTTTTTTCAAAAGCAATATTAGGCTTGGCAATCTGTTCCTTCACACAAATTTCTTATTGATCTCACCGATGAATGCCGCTCTCCAGGACTACTGCAACACAGATGTCTCCTCGGAACACTTAATTATCCTTTATGGCCACTTAAACTCTTCTTCAGTCCCGGATTTCCCTCTTCTGTCGTCGTTCTGTTAAGGATATTGTTATATTTCTCGTATTATTATTTATTTATTAAATATTATAATCAAACTCTGGTATCACAAGTTAAACTCCTTTACTTTATTTTCCTTTCCATGTTACATTAACTTTGATGATGTACAAATGTTATTTTATGAATTTAGACTCTTCAAGTTACTTTTAATAGATATAATTTTATACTCTTCATGCTGTTACTATTTGATATAAAATTAGACTCTTCACGTTACTCTTATTGAAAATAAAAATAGACTTATAACGTTACTCTTATTGAATATAATTTAAGACTCCTGATGTAACTCTTATTAATCTATTTGAAGACTAATAAACATTTCCTTCATCACTATACAATACAATTTTTTAACAATTTACCAAATTGCCACTTTGATAATTCCCTAATTTATTTACATCTGTTTACCTATTAAAACATATATCATTTTACTATTTCTTATTAAACATCTTTATTTTACCTCTAATATTCGTAATTCTATTTGTTATTTATTAAATTATAATTTTATTACTCTTTACTCTTCTTATAACATTCATTCCAATTTCATATATTCTTTTAATAACATATAACTGAATATTGTTTTATATCATATAGGAATCGACCTCTATGTTGACTGGGTGAGTCGATAATCCCAATGTTTTTTGTTTACATTTTAAAACATATGTTACATTCAATACAAAATCTGCATCCTTTCTCTTTTAAAATTTATTACCTCTCTATTATGTACTGTGTGCATTTTAACAGCAGTACAATATATATATATATATATATATATATATATATATATATTTATGAAATTAATGATTATGAATTTTGTAACATTAAATTACTGTTGTCTTGATTGTTCATCATCTTCTTTCACAGCACTACACTTTATCTAAAAATGAAACTTTTACTTGTGAACTTACTGTTTTTTTCTTCTCGTCGAACGCGTTTCGGCGTCGTATTCGCCTTCTTCAGCTTAGAGACAGACTACCAGTATTTAGTAACGGTTGTTGTATGGAAGGTGTAGTGGGGGCAGTGCGTGGAGGAAGGGGATTAGCGCGGGGATTCAAATTAATGTTTGTTTTTTGTATAATTGTGTCAAAAAGTGTATGTGATTTATATTGTTTAATTGATTAATTATATATTTATATAATTACTTTTTAAATAATTCAATATGTTGAAATTGTAAATAATCAATCAATCCCACACTATATACAATAACACACACAATAACACGCACAATAAATTTTCCCCTTTTTCCTAGTCAAAAAAGGTCTCATCGATACATATAATAAAACTGTAAATGGTCCGTGTCTGTACATTGAAAGTATTTGAGAAAAAATCACACGAGAGGTGCTAATAACAATCAACAGAAGCCAAACCTATGGTTTTGGGAATTTTTGTCTGTCTGTCTATATGCTTGTTTGCACACACAGAACGCACCACGCCTGTGAAACGGGTTCAAATAAAAGTGGTTTTCATATAACAATACACCGTGCGATCTAAGTCGCGGGCACAACTAGTTCTCAATAAAAACATTAAATGACAACTATAAATAACTAGTGTTTAATATTATAATAATGTGACGAAACCATTCTTTATACGTGCGTGTCCACTTGGCCGGTTGAGAGGGTTTGAGACACAGCCCACCAACGTTTTGTGTCAGGGATTAAAACTATACAATACAACTAGATTATAAAGAAACACAGGAAACACTTACCACTGCATGAAGATGAAGTATTTTTTGAAGTTCGCACCACATCTTGAATTGATTGATTGCTCTCAATACATTCAGATAATTGTTTGAAAGTAGATGGTAGAGTCGTAAAATAATTACTAATTTTTGTTGAATTTCTATCTCGTTCCTCTTCTCTTTTTCTTTTTCTTATAAGATTTTGGTAACCAGATAATTTCTTTTTTTTATCTTCATCGCACATTTTCAATTATCAATAATAAAATACATTACAATTAAAGTAGTTTAAAGTTTAGTTAATAAATAATAAGGCCATGACGTAAAGCTATTTATGATCAGAAAACCTAGCACACTTGTTACAAATGGCGTCAACACAATAGTGTTTGAGGAGGAGGTGGAGTCAACCCTGGTGGGAAATCAGTGCTGACAACTTCCCCCCGTAATTTTTTGTTATTTCCGCCTTTATACATACAATCTATCCTTATGGATAATAAGCATGTCCCCCAGTAAATAACCTCTAAGGCTGTTCGAGTGGCGAGGTTTTGTAGGTGTCTAGAACGGTATTTATGGCGTCACAAACCGGCTCGTTTATGGCACCAGATCAGGAAAAACTAAGTACAATACTCCTCACGCTCACTCTTCTGGCTTCATAGAACAAAAATGTGCTTTATAAATTATGAAATAGGGTAGAGACCACAGTGAAGGCCACCTTTAAGATTTTTAGCTACTTTTATCTTTATTTCTTTAATTCTGTAAGGAAAATTATCAATCAAATTGCTTTCATACATTATTTGGAATATTTTAATGCTGAAAATATTTTTTTTTTAGAGCAAAAACTAAAAAACAATTTTAAAATAGATGTTAAAGTTAAAAAGTGGATTTTCCACGGTTATTGACACCATTCCACAGTCATCGCCATCAAAGAACACGGTTCTCGCCATATGTTTCATGTGTTAAGAAATACATACGTAATATGTATACTAATTTCATGTGTTAAGAAATACATATTGTAACATGACATAAGATAGCGCAAAATGCACTAATGATTAATAAACAAAAAAAAAACTGAAGGTAAGAAGAAATGTTAAAAAACTTATAACTCAAGGATTAATGACCAAATTACGAAATGACAATTGACTAAGCTGACGATGACTTGACCCAATAGATTGAAGAAAAACAAGAAAGATAGAATGGAACAAGAAAGAAGGAACAAGAAACCAAATGTAACCAAGAGTATAACAACAATCATTGTAATTCCCAAAATATGACTAATATATGTAGAGGAGAGGTACCAAAACCGACATACCATTTTGTTTTACGGCCCTAGTTACGAGCCTAAGAGTTATTATTAAAGTTTGTGATTATTAATATGAACTTTATGATAATTCCCATCTGGTGATACCTCAGTTTTCAACATTCGGTTTCATACTTTTTAGTGAAATTACTTTTTCTTAGCATACAAAATTTGGCCTATGAGAAACTGATCCCCAAAACCGACATACCCTCAAAAAGCATGGGAAAAAATTGTAATATAAACTTAAACCACACAGAAAACAAGTTTATCAATACAGAATCATTTAATTTGTCTAACGTTTACATTTTTAGATCCCTACAGCTAACTAAAACATACAAAATAATCTAAAAAAAATCCCATGAAAATCAAATTCATTTTTAAATAGAAATGTAGTGGACTAATTTTAATTTTTCAAAAATAAATTTAATTGACAGTAGAATTACTGGCAGTAATCACAAATATATATGTCCTTCTCAGAACTGGTGCACTCGCTGTGTGCCCAACATTCACAGGAAAGACACTGGATCCACTCTTCTCTATTTGTATCCTGAGAGTAAAGTCGCTCACAGAACATGCAAACAGCGTCATTATTTTCAGGAACCTCTGGCACACTTAATTCGTCATCAGATGCCGATTCTTCGTCAGATATGTGTTTTTCTTCTACATTCCTTTCAAAAAATTTTCTCTTAACAGTCTTACTTTTAGTTAAACCTTCTTTGGTTGCACTGCGGGCGTGTTGACCTGAACCTCGTCCCCTTTGTTGACCTCTGTTCGTTCCAGATTCTTTCTTTTTTCTTTCTTTTTTGTTTTCCATCGACGGGCTTAATTCTGCCTTATACGGAGAAGCTGTAATAACTTTTGCCACGGCGGCTTTACAGCCTCTAGTTGAAACTTTCTTTCTCTTCAGAGGAACCGGAGAAATGTTGAGTGGGCTGGTGCTGAATGTCGTGGAAGGTTGTGTTTCAACCTGTGAACCAGTAGGTCTGCTAGTTACTTGACAAAGAGGAGAATCTGATACACCAGTAGTGCCTTGATTTTGTGCTTCTTGAGATTCTTCGAGAAAGTCAGCATCTGAAAAAACTGCGCGATTCTGTGGATATAACCCTGTAACCCTGAAACCGTTCATGGCAATTTCTGCAGTCTGACACTTAATGTACGCACGGCCAAGTAATTCCATGATATCGTACTGAGTAACCGGTTTTCCTGTTGAACGCATCCACAACCTAATTTCTTCTGAGTAATAAGCCTTCAGCGCTGACATGAAAGTTTTGTCGAGAGGCTGTAATCTGTGTGAAGAATGCGGTGGTAGTGATATTATTTTTACATAATTAGCCTTAGCCAGATCTATCAAATCAAGATTGTGCGTGTGAGTGTAATGTCCGTCCAGTAACAGCAAGATTGGGTCTTTTTCTGTAGGTTTCGTCTTTGCAATGAAATGTTCAAACCATTGTGCAAACAAGTTGGTTTGTACCCACCCTGATGGGTGTGCAACACCAAGTGAACCAGGTGGAGCACCTTTCATTAACACTTGTGTCATATTTTTGCGAGGGAATATAACCATGGGTGGAACAAATGTTCCTCCAACACTCATGCAGCAGATTAGTGTTGTAAGTGATCCTCTTTCTGCAGATGTTAACACACCGATCTGACGCTTGCCCCTTTTGCCAACCACTTGAGGTTTCTTGGATTGCACAATTGTCAAACCCGTTTTGTCCACGTTGAATATCCTATCTGGTGGATAATTATGCTCGCCGAAAGCAGCATCCAGCAGGTCAAAAAATTTGCCAACACTGGCTTTGTTGAACCCTTCTTTTCTTGAAAATGATGTTCCCATTGGTTTACGGACTGACAATTCAGGATGCCTTCTTAAAAATAACCGAAGCCAGCTATTACCAGCCATAAGTCTGTTGAATGGATGCTTAATGTTATTTTTAAGGGCCAATTGCAATGCCATTCTCCGCAAATCTTTTCGCGTTAAACTGAAAAATAGATCTTCCATTGTAAGGCAGTAACGAACAAGCTCTTCCTCTAATGCAGGACTAAACACGGGAGGTCTCCCATGTTTGCATCTGGCAGCCTCTTCAGGTGTGCCATGTTTGTCATCAGCCAACCGACGAAGAGTTTTCTGTGGTACTTGAAAGGTTTTAGAGGCTTTCAACCAACCCATTTCATGATTGCGAATGGCAGTTATGGCTTTTGTCATAATTTCAGGGTCCCATAGCCGAATTTTTGTTCTTTTATTGTGTGTGGGAGACCCCAACTTTCTCTGTTTTTCTCGGGGCATCTGGAAAACATAAATAAAGCGTATGTCAGCCAAATAGATTTATTTCTTCCTCATTATATGACATACTAAAAAATAGACGCGGGTATGTCGGTTTAGGGACGCGTTCAACGCCAAACTATGTCGGTTTAGAGACCACTCTATCCTGATTTTTCTAACCTCACTGTGAAAACATCGGTAACGATATCAACAAAATTGGAAAAGATTTAAAAACTACAAAACCTATAGAATAACACTAAATTATAGCTGAATATACTCACCTTTATTTATTTAGTCCAAAAGGCACTTGAAACTCACTGTACGAAAACTTTACACTGTCAAACTGTCGCGTGGTGTATTTCACAACGAACACATTTGGAAACGCTTTCTTTGGAGGCTTGAGTCACGTGAGTAGACTGTGTTCATCATGTGTGAGTCGGTGTCAATAGAGTGCAGCACTCTCCAGCCAGTAAACAAAGGTATGTCGGTTTAGGTACTTCTCCTCTATGTAAAACAATGCACTAAAACAGTTAGGGCATAAATAAGATGTAACCATGTAAACAATAAAAAGTAAGATAGAGATATTATGTATATTATATGAAAGGAGAAGAAACATGAATTTATAAATATGTTAGGAAGCTAAAAATAACAATACCCAATTAATAGTAAACATAGTCAAAGCAAGTAAAAAATACATTGAGCCAAATAAAGGCAATAATTAATAACAAAAAGTGATCAATGTGAAATGAAAAATAAAACAATTATTAATGACCAATAACCACACAGTGATATTAAATTAATTAGACAAACAGTGTGGGAGATATCAAGTGAATGATATAAATAAGTGGATAAATGTAAGTAAGGGATAACAAGCTATGTAAATAGCATATTATAAAAGTGAAAGTGTTAATAAATAAAGAAACCTTCTATGAAGGGAAAAGTGCAGTGAGTGTACAGTATAAAGTACTTAAGAAGCAGACTGTAGTAGTATAGCTAAACAGCCTTTGATAGAACTTTATGTTATCAAGTAAGAATGAACTAATTGTACCATTAGTAATTTCAGTAATAGTAAGTAAGAATGACCAAAAAATAAGATGAAAATTAAGTTATTAGAGTGGAAGATAAGAGAGACAGACACTGTATTTTAGTGAAGGAATTTGTAAGTGAATTATATTGTGTAAGGTACTGTTTAAAATTATTACTATAAGAGTTTTGTTATTGTTTAAAAAACTATAGAATTTACTAACTAATAAGATAAGCAAGATAGAAATAAGAAACCAAAAAACAGTTAGAAGTTGAATTTCAGGTTTGAGCCTGGTAAGAAAATGTTTTTTTTTATAATAAGAGGTGTGTTGTTAGAAGCACCAATGTTTTTATTATCTGTTTCTATAAAAAAAAAATTGTTCAATGAACCAATATATAAAGTTAATGATTTATAAAGAATGTTAAATAGTAGTATGGGGAAATCTAGGCTCTAGGCCTAACATTTAGTGAAGGAACTTTGTAAGTTTAAAAAGAAAACAATAACCCAGTATCAATTAGAGTATATCAAATGTTTAAGCAGTTAAGTAAGTGTACCAAGTAAAACAATGTATAAATAATATTCAGTTTAGAGATAACTACATAAGAAATATAAATAAGAAAATAAGGAAAATGTTATTAACTATTCAAAAGTAATCATGAGGGATATCAAAATAATCTTAAACAAAAAAGAAAAACAATGGTGTTCATATAATTGATGTTACTACTAATATAAGAAAGAAATCATAATTTGAAGAAATTTTATAAATTTAAACCAAAATAAAACGTTAGAATATAACAATGTCATAAGATATTGACCAATGAGAAATAGCATAATTTGAAAGGTAACCATGACAACTGACACTTATTACATAAATTACCGTTGGAATTCTAATTACTTCATTATTGACTAATGCGGAGGGCGGATGTATGAAGCTCTCGACCCAAAATTAACTTCAAAAACTTTAAATTTTACAAAATTTTAAAAGAAGAAGTATCAGAGAAACATTCTGAACTACAACTGATGAGATGAACAACTATTAAAATAATTATACCATAAAAATCATGGAAAAATCTATGAAGACATCAAATTAACGTAATACACGACCTATTCTGAAGGAAGAAGTAAATTTACCCAACCCAACCTGAGGACATCGAACATCTATGAGAACTGATGGAAGTCAAACTTCGAATTAGAACCATTTGAACGGGAATTTCGGACAATCCAAGGAAGAAAGGGCTCCTAGAGGTTTCCTGAAGAAGAAGATGATCGTCGGAGAAGCCACGTCAAGAAATTGATGAGTATAAAATAACAACTTCACTTCAAAATAAATTTTCAATTACCCATAATAACGAACTATATTATTTCACTTCACAGATCACAAAAATAACTCTATAACTGAACATAATCAATATATCACTCTTAATAAAACATAATCAATCAATCAATTTTGATTTTAAATTATAATAATTTTCAAAAAACATAACTTGCTGACAAGAGTTTAACCAAACCTATTCTAATTCTCATTGCCAATAACTTACTTTGTATGTTTTAATATAACAACCATTGTGTATTTAGTTTTAAGGAATGTTATAATTTTGTGCATTTATTAGCCGATAATCCAACTTTTGTAGTCCAAAGGACTTATTCCCTGTGAGAAAAAAATTATTATTTGTAAACAAAATATGTACGCCATAATGGTTTCCTTACGTACGACTAAGCAAGGCAAGCGATGCCAACTGAGCAATTTGTAAACGCTGGAATTAACATAAATATATGTATTATTCATCAACTGTAATTGAACAGGTAATATAAAGAAGGGTTCAATAAATGTTAATATTCCTCAACTGCTGTATGTTTGATTCTTATAAAAAAAAGGTAATATAAAAAAAAAACTTTTGAAACAAACCATCAACATACTACAGTTAGCGAATTCGACACTGCAAGACAGCGTGAGCCAATCAGGTGGCGAGGCGGTGAAATTTGAATTGAGCGACGAGAGATACGGTTAGCCAGTAAATATTGAGAAAGGGCATAAACCGGCTCGCTACACACGATTAATTTTAACAAAGGTAATTAACAAATTAATACAAAATAATCAACCCACAATAACACAGTTATGTTACGAATTCGACGATTACTACGGGTGACATTACAACTCGTACAACACGTTCTATTACAAAGTGACGATCCCAACAGTGGAGCTTCAGGTAAGGACAGATACGGGAGTACTTCGTTTCTGTGACGAATATGACGCAAACCAAGGGTGACATTATATTACGTACAACGCGATCAGTTACAATATGTAATATGTAATTAGTATCATTTTATATAAAAATGTTAAATAACGGCATTAACAAGTTCAATTCTTATACAACAAACTTTAATTAAAAAAACCACCTAAAAAGTAAGGTTAAGTTTTTCCTATTGTCGTACATATGGCGAGGACTGATACATTAGTCTATTCGATGACACAGTTATGGCCACCAATTTTTACAAAAATATAAAGGAATAGTACATGCAGAATTATTATTAACTTAAAGTTTATTTTATGTTGAAAACGCTGAAAATCTTTTTACTATCATAGCACTGCTTATTTCAATAAATTTCACAAATTACTTACCAGGTTTCCTTAGTATCCAAAATAAGAAAATGCAGGTTTCAGAGCTGTTTGTTACTAAAAAAAATTTTATTTCTTTTAAAATAAGAATACCTCAAAAAAATGTTTCGCGTAATGCGAGCAAATAGGTAGCAGAATAAGCTTCTGAAATTTTCAAGTCTCTAGCGTTATTCGATATTTTTTAATTAACGAAATACTCACAGGTGGCTGTCACTATAGAGGTGGCCTTCACTGTGGTCTCTACCCTACGTATTAGAAATATTACGCATACCAATACGACGCCCACTACGGACATATAGTGTTAACCGTAATAACTTTTGTCATATCCACTAATATTTTTACCCATTTGGATTGTCTAAATGATGAGTTAGGAAAAGTCTCTCAGGTTCTCGGGGGGGGGGGGGCATGCCCCCCTGAAGCTGCCATTGAGCCGAGTACTGAGCACCGAGTCTGCCGGGGCCATCCGGGGGATGAAAGCGGGGGCGGGCGGTCAAAGATGACAAATTTTTGGGCAAAAAATATTATAAGGTACAAGGATGAACGTTCTGGGAATATCTGTTATTTGTTGTTATAAAACGCGGAAAAATGTTGGCAGACTGTTTCCTGGAGGAGAAAATGGCGGCAGAGGATGTCAAAGTGGCGTAAAATTATGAGAAAAAAAATCATAAGGTACACGAATAAAAACTTATTGTAGTGGTTGTTTATATTTTTAAAAAACTGTATGGAAAATGGCAGACTGAAAAGTGGGGGATAACATCACGGTAGACGGATATAAACGGTGGCGGAGTAGCTCGAGCACTCTCACCGAGCGCTCGTCGTGCTTAACTTTTTAACTATAAAATTATAACTGAAAATGTTAAGTTACATGCATGAAATTCTTTGTTATCTCTTTTTATGACTATAGAATAGAATAAATAGGCCAAGGCAGATTGATATTCGGGTGTTGACTCAGTGGCAGACCGCGATGACATGTAAGAAGCGCCCGTAACGAACGTGCATTATACACGTATTTGCTTAGTCGGCTTTAAAATTTTATTATTTATAATTATGTTATTCCTTTATGAATGGGTGGCTTATGAATGAACAAAATAAAATGAGATTAATTTAATACATTTGTATTTTTATTGCATTTTTATAATAGAAAAAAAAGGTATTCACACAGTAATTATTCGATTTCGCTATTTGCATCGGACTCGTATTCCAGATTCTCGCTGTCGCAATCAGTTTCTTCTTCGGAGTCGATTTCTGTACCGTCATCTGAAATAAAATTTAATTTTTATGTATTTAAAACAAAAGTACAAAAGTATGATATACAAAAGTATGATATATGTAGAAAGCCTTTTACCTTCAGTTTCCTCTGAATCAATCACGACATCTTTAACAGTGCTTGGCAACTGCAGCCCATCAAACCATTTAAATTGATATTTATCGTCTACTTTTATCCATCCACAATCCTCTGGTGTCAAAGCAGTCGGTATTTTTGTGTGTGCATTTCTCCATATTGTAGCAATAAACATTGTTCTTAATAAATGCTGCGTCAATTCTGTGTGGCAAGGCGGTAAAGACGAAGCATCAAAATTTTTTATTTTTTTTTTCTCGAACGGTTCATCTAAATTCTTTACTTGTAGGTTTTTAAAAATAATGCAAATCGAGCGTTATCAACAGAATCGAGATATTTAAGACTATATAAATTACAAATGAATTTTTCAAGAACAGGAAAAACATTAGCTCTGTCGCAATTTTCACAACCAATTTCACCGAATGCTTTTTGAAATTGTTCAGAATTTCTTCGTAATTTTAGTGGTCGTTGTTTTCCTTTACGAAATAATGCCGGATTGGAATCACATTCTGTCAACGCATGAAATCCTGCTAAAGATTTACAAAATAAATCACCTAGCTCTTCATACAATGCTGAGACGTCAATTACGCGCTGCTTGTTCCAAACCCCCGTTTGTATCCAAATTTTGTTACCATTTTGTACACGATTCATATTTGCTAACACTATAATAAGAATATCCGTGTCAGAGCATTTTATTATAATATTAGATGTTGACTCAATATTACAAGCATGATAAACAATTTTTGTGTCAGCTTCTTCATGAGATTGAATAGTATAATTATCATTAATTGAAAATAACACACTCATTTCGAACTTCATACTGGTAACATTGGTCAAAGTTAACTAACAATTTTTTATTGCTTAAAAATGGTATTATTTCATTACTTTGCCAGTGTACGACCAAAAAATTAACTAGAGCTTCTTTAAAATTACTATTCCTTAATTATTTTACAAAATCTGCCGGTCGCGTTTGTTTTGGACCCGAAATCACGTACATACGATTAGCAGAGGTACCGCCTCGAAGAGATCTTTCATAATCTTTACCAGAAGGTGACCAATACCTATCAAAAATTAGATGTACTTAATGAGCTTTGTTATTAGTTACCATTTGAAGGATTTTTTTTTTGAAACACTTCCAAAAGTTTTTGGCAAATCTTTTATACAATGTATGAGAAAGAACCCATCTATTAAACAAACATCTGTGTGTGTTGGAACTGTGCTTTGAACTTCCTTCTCTAATAATTTTAATAAAGCGGACTTATCTATTTTAAATATTGATCCATCCAAGTGACACATGGACATTCGAACAGGTGTTAAAGGATAAGTGAGAATTTTTTCGATATTTGTGTTTTCATTCATCGAAATCGCTAACATGCGACCAAATAAATCACGCTGTAATCGTACTTCTTGAACTTTGTTATTTGCTTTTATACTTTTTTTTCATTTGAATTAGCAAAATTTAGTAGTTTATTTTGTTTTATTGGTAATTCAAATCTGTTTGCTGAAGCAGCACACTCAGAAATAAATGTTTCTCTTAACCGACGACCACTTCTCTCAACATCTAATAAAAAAATCACACACTTGTTGCGACGCTGCTCATCCTGTAGCAATATTGTATAAAAGATCGCTCTGAGCATCTACAGTGTTAAAAGGGTTTATATTTTGTTTTAATATACTTATAAAATTTTGTAATTGAAGAGAGTCTTTTTTTTAAGTTGGTGTTTTTCTAAATCTCCAGTGATATCCTGCGCTTTTTTTAAGCCAGTTACATCATATGTATGCGATACCACAGTTGATCGAATGCTGTGTCTTTTGGACCACCTTTGACGTGCTGAGATTGAGTTTGTAAAATGTGTTATACCAGTTAATCGTCTCGAAGCATCGGCATTGATTGTCTGTTCTAATGTTAAGTCGACAGGCATTCTTGAGAATGGTTTGTCGGTTCTTTTCACGCCAAAGTATCCATTTTTGAAATCATTCTGTAGGCCTGGATGCGTTAAATGAACTCTTAATAAATCATTTTGATATTTTAAAAGCCATCGAGAATAATTACCCTGGTTAAATGTAAAAAATAAATCGACCATTTTTGGAATTACTTATTTAAATAGTTCGAAATTTCCTAAACGAATACTTCGCGTAAATATTAGATAATTATTAAGTTAATAAATAATAAGGCCGTGACGGTATTTACACGCACGACGCGCGGCGCGCCCTCACTCTTTCACTATTTATTATTGACTAATACTATGAAATGGGGAATACTACGAAATGGGGAATTCCCGCCTCAATCCCGTGAATCCCGTGCTCGGATCGCACCGGCTTGCATTATCTCCTTGTCGCACTTACGAAAACATAGCGACAACCGACAACCGCGGCTCGTTCGTTTGATGATAGGTAACGTAACGTATAATCACTGTGGTATAATAGTATAAAAAAAATCGGACAGATAAGAAACATTAGGTTAATTCAAACGTTAATTAAAAGCCACGGACGGATGTCTGTAAATATTGCATTTTTCTCAACTTTACCTCATATACATTTCGATAATGATTGATAATGGTATTATGCCAATTATGCCATTTTCAAATATTTCATTTCATTAAAAGGCGCCGACAGTTTAGGCGCCCCTGAGTACCTGGTGCCTGTGTGCACTGTACACATTGCACACATGGGCGGCTCGCCCCTGCAAATACCCACTGTTGTGGTAATACCCTGCCAGTATTTTTTTCCTGAAAAACACTTGACAATTTCAACCATTAAATTTGGTCCTCCAATTTTCTGTACATTGTTTATGAGCGCTGAGGCACAGATATTTTTTAAATAGGCCATCCACTCTACGTATTTGTTGTGTTTGATTTGCAGTTGATTTTCATTGTTTCACACTATTATGCTGATCACACCAGCAATAAATAAACAAAATTATTGTTCTGAGTGGCAGTCTGGACCGCTCAAACATGTGCTCTGGCAAAACTGACTTATACTTACAGGAAGCTCTCTTATTGCAACACCGTGTCTAATTCCAAGTTGCAATCCATTGTCTTAAAGAGAAGAAACTCAATCATCTTCTGTGACAATAACATTAATCAGTTTATCATATCTAATCATTCTGAATAATTAAATGTAAAACTGACAACAAAGAACACCGATTAAAAACATAACCTAACATATAAGCAAGCCCGTAACATAACCAAAGCAATAACACATATGGCAAGAGTGGAACACGTGGTTGTACAGTGAGAAATTGTGTGAATGTGGCAGTCTAGCACATTAAAATGAATGTACTACAGGATTTATGGAATGATAGTGACTGCCATCAAATGGGAAAGATCCTAAAAATATGATATAATTGTAAATTTTAAAATCGTTAAGTTTTAACCACATCCAACAAAAGTAAATGCATGACTACTTAAATTAGTAAATGAATGTGGTAAAGTATAAACAATGTGGGGACAACTCAGCACTGTAGTGGATAGTTTTGGCCAATCAGACCGAATTAAACACCACTTCCCTACTCACTTACAGACTACTGTCCGTACTCCTACAAACAAGACCCATCCTTCTTTCTTAGTTTCCCTTTAATATAGAGAATACTTTCACAAGGAAGCATAAAGAGATTTTATTGATCCACAAGTGTATGTATCTAATAGTTGTTAGCTTATGTGGACAACGCATGCGGTGTATATGTGCGATACTCCAAACCTACGATGATGTGGTCATGAAATTTTGTACGGTCATCTTCCCTCACATTACGGATGTCATCAGTGGCGTAGATAGCAATGGTGGCACCCGGGGCGGATATAGATGGTGTCACCCCATTAACCCACGAGAACTCGCGCCTATTTCTGGACCGGGAAAACTCGCGCGTCTTTCTCTCACTCCTATTAAATTCTATTATTATTAAGTATTTATTTTATTAATATATGTATTTTAATTTTTAACTTTAATAAATCAAGGTAATTAAAAAAAACATTTTCCAAATAATTACGTGTTTATTAGCTTACACTTAACGCTAAACATTAGTGACTAATCTTACAACTCAAAATAATATAATATACTGCACACTTATACAAAAAAGATTATTTTAACTAAAATTCAAGTAACAGAAAATTCAAAAATATAGTAATTTATAAATTTATTAAAAAATCAAAACATATAGGGGAGAGGGGGGTATTTGAACACTTTTTATTATTTCTTTTCTGTAATCAGGACCAAGGACTAAAAAACAAATCTGTTATATGCTGCAAACACTTCAGTCATTTTTGTATAAGATTATAAAACAAAATAATAAATTATTACAATATAACTCATTTTTTATAATTTTTTTTATAACTACAGTTTTTTGTTCAAACCTGCCCCATAGTGGGGCACATTTGAATGAGCATGGGGCACGTTTGAACAATATGATTAATTTGAAAATTTTTTTAATTTCTTTGACATTTTATAAATAAAACTGTAACTTTTGTTAACAAAATTTTGTTAACTTTTCAAATTAAAGTTACTCCGTTAGTGGCAAAGAAAATATCAAAAACTAATAACTAAACTTAAAAACAAAATAAAGTCAAAAACAGCAACATACAGATTTATAAACATAATTATTTTAATTCATTTTAATACACTTGTAATTTTTAATGTAAACAGTATTTTGAAAAACCATCTGGTTTAAATTGAAATACTGATGGAATTGAATAACAAGCAACTATAGGCCTAAACTATAATTCACATCAAAACCTTTCTTCAACTAAACATACTTCATATTAGATTAACTTCTTAATTTGATAAACAGCTGGATTATTATTGAAATATAGTAGTGTATTAATATTTAATTCTAGTTATTATAAAAACTAGCTCTTAATAAATTGTTTTTAACAAAGACAACAGCAAAGTTTATTAAATTGTAGTTAATAAACAACGGTCAACTGACCTGACCCAATCTAAAGTTGTTTAGATTTACTTTGAAAGTCATTAGTCCCATTGATCGTTGAGCTGTACCTCTTAAAGGCTGTGGCAACACAGCTACTATGTCAGATATTTCAACTGTCCACTTATCTTCTTTTTCAGGAAAGAAAAATGTTACACTGTCTGTGCTTTTCTTTAAAAATTTAACAACATATTCTTCCTTATCTTTGTCTAACACTTCTCCAATGTAATAAATAATCTTCTTTTTCATAGCAATCTTGACTAAAACATAATCCTTTACTTGAAAATCTTTGAAGTTTACTTTCTTCTCTGAAATCATATCATTACCACGTACGTCTTCATTTTCAACATGACTGGATTCTTCAAAGAATTCATCACTGCTAGATTCTGGTTCTTTTTCATAAAGTCTTCTTTTTGACTGCTGATTTTTAAGAAATACACTCGATTGAAATTTTTGAACTTTTCTTAACCTTCTGTCAGTTTCAGCCATAATTTTATTCTTTTCTGGTGTAGAAGCAGTGGCGGTCGGTGCCTCCAAAAAGTGGTGGTTGCACACGTCAATTATGAAAATTACTGTATTTGCCATCAGTTTAATAAGATAAAAGATAGCAATAAATAACATACAGAATGTTCATATAAATAATAATATGAAGAATACAAAACTGTAATTGTGTAATTGTACGCAGTAAATAGAAGAGAATTATTTGTGTAAATAGGAAAATGACAAAAATACCATAATATCGTTTAACAAATAACATGAAATTAATGCTATATAAAAAAGATATGACAAACACTTACCAAATATTAGGTTACTTGAAAAGAAAATCCATTCTCCTTTCTTTTTGGTGGGCAAATTTGTCAATTACTTGGTAGTTAAAATCCCGAATTTCATTAATTAAGTCCCGTTCAATAGACAGCATAGCTAAGGCATTTAGTCTTTCTTGAGACATGCTGTTCCTTAAAAATGTTTTTATCCTTTTTAGGGTTGAAAAACACCTTTCAGCTTCACTGCTGGTCATCGGTATTGTTATTAATATTTCTAATAACCTTGTTACTTCGGTGAAAGTGTCTTGTAAATTATTGTCTTTAATAAATTTAAATAAACTCACAGCACTTGCAATTTTTCTGAATTCTTCTGCATTATAAATTGTTGTTAGTTCTATTTGTAATTTTCTTAAATTTATAAACTGATAAATATCACAAACAGATTTTAACGTTTCTTCAGGAAATGTTAAGCTGTACTTCACAAATCTATCTGACATAAAGAGGGAGGCAGCAATTAAATGGCCTGAAAAAGCAAACCTAGACTTTGCTTCAGAAATGATTAGATCACACACTTCTTTCGCTTGTCTCTTCCAATTTTCTTTTTTTAGTGTGTGAATGATCTTCTATGTTCAGATCAAAATTTTCATCACTGTCTATGTCACTTCTAATTTTTATTATATTTTCTTCAAAATTTGAAAGACACTTGTGTGCTACAGTTGTGTCAGTTTCGATTTTTTGTAATTGATTGAACAAGATGTCAATTAATGCCATGATTTTTCTGAAGAAAGACAACCACAATGTGAAACTAAAACTTGTAAGAATTTTTATATGCCCAGAAGCCTGTGAAATTGTACAGTCATTTGTTATGTTATCTGATTTTAAAATATGTTCCATACATTTAATTAGATCTTTATTATAGTCATAAACTATGGACACACTTCTAGACTGGAAATTCGATCTAGTAGGAGTACAACGGGGAAGGGTTTTTTTAACTATCTCATCAAGTATTGCTGTTCTCTGTGGACTGTTAGAAAAAAATGTACAAATTCCTTGAAGATTAGCAAAAAATATTCGAACATCTCTGTTGATAGATGCAGCTTTCATCATTACCAAGTTAAGTTGATGGGCATGGCAGTGTACGTACTGGGCATCTGGATATGATTCTTTAACTATAGCTTGAACACCTCTTGAAGACCCAGCCATTACAGAAGCACCATCAAATGTCTGGAAAATAAGTTTTTGTGGCGTTTCATGTATTTTATGTTTTTTTAGTTCTTCAAGAATACAGGAGGCCAAGGTGTTAGCATTATGTTGAGGAGGAGTCAAAAAGCCCCAAAATCTCTCCACTGGCTTATCCTGTACATTGTACAATATATCTAAAAACGATTGCCATTTGAAATATATTTGAAACATCACTAGTTTCGTCTGCAATTATTGATAAATACGTACTCTTTTTAATTTCTTCAGAAATTTTTTCTTGGCAGACTTCCAACATAATTTGCAAAAGTTCATTCTGAATTCTTTTAGAGGTCCCTTTAAATACGGTTGCTTTCGCCAAATGGGACTTTAAAGCAGAATCTAATTCCGCAGTATAATCAATCATCCCCCTAAAAATTCCAGGGTTTGTGGAGTCGTCTGTTTCATCATGGCCTCTTAAAGCAATTTCAAAAACGCCACAGAACCATATACAATTAATTATAATATTCAAAATGTGCCTATTTTGTTTAACTTGTTCATTGTGAGCAGCAATGTTCCGCCTGTAGGCACTATCTAATTGTTCAGCTACATTTGAAGAACCTAAAAGGGCTAACATTAAACTATTTTGTATATGGGTGGCTGAAGCTTCATGCTTTTTAATCCTATCTGACAGATAATTTATGTCTTTAAAACCAGCTTTAGTCCAAGTGCCCTCACCCCCAAAGAGCAAACAAGGAAAACAATAAAGTGCAGGTTTTGTGTCACACCCACATAACCAGCTACACTTAGAATACACAGATTTATTAAATTTCCTATTAAATATTCTCTTTCCCGATGTCACTGTTTGGTTTAAATTTGCAAGATCAGGTGTTGGTTTACCTAATGCTTTAATTTCTATATTTTCTGCAATAGGCATTGAAATAAAAGGAGTTTCTATTAAATTTACTACAGAATTCATTGTAAATTATTATGCTCAAGCCGAAAATTCTTCACCAAAATATGAAACAAATGTTATTTTTACGTGTTAACGAAACACCTAAATAAATAAATATTGAAGCTTATACTTATAGTAGTAAGAGACCAGCAGATTCCTTCCTCAGCTTCAGTTAGTCTGAATTGTTTTCATTCAGTTCACTGAAATATTACTATACGAGACACTAAACACTTTAACACTACACTCACAAAACATATAATAATCGTCGTCTCAAAGACGTAATGACAGCTAAAAAAAACGCAAAACATATACAAACAATTACGAAAACTAGTAACACTACAAACGTAACCTCAAAATTTAGTTTTTAAAACACAGCGCTTTAGAACGACTATTCACTGTCCACGTGTGCTGTACTAGCGCAGCCCAGCCAGACGAGGTTTGCAGGAACAAAGTACACCACGGGCTTAGCATAGCGCTGGCATAGAGAAATATCAACATAGCCTCTGTTTTCCGAGCTGAATGCTATTCTACCGTAAAGGAACCAGCTTCTAGGTGGTGTATGCACCCACAAGCGTCGCGCCAATAGTTGATATTTAGAAAATTAGAAAAAAGGTCGATATCTGGCTTTTCTGTGTAAATATGCATTCAAATATGTAATTATATAAAAATCCGGGCTTTAGTTATTATAAAGGGTGATTTCTCACCTTACAAAATTTCTAACTTTGGGCCTACACTTTACCTTCACAATTCTTTAATTTAGCTTAATATGTGCTATTATTATTAAACAACAAAGTGCACTGTATAAATTTGGTCCCCTTCTGGTTACTAATCTATTTGTTTCTGACATTATTCCTTTTATACTGAATTTGTGGCTTAGGCCATTAGAGGTTTTTCAATACTATTTTATAATTTACATTTATTATTACTTAAACTCTGATTCTGAACCCTTTTTTTCTGATTTTACTATTTACTAAACGAGTCTGGACCCTTAACATTATTTAACAAATGGTTACAATAAAATCCATTAACAATATCATTCAAAATACTGCCTCCATGGCCTATTTTACAATTATTAATTGACAAATAATATAATTAGTATTAATATAATAACCTGATGGTTTATACATAACAATACTGGAACTAAAATATTCAACATGTTAGTTGCAAATAACCTAATAAGAACAGAATCATCCGTCATGCTATGTTTTAAGCATCGCTTACATGGTTAAATCTTGTATTTTACAATTAGCCACAATCATTAGTTAACTGGCATACTATTCAGCCATCCCACTAATCTTAACCAGTACTACTAATCAGTGATTAGATTATTGTTCATGGGTTTTTGGTTCCTAATGCATCACCTTCTGATTCTGCTCATAGGCTCCAACTATTTCTGACAACATGGTTCATGAATGTTACCTATAAGCTTTAGCATGAAACACAAACATAACTAGTCATGCCAAAACCTTTGTAAACATCTTAACATGATCTAAAACCCCCATCACAACTCATTATTAACGTGGTCCATAGGTTTTCTTTATATAAAAGTATTTAACCCACACTTCTGCCATTACCCCCTCGCTGACACTTTTTGTGTTAGGGAATATCACTGGTGCTTCACTGACACTTTATTAGTTGGGTGTTTGTTTTTTCGCACTATCTAATATCAGGGATCACTAGCTTTCACAGTCTGTTTCTGTTTGCTTAGTAAACTACCTTTATCCCACACTCTTTCACATCAACATAATTACAAAAGTTTTGTACGTTATTTTATATTTATTTTACATTTTGATCGGTTTATTAACTACCTGCATTGTATTTTTACTTTTATTATTTGTATGAGGCAGTCTTTCTTTTCTATAATTAAAGTTTTTTATTGATCTATGTTGATAGCATAGGCGACTCTGCCTACTATCATTCCTACTGAATTGAGCAGTTATAGCTTTGGGACAGGGTTACTATTATGTTGCATTACAACATCCATCACTAAACAGCCAAAGATTTGTACACTGAGCCCCTACTTTATTCTGTATAAAGTGGTTTAAACTAGATATGACCTCGTTCGCACCATGTCCTGCGTCACATTCGGACCACATGTAAAAATAGGCTTGATCACCCCCTTGGTAGTAATGGTGGAGTCCAAAGGTGTACAGCCATAGCTGTCTAAGGTAAAATATCTCATTCACAGGCAAATGAGGTACTAGTACATGCTGCATGAAATCAAAAACTAAACACTCAACTGTTGGATCTTTTTTAACAGTTTCCTGTGCTTTTTTTAAGTTACTGTAAAAGGTATTGGCCATTACTTTATGAAGCCTTAGGCGATTCTCAGTAGTTTTAGTTTCTTGTTGGTTCATTTTGGTTTTGAGCTTACACTTAAGTTCTTCGCAAAGATTACAAACATCGGTCTTGGGCCTACCAAATTTTAAATTGAAATGTTCAATATAGTAGTTTCTATAAACATTTGCCTATCTCTCTCTCAGTAAGTTTGTTGAAGCATTTTTTTTTTTGCATCTGAAACAATTGAATACAGGCTTTATGAGTTTTCAAATAAACCAAGTAGGATCATTAACCTCCACCCCAAACACAACAAAATTCATATTTGTTTATTTTAACATTGTTTAGTTCACAGTAATGCAGTTTCCCCAAGTCGAATTTTATTGAATATAAAAATAGTAAACTTACCCACAATCTAGTCCTGTTCATCTTTTAGGAACCAGTTGCCCTTTCCATCCAACATGCTCTTCTCCTTTAGCCTTTTTAGCTGGTATTTCATTCCTTTTCCATTTTTCTGGGTTTCTTTTTCTTCTTTTATTGAACGACTCATTATTGGAAGACTCAGGAGAACTTTCACTTGATTCACTTTCACTCATATTAAACTACTTTTAAGCACACGAGATTAAACAATCATAATATTTTAAACACAGGGTACACATTCACAGAGAAGAGGTTAGAATGGTTTGTAAACAAACTAACAGAAACAGCAGTCAGCTGGCTCTCAGCTGACATGAACATGGCTACCAACCTCATGGAAAGAAATGCCCATGTACGTTGTACTTGGGCAGCTCTTGACTTGAGGTTGATTTTATTTCTCATTTAAAACCAGTCAAACATTTTGTACTTGGGTTACTTTTGCCTTCACAATATCCACCTTTGGTTGTAGAATGAAATGGTGGTCTTAACTCAATTTCGACAAAAATGTCACTTAGGCAGTTCTTGACTTGACCCATTCAATTATGACACAGTACAACAGTGACACTAGTGTAATCTCTTGGCTTTCACTGGTACTATCGTTGTACATTGCTGCAGCTTTATACTGCACTATATACGAGACTGTAGGGTGACATAACCTGGAAATTTCAATTTTTTTGAGTTGTGCCACTATTGTTGTCAGTGAGCGAATTATGATACCTAGCTTAATCAGTACACACACTGTAATGGTACAATTATGGTACAGTTTGTAATTACCCTAAATATGGTATATAAAACCATAAATATTGTATTCCTCAGTTTGGTCAAAATTAAACAAACATTAAATAACCTGTATGAATTTATCGTGAGTGGACTGTATAATATTTGCCAGGATTTTGACCGATTCGTAGCAAAAAACGTGAAACATCACAAAAAACAGTATGTCATTTAATGCGATAAAAGAGACGATCCTTGATGATGTCAGCAGCCAAGAATTTGTTTTTGTAAACAACATATATTGTCAACAACTGAACAATGAGGCAGTGACGTAGATTCACCCCACCTCGGAAATATGTAACAAAGACTCGGCGTCATTTCATCAGCAACAGTGATCGCAGCCGGCCGGCAATTCGTTCACTAATAAGTGAATTTTAACTTCTGAACCACTAGAAGTGGTTAATAAACTATTTAAATAACTACAGTGTACTCCAAGATGTGACCGGTAAAATATCGACGAACTCGCGGCACGCGAAGTTCGCAAAACAACAGACATCCAACTATTTGGTGAGAACGTTCCAGCAACACATATATATATATTTTATTTCCACATCAAACTTAATTTGAAATGACCAAAATAACAAATAACAGAAAGTAAATTCAAATATTTAAAATTTTAATTTTCAAAATGAGCTCATAAAAATAATAAAGAATTGTACCAGAATGAGAGAGAGAGAGTGAGAGGGCGAGTGGGTAATTTCTAAGTGCTGGGTTGTGTGACAAAGATATTATTCATATATTATTATTATTATTCATATTCATATGATACTATATAATCTATAATACATGTCATGATTTTGGAGGGTAAAATTATTTATAAAACGCCCATGGCGTAATATGTGGGTTCTAATCGTTTTTTCAATATGTATACTAATACTAATTTTCAAGTTACATACTAATAAAAGTAATTTATATATGGTATTTTGTGTATGTTTTATTTCAGGTAATCTATTTCATAACAACCTCGTTCGCTTAACACGAAACTTGGCCCGTAAAGTAAATTAAATATCAGCTGTTAGTAATTCCCCAACATGGCGCCCGATAGTAAATACAATAATTACTGTTATTGTGTATTGGTAAAATACAATTATATAAATAATACCAAATTTGATTAATAACAGATGGCTTCTGGAACAGGGACTCTGGATAATATAGTTTTATACAGAGTAAGCCTACGAGGTGAATGGAAATAGTTATCTGAGGTAATATAGAAATTACGTAAACATAACCAAATTTTACGAAGTTAGGTTATACGATTGTATGCATGCGTGTATTGTAAAATTGCAAACATGAGTACAAATGATAATATTACAATAGAAACCAGTACCGTTGAGGTACATTTAACTAGTGAAATGGATGTTCAGCCAACTCCAATTAGTCAGATTGACGAAGCAGATACACCTGTATCTGTTGTATATGTAGAAACCGAGAAGGTCTCTACATCAATTTCACTTAGTCCAGAAAATAAAACAGATGAAAGTAGTGCCATGATGCAATTACTATTAAAATTAGACAAAAAGTTAGATGAGCAAAAAAGCGATTCTAATATCAAATTTACAAAATTGAATGACAAGTTTGATAGTTTTGATATCAAGTTCAATGAACTTAAAAATGAAATCAAAATAGGTCATGATAATCTGGTTAAGAAGGTTGACAAGGTAATCACAAAACTAGACGAGAGTTTAAGTCTATTAGAAACCCAGAAGGTAAATAGTACCCAGAAAAATGAAGTACTGACTAATAACGTAATTAAAAATGATAATGTGAATAATGAATTTACAGATAGTAAGAATATTACAGGTAGTAAGAATATCATGTTAGAAAATGATAATGAAAGTATTATGAATGATAATGAAATGTTTGAGTGTATTGAGTCAGAAAGAGAGTTGAGAGAAAGTATTTTTGTACAAGGAGTGCAGGGGGTAGAATTTTCTTTTGATGTTGTGTTAGGGGGTGAAGAAAAGTCTTCACGAATTTTTTATAAGGATAAGAGTTCCTTCAATTTATATTTGGAAGACGAAAGGTCTACAAATAAAGTTTCTTGGTGTTTTTGTGTACCTAATAAGTGGTGCAATAATTTTATGATAGGGACCCCTGCATATTTGGAGAGAGAGAATGTAATTTGGTGTTATGGAGAGAAATGTATTAAGAGAGAAAGTATAGAGAGATATTGTGAGAAAAAGAACGTAATAAAATTTTTTAAAGTAAATAGAAATTATAGAGAATTGATAGCAAGGTTAGGCTTAGATAAGGTGGATGAAAATAATGAATACTTACCTTATAGTAACAATGAAATTGAAATAACAATAAATGAGAATAATGGTATTAAGTACTTACCTGTGGTAGAAAATTATGAGGATAATTATAAAATAAATAACCAATTAATGACATATGATATTACTGAGATAAACGGAACCCTACTCGATCGTGACTTGAAATATTTGTTTGATAACAGTTTTATAAATGAACATGAATATAATGTTACTATTCATAAAATTTATTTATTAAGTAATAAATCAAATAGACCTAAGATAAGAATGTTGTTCAACGATGGAGGATAGACTGTTTCAATTGTGTAATGAACATTAAAAATATATGTGTAAAGTGGTATTGAATTGGACTGCTATGGACTGAGTTTGATAAATAACAAAATAATGAGTTGGAGTGTATATTTTTCATTGTTTTATATGTATTTATGTATCAATGTATTTATGTGATTTTGATGTATTACAGGTATATTTTATGTACACCAGTATGTATTATTATGTATTTTAATAATTAACATGTTTAATAATAATATTTTTTTTTTAACAATTGAATAACAATTAAAGAGTAATCATTCTTTATGACTAAAAAATTATGGTACAAAAGAAAGTTGTACTTTATAACAGAAGTAAATTATTAATTAATAGAAAGTTTTTAATGAAGTTGTATTATTCCTCAATATGTAATGAAGGTAATTACTAATGAATAATTAAATAAATGATTAAATAAGAATATATATACTTGAATTTGGAGAGGTATTGTTATAAGTAGGTGAGAGAGGAATTATAGCTGTTAGTAATAAGACAATTGTCAATGATTAAAGTAAGTTGTTTAAACAGGAATAGAGCCTTGGTATGGTTAGAAGCAGGTGAGTTTAATTAATGTAAAGGGAGTTAGATAGTTAAGAGAATTTGGAAGTAAATAATACAAAGAGAATTATTAGATATTTAGGGACACAGTAGTTAGTGATTATTTGTAGAGGTGAATAAAGTAAAGGTATAAACATATATTTGTTATTGATGATATTCTGTAGTGGGGGTGAGGTGATAAGGAGTAGCCAACCAATAGTGTTGTGGCAGGTAATAGCGTAGTTTAAGGGAGTGTTTGCCGAATTATTTGGAAGGGCAAAATAATATGAATGTATATAGCCAGTTAGGGAACACCCAACCCATTGCAAAGACGAGCGGTGCCATAGGATTTAAATGAAATTAGTAAAGATGTTTATAATTGAGATATTGGTGTCATGATAGGTAAATTTGGTGGTTAGTTAGAAGAAGGTGAGTAAGATTATAATAAGTAAAAGTATAGTGAATGTAGGAGTCATCCAGACTAAACAATGATTAGAAGGTGAAAGGTTAGGTAGTTAGGTAGGTAGAAAATTCAGAGTATAAAGGTAATGAAAAATGAATAATGTAATAATAAGAATCTGAATATTAATAATAATAATAATAAATTTGAAATAAATATTAACAATTATAATAAATAATAATTGATGTCTAAATAATTAATTAACTGCAATTGTAATTTTTTAACTTAAATGCAACTTCAAATAAATTATGCAAATGTTAGTGCATATCTTATAGTGTAAATCTTAATCAAGATTATTTTATATTATATTAATAAAAATGAATAAATTATTTCAATGTATTAAATGTATCAATGTGTATTATTATGTAATTATTATGTATAAATGTATTATGTATTTATGTTATAAAATTTTTAACATGATGTAGGGAAATAATGTGTATGAAGGGATAAATATAATTGGCGCTGTTAATGCCATAATTTTACCTGTTAATAATGATAATAATAAAGATAATAATTTTATTTTAACCATTCAATGAGATTTATAAATAAATAATACCATACAGATTTATTAATTCTTTTATATCAATATAATTTGTTTTTCTCCATGTTTGGGAGATTTATAGTGGAATTTTCATATTTTCAATTAGACTTTAATTCTTTTTATATCAATGTGTTTCTTTTATAATTACAATAATTATAAAATGGAAAGAGATAAATATTATCGATAGAAATCGAAACAATTTATAAATTCAGGGTTGTCAATATGGAGAAAGGAAATTCTTTATAATTCTTGGGAGTTACGTTTTTAGTAGGATAATTTTTATAACTATATCTTAGTATTATAACTATATCAAGCAAACCCAGTGCTTATTAGCACAAACCAGCACCTAGCTAAGGGGAACCAGATCAGTTGAGGATAGAGTAATTTACCAAGCCACTATTTTAATATTTATCATTTATTGTTTCAGTGTTTGTTGAGATGACAGCGGTCCAGAGCTGGCCAGAGCGTCCGAGCAGGGCGTTAAGAGCCTAAGTGGCCTTATGGTGTTGGGATCTCGAAGGAGAAGTCCAGTAAGGTCATGTAGGTACTGTCATCATCATCAGACCAAGGATGAGTTATTATTTTTTTTATATAAAATTGTAAAGGGGTTGTGGCGACTTATCCTGGCTGATCCCTTTAGGATGTATGAAAGGGTCAATGAAAGTTTTTGTGCTTCGACACACAATCTTTCATTGAGGGGGTTTTGTAATGGTACAATTATGGTACAGTTTGTAATTACCCTAAATATGGTATATAAAACCATAAATATTGTATTCCTCAGTTTGGTCAAAATTAAACAAACATTAAATAACCTGTATGAATTTATCGTGAGTGGACTGTATAATATTTGCCAGGATTTTGACCGATTCGTAGCAAAAAACGTGAAACATCACAAAAAACAGTATGTCATTTAATGCGATAAAAGCGACGATCCTTGATGATGTCAGCAGCCAAGAATTTGTTTTTTTAAACAACATATATTGTCAACAACTGAACAATGAGGCAGTGACGTAGATTCACCCCACCTCGGAAATATGTAACAAAGACTCGGCGTCATTTCATCAGCAACAGTGATCGCAGCCGGCCGGCAATTCGTTCACTAATAAGTGAATTTTAACTTCTGAACCACTAGAAGTGGTTAATAAACTATTTAAATAACTACAGTGTACTCCAAGATGTGACCGGTAAAATATCGACGAACTCGCGGCACGCGAAGTTCGCAAAACAACAGACATCCAACTATTTGGTGAGAACGTTCCAGCAACACATATATATATATTTTATTTCCACATCAAACTTAATTTGAAATGACCAAAATAACAAATAACAGAAAGTAAATTCAAATATTTAAAATTTTAATTTTCAAAATGAGCTCATAAAAATAATAAAGAATTGTACCAGAATGAGAGAGAGAGAGTGAGAGGGCGAGTGGGTAATTTCTAAGTGCTGGGTTGTGTGACAAAGATATTATTCATATATTATTATTATTATTCATATTCATATGATACTATATAATCTATAATACATGTCATGATTTTGGAGGGTAAAATTATTTATAAAACGCCCATGGCGTAATATGTGGGTTCTAATCGTTTTTTCAATATGTATACTAATACTAATTTTCAAGTTACATACTAATAAAAGTAATTTATATATGGTATTTTGTGTATGTTTTATTTCAGGTAATCTATTTCATAACAACCTCGTTCGCTTAACACGAAACTTGGCCCGTAAAGTAAATTAAATATCAGCTGTTAGTAATTCCCCAACATGGCGCCCGATAGTAAATACAATAATTACTGTTATTGTGTATTGGTAAAATACAATTATATAAATAATACCAAATTTGATTAATAACAACACATCCACACAAGCATGCACACAACAAAACCGCATAGAACAAAATGTATATAACTTGAATTGCCTGTATTACAGTATTGGTAATTCACAAGCATAAATAACGCAATAACTAGTACTTACAGAAACAATTATGTGACCACAAATTACACATGTCATGTACGGTTCGAACTCATCTGCAATCGCATCAAGAAGAGGCCCATCCAGTTTTAATACGAGCATCTCTGTAAAATAGAAAAACAAACTAAATCACGCAGAAATGTTCAATCTGTTCATTTTAATTTTAAAGCTGTGATCTCACACACCTCGTTACTAATAAACATTAATATTCATATACCTATAAGACAACCATCTGGATACACAGAAGGTGCCTTTAACTCTGTGACGCATGACCCAGAAAGTGGTACTTTCTTTTCAAACCTTGGCTGAGTATAAATATGAGGGAGCAGAAAAGCCAGCAAAGTTTGGTTTTATAAGGCGATTCACTGTGCGTTTACCATAAAATGATTGTGACTGGACATCTGTAGTTATTGTGTGTGCGCTTAGAGACTTGTAATATTTACTGTGACACTGTTAATTACATGACACTCGTTGTTCGTTATGTTAGTGTCTGTTGGACAATCCTGAATTTCAAGAACTGTTGTATGTGTTTATTTAAACCATCATTAAAGTTATAAACAGCGATTTCATCTGGTGTCAATTATTATGTTTTCACAATTCAAACACAATGGATACATGAAACTGTCACCGTAACATTAATTGGTTTAAAATGGATGCACACACATACTCTCTCTTTCAAGCACATGAAATATTAACAGTTATTTTATTTACTAGGGAGCTATGATGGATCCCCTCGTGTGTACAAAATCTCTTCTCCAGAGACTAGTGGACAGAAGGTATTGGTGGGGGGGGGGGGACAAGAACAAAAGCTCCTTGATCAAAGTTCTGAGACAAGAATTTTATCAACTGGAATACGAAGAAATGCATGGAGCTTTCTGGCCATATTGGAAACCTACTAGGAAAGGGATGATTATAGGGGTTATTTACTGGACCCTCCCCAGAGTCCAATATAAGATCTCCAGAAAATCACAGTTGAACCTCATGAATGTTGGGAGGAACAGGCTATAAAAGGAGTCACCTGGCCTTATGACATTCACCACTATTATGGGGTTTCGAGAAACATCTGGTCCCATAGAAGTCAATAACCAAATACTGACATGGTAATCCCGTAAGTCCAGTTGCTGCAAAGGCAGCCAACTACCTTTTCTTGCTATATTTTCACAAAATTTATGTTGTAAAGTACCCTCAATCGTGAGTAAAGAGGTTTTTGATGAATCTAAGAAGTGATGACCAACTAATCCAGAATTTACTACTTTCCTTTTAATTACTTCAGCTCTGGAATTTTAAATACAAAGAACTTCAAGGGAGTTTTGGCCCGAGTTCACAATAAACACTCAAGCTATGCTAGCAAAAGCATCATTTAGATCAGTTACTGCATTTAACAGAGTATGTCTGTTGGTAAGTCAGAGAGGCCAGAGAGCATTAATCTGTTCGTTATCATCTCAGCTACACCTGCCATGGGCTACAGCCACTTTAGCAACCTTGGTGAGTGACTATAGTTACGGTACTTATATTCTGCACACTCTTTGTTTTTAAACAGAAGCACTTAGATCCTTTTTGAAACAGTAAAGTATCAACTCAAGTCAGATACTGACTTAGTCATTGCTAAAAGCATGATTCAGAGTCATCGCTTAGTTGCTTTTAGATTAACAAACGTTGAATTTCATCAGGAAGTATCATACCTGGCCAAGTTGGAGCTAAAGTAAATCTCCAATAAACACCCAACAGAGAAAATTAGTTCAGGTTCAATGAACTAACACTTAGTATCATTCCCACTCATTATCCCAACAATAATTTCGAGTTACCAAGGAGGAAACAAAAGTTATGACACTGTAGAAAATTGCCCAGTTCTTTTGGAAACAGTAACGAAGAATACTATTCTGGTGTCGAGCTTTAGCTGCCTGGGTTGAGATAACACAAAGCAGTGACGTTGTAGAAAATTTCCCAGTTCTTTTGGAAACAGTAACGAAGCATACTATTCTGGTGTCGAGCTTTAGCTGCCTGGGTTGAGATAACAAAAAGCAGTGACGTTGTAGAAAATTTCCCAGTTCTTTTGGAAACAGTAACGAAGCATACTATTCTGGTCTCGAGCTTTAGCTGCCTTGGTTGAAATAACAGAAAGCATGTGACGGTACAATTCTGGTACCCTAATAAATTTGTAAACCTGTGGTTCCAAACATAATTATTGTAATTTTATTTTATAACAATTTTTAATAATAATAATTTTATTTTGTATTCCCTATAAAAGTTTTGGTGAGAATTGTCAACAATGCAATATTAAGTTAACAGGATTTATGTCGAATTCAGTGGAAAATTACAAATGTAACAAAAAACTGTTTGTCACGATAACAAGTAAACAAGTCAAGCCCATGATTACGTCAGACGAAAGAATGCAAGGCGCATTGTATTCAACTGGGCTGGGCCGTTGAACAAAGAACCAGTGACGTTGTTGTTGCCCCACCTCTGCAATACACAGTGGTGAAACATTGTCATTTTTCGTCCAGACAGTGAACCGTGCCGGCCGGCGTATTCACTAAGGGTGGTATTACACCACCAAAAGTGTATTAATAACAGTGGTACATTAACCCATTTTGAGTTAGAACATCAGCAGAGTGTAATTCACAAAGCAACGCCAAAAAATCTGGCAAAAGTGTGATCCAGGGGGGGATGCTACAATAGAGAGCATGTGCCCAAAGATGATGTGACAGTCCAGATTTTAGTATGTGCAGCCAAAGAATCTGGCAAAAGTGTGATCCAGGGGGGATGCTACAATAGAGAGCGTGTGCCCGAAAACGATGTGACAGTCCAGAATCAAAGAATTCGAGGTGTTCGATGTCCTACACAAAAGTGCAGCTAAGTACCATTGGCTACAACGAATTTTAATATTCAAAATTATAGATGACCATTTAATTCATTAAAATAACAAAACTAACTTTTTATAATGAGCTCATAATAATTGTACCAGAGAGTGAGAGAGAGAGAGAGAGAGAGAGAAAAAGAGTGAATGATCAGATATTATTAACAAGTGCTCAGTTGTGACAATTTTTACGTAAATTTATACATATATATATATATATATATATATATATATATATATGTTTAACATTGTAACATTTTAATATTATGTATTTTGGAGGGCAAATGAAATGTTTAAGGGAATTTTTGACTTAATGTAACGGCGTCTCATGACGTAACACCTATTGGGTGTATAGAAGCGTGCGTATTTCACATGTTGTGTAATTAAAGATGTTATTAAAAGGTAATGTCATTTGGTAAACATTTCAAGCAAGAGTCATTATTTCAAATAACACTTTCCGCTACTTTGAGTTTCGCTTAAACGAATTCTGGCCTTAAGGTAAGCAAAATTTCATTGCTTGTAATGATGGCGCCCGGAACAAAAGTTGAATAAAATTATTGATATTACATAGTAAGATTTATTGGTCAGTAATAAAATAATATAACAAGCAGTGATGTTAGAAAAATGTATACACTTCTGAAAATTTTGATCAATTACATATTACAAATCAAAAAATTAGAAGTGTAAAGTCAAACTGAATTATCACTGTTGAACATCAATATAGAAAAATTATTCCGATTAGCACTTTCAAGCTTCTCAGCTCGTCAGATCAGAAAATTTTCCAAGCTGAGAAGCTTGAAAGCGCTAATCGGAACAATTTTTCTATAGTGGTGTGCAACAGTGATAATTCTGTTTGTGGTTATAACCACTAACACAACTTTCTTAATTAAAATCAAACTGTCCAAAACTGGTGTTTTGCACTTGTGTCTCCAATGCCATTATACAGAAACAAGTTGCTGATACTCATTGAAGAGGTCAGATATAGTCTGCAGGCAGCTGAGTTATGGTTTCTATAGAATCTAAATGACTCCAAGTGATGGTATGGAAAGTAGAGTATTCAAAATATGATATCTATAGGCTCCTTAATAAACTCAATGAGTCCAGATAATTGGTGCAGCATGGTCAGCAACTGATTTCCACTAAAAACATTGTTCGGTAGAGCATGGAAGACATAATCTTGTCCTTGTGTAGCTTTTGTTGTATTTTTTGTTTTACACATACACTTAAATATACACAAAATTAAGTACTTAATTAAGCTGCAAAGTTTAAAATTGTCAGTTTTAAGTATTCTGAGTTGACAACACTGCTTTTGGCTACATCCTGGCTCAGACTAATAGATGATCACTCATTCTTCACATGTGTCTTTACCAATTCACATTGAACTGCAGAATCTAAATGCTCACTCGCTGTCATATGCAATTTTCTTCAGCTTCTTGTGTGTAACATTATTTGTTTGTGACTTGTGTGTGTGTATATATATATATATATTGCAACACATCTTTTTATGATTTCTTTCATTATGGATTATGAGTTTTACATGGACCTGGTTAGGGTATACCATGCCAACACTTACCTGCAGTATATGGTACTTTTCTGCTTTGCCGGCTATTAGGTGTGGGATTTGGGCTTATTAGGTATCAGGTAACGAGTTGGGACGATGTGTTTCCAAAAGAATTATTTTAGGAAGCTGAGTTGTATAAATTGTGAATAAATGAAAACTACCTTTTTAGTCTATCATTCCAATGATTATAATTGTCACCCTCAAGGTGCTTACCTTTAAACAAATCATAATAATACAAAGAATTTCAAATATTTAACACGATTTACGGCGGGTTCCACTAATTTATATTCTTTCTTGAATATTACTTTACATATATTTTCTCTAGTGATATATTGTTATAATGCTTACGTCTAACAATCACATATTAAAATCATATATCTTAGTACATCATTTATAAGTTCCTGAAAATAAGACATACAATACACAGTATATACACAAAACATATAACATGGAAATATACACACATATATGGGCAGTTTCACACTGTCTGCCTGTAATTATAATTCATTTATAAAAATCATTTTTTTTTATATTGAATTTAATTATTTAATAAAATGGAAATACTGAATTGATTTCATTCTATGAAATCCGTAACCCTGTTCTTTATACATGAGAAAATAAAATACGAACTTTTTAAATGAATATAACAAGGGTTATAGTTATCGTTATCTCTATGGTAATTATTATTAATATAAACACTTTTATTAAGGGTAACTCCCTTTTAATTATTCTACTCTTTATCCTGCTTGGCTATCAACAATAATTAATATGAAACAATAAAATTTGTGACATCTAATATCTTGATAACACTCTTAGAGCTTCTCTGCACTCTCCCTTAATTTATCACATTTAATATATCAAATATAATTCTTTATACAGTGCACAATCTCATGAAAACATTTGCTTAGAGTCTTTCTGCACTCTTATTAACATATTATTATAATAATCACACATTATCTAAATGTTCTGTCTTTTCGAATAAATGTCTCTATATGATATACAGTACAACATTTAAAAGTGTCTTTAGGCTTTAGTCATACCGCCTATATAATTAAATGTTTATTAATTATTTAAAACTGTTCAATTTCGCTTATAGCGGCTTTTCATTTACTTTTTGTGTTTTACAACATTATTATGAACCCTGAACCATATCAGGTCACCTGTTTTGATGATTTCATGTTACACAGATGTACACGGGTCTCAGGCGTCGGCGTTGAGTACAGCTATTCCTCTCGAAACCTCCGTCAGCGTCGCTTAGCGGTGTATGAACAGCTAGGCTAGGCGTCGTTCCTTTATCGTCATGGACACAGCGTCTCTGGCCTCGGGTATAGTCTGATGTCCGTAGTACGTAGTTGTAGTAACTCAGGTGTCTGCCGGTCTCATTGAAGCGTCTTCTGCAGCGTATCGTTCCGTGTGTACGACTCAACGAATACTTTATGAATGCGCCAGATGCTCGTTTTTGCTCACTGTTTATAGGGCAAAGCCACGTGTGCAAATGAGTTTCTATCGGCGAATATCTCAACAATCCTTTATTTATTTAGGTAACAAAGTTGTTTGTTAGACGTGTCTTGAACACAGTTATTAGCTATGTATACACGCGATCTTTAATTAGCACCGCGAAAGGTGTGAAATAGTAAAACGCTTATAGTTCACGACACTCTCACTATCTCGTTATGTGTTTGGTGTCTAAATAAAGCTACATTTCCGCACTATTCACTGGTCAACCTAGTTCTTCTTAATCTTTTGTCATTTTTTTATTATTTAAGTTTTAAAACACTTCTGACATGTGCCGACAAAATTATACATATTTATGCAGGTGGACTGTTATCTGTTTTGTTTGCTATATAAAATCTTATCTGTACCCTTCTAAATGTACAATTGTAGCAGATAACGCTTATTATGCGTACTCCAGTTAGAACGATAAACATTGATAACAATGTTTTGTTATAACACTCCCCCACTTGCTTTAAAAAAATTGTTTTGTGCTTTACAGAACATTTTTTTTTTTTTTTTTTCTATGTTTAGTACATACACAGTCAGTTATATTACATGTTTATTAGAAAGAATATAAAATCTTATCTTAAAGTAACAATCACATATGGGTATTATTGGATATAATGACGCAGAGATGACGCATGGTACTTTCCAACGTCCTTTTTCTTCACTGGGTCATATACCATGTAGGTGTGTGGTCCTAGACGACTCCTTAGTTCATATGGGCCACAGAATAATCTGAAGAATTTCTTGGAAGTGTTTAATATACTACTTCCCACAGGATTTGTCTTTATCAATACCTTATCACCAATCTGGAATCTTGTCAATCGGTGAGTTCTATTATACCGGTCTCTCCTTTTACCTGCTTGATGATATAACTGTCGTTCAGCTCTGTTTATTTTTATTTGAATTGGCAAATCTACATTATAATTTTCCGGTTTATTAATCATGTTGTGCCAGAATCTTTTAGGTATTTTATTCTCACTTAATTCTAACGGTGTGTATCCTGTAGCTTCACTATAATTGTGATTCATTGCATCTTCGAAAAATTGTAGATAGTCAGGCCATTTACTCTGTTGATTGTAGCAATATAACCTCATGTACTTGCCTAACTCTCTATTTATTCTTTCAGCAAGATTAGTTTGTGGATGCCTTATGGATGTAAGTACAGGTTTTATACCTTGTCTTGTCAATGCGTCCTTCCATAATTTATTACCAAACTGCTTACCTTGATCTGTCAACACTTTATCCATTTTTCCATACTTTGGTATATACTTCTGGGTGATGACGTTCAGAACAGATTTCATGGTGGGTCTTCGTACAGCATATAACTTTACTAGCTTGGTAAACACATCTACCGTCACAATTATATGGCGGTACCCACGACTTGATCGCGGGAGTGGTCCAAGGAAATCAAGTGCAACTATATCCCCCTTCTTCTTAGTTCTGATACTCCCCATTTCAACGCAAGTGTTTAAATTCGGATGTTTGGCTGTTTGACAATCATGGCATTTCCTAACAATTATTTTAATTTTTCTGAACATATTATTACAGGTGAAGGCTTCTTTCATAGTTAAATAGCACTTCAATGGAGATCCATGAGCTAGACTACGATGACATGGCATAATTAATTGCTGTAACATGTCATGAGATAGCACAACTTTCCAATCATAATTAATAAGCTTAAATAAAATTCCATCTTTCACACAATAATTTATAGGTAACGGATTATTTTTTATATTCTGTAATCGCTGATCTTTATCTTGCTCTCTAGCGAGATTACGTAGTAATTCTTGTACTTCTCTCTCGGGTTTGTATGTTATGTTGCTAAGTACCCTGACATCTTGTGGTTTAGCTTCATGTGTTTCTATACAGACTCCAGAATGTAGTCATTGATTTTCAGTCTTCGATGTGGATGGTTTATTACGTTCATCAGTGTTTCTCGGTGTCTCTTTCTGTTTTTTCTCAACGGTAATCGCCTGCGTATTTGCATTCCTATCGGATGTCCATGGTTTCGAAAATCGTTTCGACGAATTCGGCCATCGGTAACCTCCTTTGTAATTACCTCTTTCATTATTTTGCTCCTGCTTCTCATATGTTCGTCCATCTTCATGGCGTCTATCATATGATACATTTTTGTTTTTCGGATATTTTTCCTCGTCTGTACGTCTATCTTCTCTGCCTTTATCTTCTTGGCGATATCTTTGCGAATACCACGTACCTCTATCTTGATTTTGGTTCCGGTTATCTCGCTGAACTCCTCTTGGTGGGTCTCGTTCACGGATTACACCCTCCATCTGTGTTAAAAGTATTAATAGATCTTCAATGGTAGCTATACCCTGAACATGTATAGCTAGTTGGATGTTCCTGCTGAAATGATTAGCAAGCTTAATGACTAATTCTTTTTGTGATAAAGCGGGACGTAAATGTTTACTCCTCTCTACTAACATAATGACGTATTCATCTTCAGACAGCTTACCTGGATTATATTTACCAAATTCCAGTGTATTTCGTATTCTCATTTGTATGTATTCATTCCAATACCTCCGTTCGAATGCTAGTTTAAATTCTTCATACGTTTTTAAATCGTCATTCACCATCGTGAACCAACTGGCTGCTGCATCTTTTAAGTAACGGCTTACAAAGTCTATTTTATCTTTGTCACTGAGAATAGATCCAATACTATCTATTTCTTTCTCACATTTGATACGAAATTCAATGGGATTTTCCCCTCTGGATCCTCTAAAATAGTTAATGGGTCTCTCTTCTCTAGGTACGGTCGAGTATACTAACGCTTGTGTTGGTAGTCTTCTCACTTCTCGTGTAAGTCGGTCTACTTCACCTTTTAACTTGACTTCCAGCTGATCTACCCTGTTGTCATGGTGTTGGATAGATTTCTTGATGGTGTCGTCTGCTGCGGCGAGACTTTTTGTTTCTTCTTCAATTTTCATGGTCTTCCTGACATTACTCTGCACCAACTCGCTGATGACTTGTATCTTGGTATCTTGTCGATGCGTAATTTTTTCGAGTTTCTGGTCCAGTGTGTCGGCCATAGATTTAAAATTTTGTTGTAGTCTTTTTCGCTGCTCTTCGAAATTTTCATTCATCACCACCGCTTGTTGTTTTAGAGACTCTTTAACTTTACCTTCTAAGGTCTCCATTCGTTCCATAATTTCTACCTTACTTTCAGCATTATACGCGTATAGTTTCTGAATTTCTGACGTGCTTGCTTCCAATCTTCTCATAGTTTCAGACGTGCTTGCTTCCAATCTTCTCATAGTTTCAGCACCACTAGTTTTTATTTCTTCAAACCTTTTTACGTTTTCAGCGTTGCTGGCTTCTAACTTCTTCATTATGTCGGCTAAACTGACCTCTTGTTTATGTGCCATGTTTAATTTTAATTTGGTGAACCGATTTTAAAATATTTATTATTAATTTGTATATTATTAATTATTTGGATTATTATTAAATACTGTATTGGTAGTCATTTATTCATCAACATACAACCATTATCTTGGGCGCCTGTAGTATCAGTTTCTGATAACCACAATATTTATCTAAGCTCCCCTTTGTTTACTCTACTGATAACGCTAACTGTACGTTCTTATCAGCTACATTCAACATATAAATGCACGTTTTATAATAATTACACATCAACTCTAAATATTTGTTCTACGTGAATTTATATTTATTTAAATTCTTACTAATTTTTAGTTTTTTTTTTTCGTATTATGTTTTTTTTTTATTTATTTAATCGGGCCCCACGTTGGGCGCCATTTTCTTTTGCAACACATCTTTTTATGATTTCTTTCATTATGGATTATGAGTTTTACATGGACCTGGTTAGGGTATACCATGCCAACACTTACCTGCAGTATATGGTACTTTTCTGCTTTGCCGGCTATTAGGTGTGGGATTTGGGCTTATTAGGTATCAGGTAACGAGTTGGGACGATGTGTTTCCAAAAGAATTATTTTAGGAAGCTGAGTTGTATAAATTGTGAATAAATGAAAACTACCTTTTTAGTCTATCATTCCAAGGATTATAATTGTCACCCTCAAGGTGCTTACCTTTAAACAAATCATAATAATACAAAGAATTTCAAATATTTAACACGATTTACGGCGGGTTCCACTAATTTATATTCTTTCTTGAATATTACTTTACATATATTTTCTCTAGTGATATATTGTTATAATGCTTACGTCTAACAATCACATATTAAAATCATATATCTTAGTACATCATTTATAAGTTCCTGAAAATAAGACATACAATACACAGTATATACACAAAACATATAACATGGAAATATACACACATATATGGGCAGTTTCACACTGTCTGCCTGTAATTATAATTCATTTATAAAAATCATTTTTTTTTATATTGAATTTAATTATTTAATAAAATGGAAATACTGAATTGATTTCATTCTATGAAATCCGTAACCCTGTTCTTTATACATGAGAAAATAAAATACGAACTTTTTAAATGAATATAACAAGGGTTATAGTTATCGTTATCTCTATGGTAATTATTATTAATATAAACACTTTTATTAAGGGTAACTCCCTTTTAATTATTCTACTCTTTATCCTGCTTGGCTATCAACAATAATTAATATGAAACAATAAAATTTGTGACATCTAATATCTTGATAACACTCTTAGAGCTTCTCTGCACTCTCCCTTAATTTATCACATTTAATATATCAAATATAATTCTTTATACAGTGCACAATCTCATGAAAACATTTGCTTAGAGTCTTTCTGCACTCTTATTAACATATTATTATAATAATCACACATTATCTAAATGTTCTGTCTTTTCGAATAAATGTCTCTATATGATATACAGTACAACATTTAAAAGTGTCTTTAGGCTTTAGTCATACCGCCTATATAATTAAATGTTTATTAATTATTTAAAACTGTTCAATTTCGCTTATAGCGGCTTTTCATTTACTTTTTGTGTTTTACAACATTATTATGAACCCTGAACCATATCAGGTCACCTGTTTTGATGATTTCATGTTACACAGATGTACACGGGTCTCAGGCGTCGGCGTTGAGTACAGCTATTCCTCTCGAAACCTCCGTCAGCGTCGCTTAGCGGTGTATGAACAGCTAGGCTAGGCGTCGTTCCTTTATCGTCATGGACACAGCGTCTCTGGCCTCGGGTATAGTCTGATGTCCGTAGTACGTAGTTGTAGTAACTCAGGTGTCTGCCGGTCTCATTGAAGCGTCTTCTGCAGCGTATCGTTCCGTGTGTACGACTCAACGAATACTTTATGAATGCGCCAGATGCTCGTTTTTGCTCACTGTTTATAGGGCAAAGCCACGTGTGCAAATGAGTTTCTATCGGCGAATATCTCAACAATCCTTTATTTATTTAGGTAACAAAGTTGTTTGTTAGACGTGTCTTGAACACAGTTATTAGCTATGTATACACGCGATCTTTAATTAGCACCGCGAAAGGTGTGAAATAGTAAAACGCTTATAGTTCACGACACTCTCACTATCTCGTTATGTGTTTGGTGTCTAAATAAAGCTACATTTCCGCACTATTCACTGGTCAACCTAGTTCTTCTTAATCTTTTGTCATTTTTTTATTATTTAAGTTTTAAAACACTTCTGACATGTGCCGACAAAATTATACATATTTATGCAGGTGGACTGTTATCTGTTTTGTTTGCTATATAAAATCTTATCTGTACCCTTCTAAATGTACAATTGTAGCAGATAACGCTTATTATGCGTACTCCAGTTAGAACGATAAACATTGATAACAATGTTTTGTTATAATATACAAGTCACAAACAAATAATGTTACTGCTGTTAAAATGCACACAGTACATAATAGGGAGGTAATAAATTTTAAAAGAGAAAGGATGCAGATTTTGTATTGAATGTAACATATGTTTTAAAATGTAAACAAAAAACATTGGGATTATCGACTCACCCAGTCAACATAGAGGTCGATTCCTATATGATATAAAACAATATTCAGTTATATGTTATGAAAAGAATATATGAAATTGGAATGAATGTTATAAGAAGAGTAAAGAGTAATAAAATTATAATTTAATAAATAACAAATAGAATTACGAATATTAGAGGTAAAATAAAGATGTTTAATAAGAAATAGAAAAATGATATATGTTTTAATAGGTATATGATAAACAGATGTAAAGAAATTAGGGAATTATCAAAGGGGCAATTTGGTAAATTGTTAAAAAATTGTATTGTATAGTGATGAAGGAAATGTTTATTAGTCTTCAAATATATTTAATAAGAGTTACATCATGAGTCTAAAATAATATCTAATAAGAATAACATGAAGAGTCTTAAATTATATTCAACAAGAGTAACATTATAAGTCTAATGTTATTTTCAATAAGAGTAACATGAAGAGTCTAATTTAATATATAATGGTAACAGCATGAAGAGTCTAAAATTATATCTATAAGAGTAGCTTGAAGAGTCTAAATTCATAAAATAACATTTGTACATCATCAAGTTAATGTAACATGGAAAAGAAAATACATTAAAGGAATTTAATTTGTGATACCAGAGTTTTGATTATAATATTTAATAAATAAATAATATGACGAGAAATATAACAATATCCTTAATAGAACGATGATAGAAGAGGGAAATCCTGGACTGAAAAAGAGTTTAAGTGGCCATAAAGGATAATTAAGTGTTCCGAGGAGACATCTGTGTTGCAGTCGTCCTGGAGAGCGGCATTCAGCGGTGAGATCAATAAGAAATTTGTGTGAAGGAATAGATCACCAAGCCTGATATTACTTTTGAAAAAAGGTAAACAACAACCAGAAGTGAACCCGTGGCAGCTGGAAGAATTTAGAGTCGGTTAAGTTACATTAGTCTGGTATTTATTTTTTACATGGTTAATTCTCAAAATACTACATATTAACTGAATTTGGTTTGGTTTAAAGAAAAGAAAATATTAGATACAATCGTAAATACGATCAAACAGTTTAATAATCACTAACTCTGAGAGAAAGAGTTTCTTTACATGTACTGGTAAACAAAAAAACATAATAACAGTAGGTACATTTATTAATTATATTATCCTATTAAATAATTACAAGACTCATAAAAAAATACAGTACAATAAATGACGCATCCAACGTGGTGCAAATACTAAATATTATATTATATCAGTTAAAAAATTACAGTACATAAAATGGCACCCAACGTGGGGCAGATCTTAATTACAATACCTGTAATTAATTAAAGTACAATAAAATGACACAACCAACGTGGTGCATATAATAAATATTATTTTATCAGAAAATAATTACAGTACATAAAATGGCGCCCATACGTGAAAGCAAAGATTTTCGTTAAACCAGCACCAAATAACACAATTTTGTTAAATTTAATTAGCTTAAAACATTTTTTTCTTGTAATTAAATTAAGTTAAAGATTGTAAAATGGCTAACAAACCAGAGCAACGATATGAATTAAGGAGTAATAGTGCTGAAGAGGAAGAAACTGAAATGGAAATAATAGTAAGGGATGCTCAAGGGGACCAACCAAAAAAACCAACCCAACCAATAGATGTAAATTTCCAGGAGATGATGAGAATTATAATGGAAGGGAATAACAAAACCAGCGAAACATTATAGAAACAGATAAATGAGAAGTTGGATAAAAGCAATGAGAAAATGGACAAGAAAATGGATAGTAATAATGAGGAATTAAAGAAATAAATGAAAGAAAATAACGAAACAGTGAATGATAAAATAGAAAGCAGTAAGGAAACATTACAACAACAGTTGAAGGAGGAGATTAGACAAAGTAACGAAGAGTTAAAAGGACAATTGAAGGAAGAGAGCGAGAAAAATAGAGAGGAATTGAAACGACAGTTAGAAGAGTATAAGAAAGAAATAAGGAGTGATGAAATCCAGTCAATAGAAACAACGATAGAAGATGACAAGATAAATGTGGAAACACTGAATAAAATAACGGAGATAGAAATAATACCAAACGATCAAATCAGAGATCCAATAAATCAGAAAATGGAGAGTAGTAAGGAAATAGAAAATAAAGAAGATAAAAGTATATTATTAGATAAGAATAAACATAGCAGAAACAAAGAGAATAATAAGTATGTGGTAAAGAAGACGAAGAAAATAGGTAAAAGACGTCCCAAGAAACAGAAAAATACAACGGAAGAATTAGATATGATTAGGAGTGGGCTGGTTAATGTACGTAATCTCCCAATCGCTAATTACATAGAAAGAACAGAATTAAAAAATCATAGAAAAAACTTCAGGAAATTTATATTTAAAATGAATACATCAGGAAAAGAAAGAGATAATAAAATATCAGCTATATCATCAATAGTTGATATACCAGTGACATATTTGGTTAAAGAACTAGAGAATAAAGTGTTAAAAGTAGGCGAAGATACCATTGAAAATTTGGTGTTCGAAAAATTGCAGTACAGAGTGATCGAAACATATGTCATTAGGACAGAATTGATTTGAAATTCATCAGGAGGTCTTGAAATGAGTGAAGACTTTGCATCAGAAAAATCAGAATACAAGGTAGTAGTGATAAAGTGGACAAGGATAGAATTCATACTGAAAACAATAATAGTCCGGGCAAAAAGGATAACTTATGTATTTGACAATGGATGAACTAAAGATGAAAATATGGAAAGAAGGGACTGATTTTTTGGGCATGGACCACAGCAAACTAATAGAACAAAGATTAGGTTAATTAATAAGACAAACAACATAATATTGAAGTTATTACAAATAAAAATTTTTATTTTATGAATTAAAAGAAAGGAAAAGAACGCACCAAATTCAAAAAACGTAAGAACCTCTTACAGGATACTTCAGGGAAATTATTTTGAATCGATTAAGAAGAGAAAGACGGTTAATAACAATAATAAGGTGATAATAATGAGTAAAGAGAATAAGTAATTAAAACAAATAAATAAAGAAATGAACCATCAGTTACTGAATGAAGCAATGGAAGATAAACTTGGCAAGATAATAGGAGTGCAATACAAATGACCCATAAGAGGGAAGGTGAGTTTAAATAAGAAATTATACCCAATACCCTATACAGTAAGAGGGCATATAAAATAAGAAATCGACAAAGGATTAGTAAAAAGATAATTGAAATAAGTCAGTCAAAACACACGAGCCCGTTAGTAGTAATTCCCATGTAAGGATAAGTCCTTAATATTGTGTTTGGATGAGCGTCAAATTAATCAGATGATAATTCCTGATAAGGCGTCACCAAAGAATATAAGAATAGTTTTAAAACGTTTTAATAACGTCATTTTTTTAATAATTGTAATGCTGTACCTGGATATTGGCAAATAGAATTGCATCCAGAAAGTATAGAATATGTGAATGGTATAAGTTATCATTTCAAGAGAACACCTTTTGGGCTGGTCCATAATGTGGCCATATTTACAGAATGATTTGACTGAGTAGGGGGCAAGGAGATTTTAGAAGTTATTACGGGTTATGTCGATAATTTAGTAATTGCATCAAACAGTTGGGAAGAATATTGTAATAGAATTAAGAGGGTACTTACCATATTGGGGAAAAATATAATGACACTCAAGTTGAATAATGTCATAGCCAGTAGGATTAAATTGTGTGGATTTGTAGTAATTAAATACCAAGATGGGAAGGTTAAAGATACATAAAATTTTAATCAGATTCGATCGTATAAATAAAGTAATAATTAAAAGAAAAATAATTCTTGAATGAAGAACAAATAAAATGTATGACCCGGATTGGGAATGTGAGGTTCAACAGAAAGATAATGTTTTAGTCGTGTTTTTGAGTTTTTTAGCCATAAAATTAGGCACAATTGTTATTTGTTATTTATTATTTTGATGTAAAACCAGTTGGTTTAATTAACGTTGTTTTAAGTCATAAATAAGTGTTTAAGATATCATGATTCATGATAATAATGAACCATATTTGTAATATTAATACAAGAAAAAAACAATTTGTTAAAAGAATTTTGTGCGGTACAAATACCTAATTAATCAGATGTTTAAATATTAAGATTAGACTATGTTGGTTATTTCAAAATTTCATCTAAAATTGTATCTGAAATTATGAAATAAGGGAAGGTATTAAGTACTGCTGTTAAAATGCACACAGTACATAATAGGGAGGTAATAAATTTTAAAAGAGAAAGGATGCAGATTTTGTATTGAATGTACATATGTTTTAAAATGTAAACAAAAAACATTGGGATTATCGACTCACCCAGTCAACATAGAGGTCGATTCCTATATGATATAAAACAATATTCAGTTATATGTTATGAAAAGAATATATGAAATTGGAATGAATGTTATAAGAAGAGTAAAGAGTAATAAAATTATAATTTAATAAATAACAAATAGAATTACGAATATTAGAGGTAAAATAAAGATGTTTAATAAGAAATAGAAAAATGATATATGTTTTAATAGGTATATGATAAACAGATGTAAAGAAATTAGGGAATTATCAAAGGGGCAATTTGGTAAATTGTTAAAAAATTGTATTGTATAGTGATGAAGGAAATGTTTATTAGTCTTCAAATATATTTAATAAGAGTTACATCATGAGTCTAAAATAATATCTAATAAGAATAACATGAAGAGTCTTAAATTATATTCAACAAGAGTAACATTATAAGTCTAATGTTATTTTCAATAAGAGTAACATGAAGAGTCTAATTTAATATATAATGGTAACAGCATGAAGAGTCTAAAATTATATCTATAAGAGTAGCTTGAAGAGTCTAAATTCATAAAATAACATTTGTACATCATCAAGTTAATGTAACATGGAAAAGAAAATACAGTAAAGGAATTTAATTTGTGATACCAGAGTTTTGATTATAATATTTAATAAATAAATAATATGACGAGAAATATAACAATATCCTTAATAGAACGACGATAGAAGAGGGAAATCCTGGACTGAAAAAGAGTTTAAGTGCCCATAAAGGATAATTAAGTGTTCCGAGGAGACATCTGTGTTGCAGTCGTCTGGGAGAGCGGCATTCAGCGGTGAGATCAATAAGAAATTTGTGTGAAGGAATAGATCGCCAAGCCTGATATTACTTTTTAAAAAAGGTAAACAACAACCAGAAGTGAACCCGTGGCAGCTGGAAGAATTCAGAGTCGGTTAAGTTACATTAGTCTGGTATTTATTTTTTACATGGTTAATTCTCAAAATACTACATATTAACTGAATTTGGTTTGGTTTAAAGAAAAGAAAATATTAGATACAATCGTAAATACGATCAAACAGCTTAATAATCACTAACTCTGAGAGAAAGAGTTTCTTTACATGTACTGGTAAACAAAAAAACATAATAACAGTAGGTACATTTATTAATTATATTATCCTATTAAATAATTACAAGACTCATAAAAAAATACAGTACAATAAATGACGCATCCAACGTGGTGCAAATACTAAATATTATATTATATCAGTTACAAAATTACAAGATTTTCCCTCTGTTAATAAACCACGTCTTTTATTTTCACAAATCTAATCATCCTGCTTAGCCACAGAAAATGGATTCTAGTACATCAGTATCCCTACTGACAGACTATCCTCTTTTTAGCTTTTTCCTTGGTAGAAAATAATATTGTGTATATAAATAACCAAAATAAAATACACACCACGGTGTTCAGACATATGTGTTACTATAGTAGACACGGTACCTATGTTTCTACTGTAGTAACATAGACATGGTGCTGAAGTTGGAAGATATTAGTGTTTTCGAGAGGAAAATTCTGATAAGAATCGTGAGATAAGGGACCTTTACAGAGAAGTGGAGATAGTTGTGGCAGTGAAAGCACAAAGGTTGAGATGGTTGGGCTACGTTGTGAGAATGAGAAGTGATGGAGACCCAAAAATGGCATTGGAAAGGAAACTGGAGGAAGTAAGGAGAGGACATTTGAGGAGGAGATGGTGTGAACATGTGGAAGGGGATATGAGGGAGATGTGAGTGGAAGGTTGGAGGAGTAAGGTTCTAGTCAGAGAAGAATGGACGGGGATCATCGACCAGGCCAGGGTTCTACAGGGACTGTAGTTCCAGAGGGAATAAAGTAACCAGTAAATTACACTGATCGAATGGTAGCTCGGCACTTGGTAGAACATTTTTTATTAATACTTGAATTGAATAAATAAACACTTGGTATAGTTTTACAGATAATTTTTATTTTCATGACAATTGTTTCACAAGTTACAGCAGCTTCAGAGGTTAGATTTGGACCGACAGATTTGAAATGTATTTTAGTCTGGAGGGGTGCGGGGATGGAGGAAGTGTACGACCAAGGGGCATTGGAAAGTCCCAGGTAAGAGGTTTGACAAATGTGTGTGTTCTACTGTTGGTAACAAAACAATAATTAGCCAGTATACTGTTGGTATACAATTCATAATTTCCCAGTAATGGTGCTTTTGTTACCAATAGTAGAACACACACCTTTACCAAACCTCTTACCTGGGGCTTTACAATTCACTCTTGGTCATACACTACTTCCAACCCTCCCCTGCATAATATACATTTCAAATCTGTCAGTCCAAATATAACCTCTGAAGCTGCTGTAACTGGTAAAACAATTGTCATGAAAATAAAAATTATCTGTAAAACTATACTAAGTGTTTATTTATTCAATTCAAGTATTAATAACCAGTAAAAGAAAAAAAATCAACAGAATGACTTTACACTTAATGTATTTATAAACAACAGATGATCACTTTCGAACATAACAAACGATTGATTGCTGTTAATTTTATCTTGTGGTTCTATTTTGAGTTACTTTATCAGATTTGTATTTAATATAATTTATAAAAAGGCAACTACTGACTTTACAGCTTGTAAACACCACTCCAATTCATATCATTCATCTAGATCTCAGTTGTTCTATGTAATTTTAAAATAAAAAATCATGATAATTACAAACCTATATAAAAATACCAGTTATAAAAATACTTACCAGATAAACATTTAAGCACCTTTTCTCTTTCTCCCTTTACTGATTGGTGTGCAGTTTTTAATGATTGGTATGTTCTCTGTAATGATAGAATGTGCGTATGTAAAGATTGATTGTTTCTCTGTAAAGATTGATTGTTTCTTTGTAATGATAGATTGTCAATCTGTAAAGATTGGTTGTCTCTTTGTAATGATAGACTGTCCGTCTTTAAAGATTGATTGTGTCTCTGTAATGATAAATTGTGTGTCTGTAATGAGCAATTCTCTGTCTCCAATGACTGGTATTCTGTATTTAATGATTGATATTTATTATGTACTGATTGTTTCTCCATCCGTAGTGATCCAATCCTTGACCATAATTCTGCCCTGTCTTTAAGCGCACTGTCAAGTTCTCTGTTCAAATTTGTGTTCACCTGCCAACAATAAAAATTATTTTATGTAATAATTTCTAAAAAAAAAACACTACTTTTGTTTTTAATACTAACCATTCATAATGAAAAGCTTACACTGAGAATAACGATAGCACTGTACAGTAACACATAACACAGTACAATAATGCTACCCACCATAATAGAACAATTTTAATTACTGGTTACTGGGACAAAATAGAAATCATACGTAGAATTTGATAATTAATTACAAATATTACATATGAAACTGAAGTAGTATATCAAGAGAAAAATATTATATTTCGGAATCTGTATAACAATAAAAAAGGAACTTCAGGAAGGAAATGATGAATGAATACTCGGATGAAATTCTATAAATTTATAGATGACCTCACTCTTTTATATGACTCTATGTGTAAATACAAACACAACTACTATCTGGAGAAGTTTATACAAGACGTTTATATTATACAAACTGAAAAAATGAAATTTTTGGCATACATATATAAAAGGTTATACAATAAGTCGCAGCATTAGATGAAATTTAATAAGAATTGAGTATTTGTAAACAGAAGTAAGTCGAATGAACAAGTTTATAGGTAGAATGAGAGAGAACAACAGTCTTCTAGTCACAATTCTTAGCTTGATGTGACTGAAGTATCATTATTAATGTAGGCACATACTCTGCTCACCTGTTTTAAAGGGAATGATAACAGGCAAATTTTGAAATATGAACCTAAATGGGAAAAGAGATGTCTTTTGATTACACAATACAAAAGAGACCAGAACATGAGATCTGCCTAATCTTGCAGAAGAAGAAGAAGGGCAGGAGTAGGAGGAGAATACTGTTACTATGAAAGAGTACTTCAGATTAATTTTTACATTCTTTAGTCTATTCAATTTTGTGTTAACCTTTTCTACTAAACTTAAATAAAGCATATTTATTAAGCGTATTGTATGTTCAACACACTAAATGAAAGAATGAAGTGTAAAGTTTGTTGGCCTTTAATATTGTTTATCATAAAAACATTAGACTTTCCACACAATAAACCTCTAACCATATAAATATTGCATGACTACAGTGTTGTATACCCAACAAGAAACTGTTAATTCCTTAAACAGAATGTCTCATGACAATCATCCGTCTCCCCCCCCCCTACACACACACACACACACATACGCACATTATGAAACATCTCTACGAAGACCAACATTCACAGTACCAGAGTACAAAAAGTGACCTTTACATGGAGGTAACCTCCTCTCAATACAGGTTTCAAATCAGAACTCAAGCATTACTACTGATCAAAATATTACAAAGTAGGCTACCAGATTTGACACACTCAGTTTATAACAAACACTGTTTTTACTCCAACCACCACCTAATGTGGATAGACACATCCGCATCATCATTCCCCACTGCTGAGATATGCCAAAAAGTGTCAGTTAATTAGACTGCCCTTAGTAAGGGGAGAAATGCTGTGAACAACACCAAGCTGCCCTTATGTTTAAAAACCCTTGTGAAAGATTTTGTGAAAACTTGCCCTTGTGTGAAAGTTTTTATACAATATATGCTGTAAATGTTGCTAACTTATCTATCACACACCTGATGAAGACACACGATTCCACATGAAACTATATCATCAAATATATATTACAAGCAGTCCCAAGCAATAGAAGAATGTGATTACAGTTTCTGTAAATTCTTCCCTTCATAGGATGATTTATAGAATGTCGCATTTACAGTGCAGTTGTTGAATCTCTCTCCTATTTCGCACAAATCTATACTCGTTAATTTACATCTGGTTAGGTAAATTAATCTCTCGTAAAGCTTGTCCCTTACGAAGCGCATTAACGTATGCAGTGCAATGTCAAGTCTTTTGGGTTTCTTCCTGCCCATATAAATATGTTTCAGAATACCCTGCATGCGTTCCAAGTCCATATTGGTGTTTAGACCTGCATGAAGACGGAAGCAATACGCCCAGCTCTTGACGGTATCTTTGTATTCGTTTTCAAAATACAAACCAAAGTCTTTTGTGTCCTTGTCACTTTTCATTGTCCTTGATAACTTCTGGAAGCATGCGAACAAATGCTTCATGAGTCAATTGTCACAGTCGCATGTATTAAAGAATCAATTGAAGTACACATTAATAAAATTGTATTTGTAAAATTTTTAATTTTTCTCTCTCATTGCCTTGTCAATATCACTATCACATCTTCCCTCTCAAACGGCATAGCTAATTCTACAATGGCATCACCTTTACTACCTTCAATTATGCGAACTAATTGATGTTATGTTCACTTTCTTATGTTCAAAAATGCCATGTTTCAGAGCACGACCACTTTGTCTGATATAAATAGCATCGCATTCTCCATAGTGTATTTGATAAATTCATTTTTTCTAGTATGTGTAATATATGTATTTATAATATGTTTATCTATAAATGTACAGTTGATGTAGAACATTCTAATGTATTCTACAAATGGTGTCTCTATAGTGTGCATCAATATAAATACATAAATGCTAAGTTATACATAAATATTGTGTATAATGTAAATATACATGAGTAACATATCCTGTTATTCTAATGACAAATAGTTTGTAGTAATACCAATCAATATCACTTAATATATTATACAATATTCAAAATATTACTTTCAATATGGGTTGGGTGTTCACAATTAGTGAAGTTACATATTCGCTCTAGATATTTCACCCCACGTTTCACAAGTACGGTACTTTTTTGGCTTTCGGATCATCAGTCTAGTTTGTTTCATCAAAGTTCCAGGTGTTTGATGCTGGAACTCCATCAAGTGTAGTTTTTAAATGATCGATATATTCTATTGGGTCATTATCAAAAAAACGTACAGTTTGGCCTTAGTATATTTTTACTTACTATTTTGTCAGAAATTGTTTCCTTTCGACTTTTTTTGGTAGTTATTACCTTTACAATAAAGTACAATACAATTGCCAAGATCATACACTTATATTTAACATTAATTTACCAAATTTTTAAAATGAGGATCCACAGACGTGACAGTAATGTCTACAGACAAGACAAAAGAAATAACAGACATGACTTTGTCCACAGATGTGATCAGACTGATTTTCGATTCTGCTAACTTTAATATTACCTGGTTGCAAATGAAAGAGTAGGTTAAAAGCACAAATGAATCATAGTACAACACTGTAAATGTCTTTTTTATTTTCTAAAAAACTTTTTAGGTTACCATGTATTATTTCTTAATTTTTGTCAATTTTTATTATTGTTGTTATTATTATTGCCACCTAATATTACTTTCTGATAATTAATGATTACTGTATAACAAATAATAATAATAATTGTAACCATAAATTGCTGACTGGAACCGAGTCAACTAGTTTTGATTATCAACAGTAGTGTGATTATGATATTATTGTTTGACAATATTTTTAATACTATTTCTATGCTATTTATGATAATAATATTTTGATAATAATAAAAAAGTAGTAATAAAAATTAATAATAATAAAAAATATAAATTGCTGACTGGAATTCAGTCAACTAGTCTTAATTACTGGAAGTACGTGTTGATTATTTAATATGAAACATGATTTGTGATTACCACCTAGTAGTCTAATATAAATTTTTATAAGATGAAAAATCAAAATCAAATATATATTCATTTCTATTATTTAGAATTGGCTGATTTAAAATGTCACATATATCCCCAGGCTCAACGTCGTACACTGTGGTCTCATTTTCGGAGAACACAAATTTTATTTTCCCCGTTCTTTTTAAAAATTTAACTTTGTATTCATCTTCTCTTGATGAATAAGACTGTATGAATCCAATGTAATGCTGGACTGATTTCTGTCCACAACATTTTATTATTGCATAGTCATTAGCTTGAGGAGTTGATAGCTTCTTAACATAAAGAGGTTATAATTCTTCAGAATCTGATGAGTAAACATCAGACTAATGTAATCGTTGTTTGCCTACAAGCCTGCATTAAGGAAAGCATTATAACAGTTGTGAGTACATATATTTATGTGAAACTGATCTTAAAAAATTAAAAAAAAATCTTGTCAAAAATTACTTTGGAGCCATTCATTCAGGGTATTAACCAATAATTATAATGGCAGATGTTCTGCAAAAAAGCCATTTTTCCAGGCTGAAGGATTACCACTGCAACTAACTTAAAATACATGCATTGTAATTCAACATGTAATATCTCTACTTACATATCAAATGTTTTAACAAAAGGAAAACTGGTATTATAATCAAATTTTGTTGATTGCCTGACACCAATACAATTGAAATTTTTTACATGACTGGTGAAAAGTTAAGATTATTTAAGTAATTAAGTATATTATTATGAACAAATAAAAGGATACGTGTTTGATCAGGAACCTGTATTTGTCCAATGCTATAGTGGTTGCAGATCTGGTTAGCTTCACATTCCATACAGCTTAGTCTTCTTGCTTGTATCAAATGTATTGTCTCTGCGGACCAAGTAATCTCATGGATTTTTAATGTTCCCTTGAATGTAATTATGTTCTCAGGAAGAAGGTTTTGTATTTCATCAATGTTACTTGTATTAATTTCAAATATTTCAACACTAGGAACATGTCTTCCAATTTCATCAACCAGTGTTTTTAGGTCAGGTATATCAGTTCCCTGGGCTACAAGACTATCAGCTACTCTCTTAACACATCCCCCAACCCCATCAGGGGCTCCTTTTCCGTGTCCCCTCTCTGAGAAATGCCAGTGTAAGCTTCTTACTTGGAGTTTATTTTTTAAAAAAGTAGCAGCAAGATAAAAAAGGTTTTTATTTCTGTACTGGGTTGAAGGCCCATCGCTCATAAAATGTATTTTCCTAATATTAGGAACATTTAGTTTTACTTGTGCTACATCTGGTTCTAAATGAGCACACACTGCAACAGCATCATGTATTGGGCTTTCAGAAAAAGTGCAGATAGATCTAGACAGTGTCTTATTATTCTTTCTGTAATATGCCACACCGTGTGTAAACTCACTTGATTTCATGACCCACCAAAATGTACTGATTGGACCTCTTCTGAATATTTACACTGGTAATTCTCAGAGAAGTCCATGTGTATGAACGCTTCATCCTCTGCTAATTTCTTCTTTATATTTGATGTCACTACATACTGGTGATGAATGTTAGCAATATGCTGCATACAATTTTTGACCTGACTGTTGAACGTGGATTGCAGCTCTAGCTTTGAAGATATGATCTCCTCTTTAATTGTTTTTTTGATCATTTTTACTTTTCCCTTTATGATTTTTTCAGTTTTTTTTTGAAAGCCACTGATAGAATGTTATTGGTTCATTAACAAATTCATTCCACACTAATGATTTATTAAAACAAACATGACAATTTCGTTCTAGACAGTCTTCTTTTGTCTTCCCAACATTAAAACAAGTTAGTGATGCAATAACTTCCTTTGAGGATCTTGCATTAATCATACCAACAGAATGGGCTTTATTAACAATAAGCTTGAAGTTAGCGTGCACTGTACACAAACATGTGTGTCTGTCTTTGCAATTGGGTTGAACAATACAGAAAGGTCGTAAACAGCAAAATTTTGTATAGCTAATTTTCTTGTGAGGAAAATCAACAATAAATTTTTTATGAAGGTTTAGCATAGCATCACACAAGAATCTCTTTTGTTTTTTCACTTTCTTTCTTGTAATTGACTCTTTTTTCCCAGCACAAATTCTACTGTTTATATCTTTTTCCAGAAAATTAATAACATCATTTTTTTCATGTAACATATTTTTCTGTTTGATGTGCTCGGCCTTTGCATTTATGAGCGTTCTTCGGGATGTCAAACACATAATTTTTTGCAAGCATTTGTACTTCTTCACTATTTTTCCTGAGATCATATTGGCTAGGATTCTTTTCTTTTTTGTTGAATTAACTTCATTAAAATTTGACATTATTTGCTTGCTCAGAACAGAGGTAAACTTTAATTGTTTAACCACTGCCAGAGAAACCTTCTGTCCTTTAAGTAAACTTTTCTCTTCTTTTGAGGGAGTATCAGTCTGTTTACTTTTTGACCTTTCTCGGTAATATTTTTTTTATACCTATCTGCCTTTTTCCTAAGTTTTTCATTTTCTTGTTTCAGCATCATCAGTTCCTTATTAAGTAACTCTCTATTTCTCCTTCTTGTCTTTCGACCACTATCAATTCTAGATGTAGAATGTACAATTGGCTGATCAGGTAGGAGGCTGTTGGGAGGTGTAAAAAAAACTGCACACTGTTGTGCTTCTTCTTTTTTTCTTTGTCTATATCTTCTTACTCTTTCACGCCATTCCTTTTGGATTTGCCGTCTCTCTCGATCAATCATTTGTGCAACTTTCTTTCTCGTGGCTCTCTTATGTTCCCTATCCTGTTTCTTAATTTCTTCATATTTGTCGATGTTCTCTTGCCTTAACTTTTCTCTTGCACGCCTCATACTTAATTTCTTCATTTCTCTCTGTTTTGTTAATTCCTTTTCACTTGCTTTCTTCTTCTGTACTTTAGACATGGTGATTTGCACCTAAAGAACAAATAATAGCTGTACCAAAGCGGAAAATATAGGAGGCAAAGAATTTTATCAATAAAAACCAACGAATATTTAAAGTCAAAAATATCACCTGAACAATTTTAGCCCTTAACAAAAAATTGAGTGTAACAATATAATTCTAAATATAAATTTAAAATGAATAAAAACTAAACTAAAATAGCCTACAGGCCCTAACAAAGGAAAACAATTAAAAAGTAGTGGTTAATACTTCATATACTGTAATTATTACTGCACAGAATTGTATTTTTTCAGTCACATTCAAGGCCAAAAAGTTAGACAAATTCCAAAATATTCATACAAACCGAACCAACAGACTGCATTACAGACATACTAAATTAATATGACTGATAAAACTCACAGTTTTTCTAATTCAGCTTTATTCAAAGTGTCTCATAGTTTCCGTTTAGGAATCAATGGGAAACAATTTAAAAATATGATACCAAACAACAATACTTATGTTAACAATCTGGTTGATATACATTCAGTAGTACCTATAGACTTCAGAAATAGTACATCAAATAGTAGTAGGAATTTTGTTGGTAGTTTGATAAAATGCTCACATCTGTTCTTTGACTGTCTTGTCTGTGGTCATGCTTGTCCACAGACTTGACGTGACAGACTTCCACAGACATGACGAATCCTAACATTTTGTGTTGTACAGAATATGGCTTTGAGGTTATATTCATAATAAGTGACTTGTGCAGTTTCTACTACATTATATTTTATGTACAATGTAAATTTGTTAGCAAACTTACCTTATTTTGTTTTTTCTGGTGGTTACAGACGTGATGTGATGATCTTGACACTCTTAAATTAACACTTGGAAAACAAATAAAATAGCTCATAAAATTAAAACAAACATACACTTGTTACTTCACAGCGTAAAATGGCTGCCAAAGAGTTTAGTTAAACACTAGACTGAGTGTTGCTGCCATCTGTTGGATTTATTACTGAACTATAGTTCTTGACCACAGACAGTACAACAAAATTGGTGACGACAAAGAACTAATTAGAAATTCACAATGTTTACAAATAAAACCGATATAATCTTTATATATTTAACAGTTGAGAATATTATATATTAAATATAATAATAATAATAATATAATTTTATTAAGTTTAAAGCAAGAATTCACCAAATATGTTTTGAAAAACAGGATAGTGACAGACCACAGACGTGATATATTACTGTCTGTGGGCAGATTTAAAATAACAAAAAATAATTTTTTCCACTTTTTTTATACAGGAATATTAAAATAGGTTATTTTCTTGCTTCATTCATTATAATACACCACTAACATGGAACAAACACTCCACAAATCTGTAGTGACACTACAATGTACGTTTTTTTGATAATGACCCTATTATATCCTGACATGAGACATTAACAGGAGCAGTTTTAATGTTCATTGTTCAAAGAAAATCTTTTTGATAAGCACTGTGACGTTTTAAAAATATGCTTACCCATTTTGCATTACCCATTACCCATATTCTTACCCCAAAAAATATTATTTTCCTGGAATATTGTTTTAAAATTTTTAACTACCCTACGATTTTGGTTTAGGTAGTTCCCAACTATATATCTTAAATTATCTCTTGTAACTCGAAAACCATATTCTGCCAGCTTTAGTAAATGGCTAACACACTTCTGGTCCTAAGAGGGAACCAAACATTTGGCTGGCCGTTGTTTTGAACAACCCACTTTTAATAGCTTACATACATTCATGAAGGGCATCTTTTGTGTAACTTCCATAAGAACGACTGTCAAGTTGTTTTACATACAATCGTGGCATACCTAATATAAAAAAAAAAAATACTACAGCAAATGACCAGTAAATAATATTAACAACATTGTAAAATGCTATATACTTAGTTTTAAATAAATTGCGATGTCTTTGATGTTCAGCTTTGTTTAAATGTTATTTATTGAAATACATAAACAAATATGTACTTTTTTTAGAAATAAATAGATATATTTTCTCTAAACTAAATTCAAGAATATCTTGTTTATTTCGTAAAGATAATATTTAGATAAGTGGATAGTGTTTACAAAAACATAACCTCAAAATTTATGATTTTGGTGACTTGCCCAACTACCAATAAGCGAAGTCACCCCACTGCTGTATCATTTTGTTCCCAAGTTAATAAAAGTAGTATAATTAGTTTATAATTTCAATTATATTCTTTTAATTCATAAGATCATTCAAGAATACATAACTCAAGATATTAAAGCACTAACCTTTGCAAAAATCCTTTTAACAAGAATAACGTACTTAAGATCAACCATAAACATTCCAGCCTATGCCTGTATGATTTAGAATTTTACTCATTGACCAACTGATCGATCGAAGCTATGTCTTTCTCTTAATACTCCATAGAATATAAACTAAAAATTGACTATAGAATGCATGGTCACTGTGTTGTTGGGAGCACTGAATGAGTGGGAAATTTGAATTCAGTATTTTTCAGGTGAAGGAACAGTGGAAATACCAATACGCTGTGATAGTTCCTATCCGTGCCCTTATTCTCTTAAACAAATAAGGTGTTAGAGATTCGCAGTCAACTACTTCACCAGTGGATATACCAAAATTACACGGTCTTTCACCTATATAAAAATGGCTTTTCTTTTTCTTTTTGGACAAACTACTTCCCATCAACAAGACAGTAATATTAATTTTTTAACAATGGCTTATTCAGAATGCAGATATGTTCATACTTAAATCTAACATATAGATAAACACACAAAACTATATATATATATATATATATATATATATATATATATATATATATGTCGCATTTACAATGCAGTTGTTGCTGTCTCTCTCCTATTTCGTAGAGCTCGTTTCTGCTTGTCGACTGCATTTTCCACAGAGTGCCATCAAAAACAATTTCTTCTGTAGAAAGATTTAGCGACTCTTTGAGTCTGTAACGTAGGGCACAAATCTATACTCGTTAATTTACATCTGGTTAGGTAAATTAATCTCTCGTAAAGCTTGTCCCTTACGAAGCGCATTAACGTATGCAGTGCAATGTCAAGTCTTTTGGGTTTCTTCCTGCCCATATAAATATGTTTTAGAACACCATGCATGCGTTCCAAGTCCATATTGGTGTTTAGAGCTGCATGAAGACGGAAGCAATACGCCCAGCTCTTGACGGTATCTTTGTATTCGTTTTCAAAATACAAACCAAAGTCTTTTGCGTCCTTGTCACTTTTCATTGTCCTTGATAACTTCTGGAAGCATGCGAACAAATCCTTCATGAGTCAATTGTCACAGTCGCATGTATTAAAGAATCAATTGAAGTACACATTAATAAAATTGTATTTATAAAATTTTTAATTTTTCTCTCATTGCCTTGCCAATATCACTATCACATCTGACCTCTCAAACGGCATGGCTAATTCTACAATGGCAACTCCTTTACTACCTTCAATTATGCGAACTAATATATCATCAACAGTTTGTGGAAACGTGATTGGAAATCTACGCTCGGCAACCCTCCTTATTGGTTTACCTTGCTCAAACGTGTAAGTGGTAACTGTATGTCTACCTTGTAGTACGTAGATATACCAAAATGAATTTCTGTAATCTTTAATACTTAGTACATCTGTGACTATCGACTGCTCTAATAACCATAAAATATCAAAGTGAAACAAACCTGGTATAAATATAAATAATTACAAAATATACAATTAGATAAGTATTGCCATATTAAACTGAAGCTTGAAAACTTGAAACTTTTTGTGAGTTGTGAGATTCGCACAGCACCTCCTTGCAAAATTATTAATTAAATCTCACCCGACTGGCACCAAATTTGTAAGTGGTGAGTGGTGATGGAAATAGCATCACGTGGTAGCGTACCTTTTTATTCAAGGTCATGCATGTTGCATAACTCAAAACTCACAATGTCTTGTTTGAATTGTGCATTATTTAACATTTAGAATTTGACAAAGTTGTACATAGAACAATTTAGATTTTTAAAAGTTAACTATGGTTTAGTACACTAGCTTTACAAATCAGTATTGTTGAAGATTCATGTCCAGTGGCGAGACGTGAGTTTTTGGAATGTGTATGTGGTAATACCTACCTCAACCGTCAACAAATAAAAACTCTTTCTCCCTCTCCGTATGACAATCAAACCCAGCCAACAGTATTAACAACAGATAACAAAAGAGTAAATATTAATTTTTTCATTTCTGGAGGTCTCATAGAGACCAATATAATAATAGTAATTATATAAATTGTTTTAATAAACCAAGCAGACTGTATTAGGAACTCACCAGTACGTTGAGTGGCATCTGGTGGTACCGATTCAACTATTATTTCCACATGATTTAATCACATAAAGCCACAGGATCCATAAATAAACACACTGCACAATTATTTAATTAAAATAATTGATAATATTTTGTATCTGCTTTTTAATGTCATAAGTAAACAACACAGATTCATAATGGTAATTAAAATCGTCCGCAGCGACACTAATTCATTCACTTTAACGACACACAATAATTTATTATTCAGTTTATAATACTATTAGCTGTTATATTTCAAAGATTATTTTAGACAACATTAATTATTATGCGTTAGTTGTAGGAGTTATTTTTTAAACGCTTATTCTAGGCGCCTGGTTTTTTGAGCAAATAAATCAACAACCGTATCGTGAAAAGCGGAATTATTTTCAGTTTCAAAAGAAGCGGTTTTTCAATAGAAAACACTGATAAAGCCGAGAGCCTGTGTTCAGTTTTTGAGTTGCGCAAATACGTTTTTATTCTCGTCAAGGCTGAAAACAATCTTTCTGTAAAAGAGTTTGTAACTGGAATTGTCATAATAAGGTTTACAAGCCTCCACACTTGAGGAATGGTGTCACTCAGAGCTACTGATGTTAAGTACTTTGACAAGTCACTAACAGTATTTTTACAAAACTGCTAATTTGACTAAACTACAGAAAGTTCACTCCTTAGTAACAGAACATCAAAATACTGGCTATAAGAGTGTTTAGAGATCCAAAGTGCTCTTCTGAAAATTTGTTAGAAAATTCTGGAAAACGTGTTTCTAGTAGAACGATAAAATCAAGTTGACCTATATCTGCGAACCTCTGATTAAGTCTACATTTCACTGAATCAATAATTTCATAATACACCTACATCCTGTGATAAGAGCTTTCCAAATCCGACATGTTATCAATTCGTAGGCTAATCTTTTACTTCTGTGAGTACCTGCAGGCTGGTCCCACCTCGCTGCTGGAATATTCTGAATTCCATTCCTGTCACTCCAGAATTTGTTGTAGTTATTCCTTAAGGCCATCCTCACATTGAGCAATTCCGAGGCGATGCGACAGATACTGGAGTATCGTCAATTTGAGTTGCCTGTGGGTATGATACCCATAGGAATCTTTTAACCTCACACTGAGCAAACTGTGAAGCGATTAAAATCTCGTCAGTCTGCATCTAGTTGTGGTGAGAAGCAGAATTTTTCATCATGTCAAGTGAAAACTCTTTAAGTGATGAAGATATCGTTGTCGCGTATTATTATTATAGAAAAAGGAAACTCCGAAGATTATGGCGTCATCCCTACATTGAAAGAAAAGAGCTGGAGAACTCTGATTCCAAGTTCGTGGCCTTCTACCGCATGTCGAAAGAATCATTTCTACAGTTGATCGACATTGTTTCTCCTTCCATAAGACTGAGAGACACACAAATGCAGGAATGTGTGAATGCAGAAGAAAGGATCTTGATTACTTTGAGGTAAATAAGTTTTGACGTTCATAAGTTACATTTTAATCATACAAAATTAACACAAACTGCTTAAAAAATACTCATACATTATTTGTTTACATTTGTGTACATTATCGTATTTTTGTTTTGCACAAGAAATTGAAAATTAATAATTACAAAAATTATTTTAAAACAAACAATATGAGGAGAAAGATTAATAAAATCTTAAACAACATTATGTTGGTTCCATCACCGTTTCATCATGCCCATCTGATGATATAGCCATTGAAACCAACTGTGATGTTTCCAGAGAACCCCCAACCCAAGAATGGGATGCACTGTTATGGGCACACTACCTTCTTCATTTTGTTGCATTGAAGTAGATTGTTCCATTTGATGAAGTGTGATGATGTGGGGTGGAGAAGAATATGAAGAGGAAGTCGATGAGAGGGAACGTTGTTAATGAGTGGAAACGTTGAGGTGTTTGGATGTAATCCAAAAGTTGGAAAATCCTTTGCCTGAATTGTTTAAGTTGGTCTTCTTTCAGTGGTTCCAGTTCCGGGATCAAACTGTCAAGGAAAGATCTCATTGCCGCAACTTTCTTGTCTTTCTCTGTTGGTGCGACACGTTTGGTTTTTTTGTTTGGAAAAATCAATTAAATATGCATCCACATCACTAACAGAGATCCCACGTTTAGAACCTGGTTTCTTTTTACTTGAGTTGGATTGCTGAGACTGTCCACATTGGGGTTGAGAAAGTGATGTTTGCTGACTATGGATTGATGATGATTGTTGTGGATCCATCTGGCAAACAGGTTGTTGTGGATGCGGAGAGGGGAGGGGTGGTGCCTCAGCAGAGAACTGCTGAGATTGCTGTTGGCTTTCCTAAGGGTCATCAGCCTCTTCCTCAAGTTGGGACCCGGATAATTCAGGTATCGGTGGCAGATTCCCAGAGGTACCTTGTATGTTAATATTCACAGATGGTAGGGCGAACTGCATTGCGTCCTTTATATAATATGGCTTCTTTTTCTTTGAGCCTGAGCCAGAGGGTGTGGGCTTTAAGTTCCTGACAAAACTGATCTTAAATTTTCCCACTGTTCTTTACATTCTCCAGCTGAAACAAAAATGAAAGTAACCTGCGATAATGCAGAAAATAAACACAAATTTAAGAAACAAAAAAGTGCACCTACTACAATAAAGTAACAAATAAATAAACGGAAAAATACACAACAATAAACAGAATTACAAACTAAAATCATTAGGTACTAAACTAGTAAAATCGAGTTGATAAAATTAATCAAAATTTGTTGTCTGTCTCAGATATTTGGCCACAGGGTGCACATTTGTCTCACTGTCGTTTTATTTTGCCAGACGGGAGAGCACCATTGGGTGCGTCGTGTATGAGACTACTAAAATACTTTAGGAAGTGCTTAGAGTAAGTTACATGCCGCTACCTACCAAACAACAGTGGAAACAAATCGCTGAACGTTTTCTCTGTTTGTGGAATCTCCCCAACTGCATTGGAGCAATTGACGGGAAACACATCCTCATTGAAAAATTACCGAAAAGTGGCTCATGTCATTTCAACTACAAAGGCTACTATTCCGTAGTATTAATGGCTTGTGACGCTGACAGTTTATTTACAATGATTGAAAGTGGTTACGCAGGAAGAAACAGTGACGGAGGTATATTCCGTGCTTCAGCAATTAAATACTGGTTAACGCACAGTGAGCTTGATGTTCCGTCACCTGCTCGGCTTCCAAAAGATGACAATAACTGCTTTTTTCCATTCTACTTTGTTGGAGATGAGGCGTTCCCGTTATCCCCCTACTTAATGAGACCATATTCAAAAACAATTCTTGATAATACAAAACAAGTTTTCAATTACAGGTTAAGTCGGGGTCGAAAAACTATTGGAATGATGTGCGAGAAATTTCAAGTACTTAACAGCCCAATCTGTTGTCGAAATCCACAGAAGATTAACGACATAATAAAATGTGTTTGTGTTCTCCACAGTTACGTTCGGAAAAGAGACGGTATTCAATACATTGCCAGACAACAAGATCACGAAAACCCTACCAACCGTGCCGTGTCACAGCTCTACCTTTACCAACCGCGACAATTATAAATGCTCAATCTTCTGCAAACTCTTTTAGAAATTATTTAGCAAACTATTTTGTGACCCCTCAAGCATCCCTTCCTTGGCAGTGGAACTATTGCCTTTAGAAAATTCTCATTCACATAGGTATGTCCAATGTGTTTTATAACATTAATGAATACTATTTGTTATATGTCAGAATAATATGTGAAAACAATAAATTCAAAACAAAAATAATGTAGTAAATAAAGCAATAGAAGTAGTAGTTGTAAATTAATAAACCAAAAAATGTACCCCTCATATATTCAATAAAAAAATTACATACCTGACATGTTCATCGGCATTCCAACTTCGGTCCATCCCTTCTCTACGACATCCTTCCTCGAATATTGTGGCAAATTGAAATTGTAAAGTTCGGGACGTTTCTCGACTTCACCCACAAATTTCACATTGAACGCTTGTTCGCCGGCCATTTCAGGAGCAACACACAAGACTGAACGACGCATGACCTTCTTGATAGGTTGCCTGAGACTGGTAGTATATGGGTAGAGTACGCGTCTCTTGGGAATGTGCCTCCCCACTACTCAACATTGGAAGTCACTGCCAAGAAATTCTCGACATACTCCAGTATCTCTGAATGTGAATTGAGAATTACTAGGATCAATGTGAATTGAGAATGTGAATTAGGATGGCCTAAATTATTAAGATTTGTATCAAAGTCTTCAATGCGTTTCATACAAAAACTGATTTTTCAGAACTTTTTATCTGCAAAACTTTGAATATGGAATCTGCCTGCGGTAGTGCTGAACGAACAGATGAAGTAAAAATGTGAAGTCAAAATCTAGAAGAGTAGCAAGACCACCTGTTGCTCCAGTATAACCTTTGTTGTCCCACTTATCTTGAAGAGACGTATGATATCAGCCCTGTGTTCTAGTACAGTGGGTACTAGTCTGCTGTTGTAGTTCCATAGTAGCAACTGATGGAAATTGCTTCTTCACTTCTAGGTCGATTGCGTGAGTTTGTCTAGATGATTTTGAATAAAACGAAGCTAAACCAAATAACATGCTAAAAAATACTTTACATTCTTTAATGCGATCTGAATTTTTTAAGACAAGTTCATTTTGTGAGCATCTCAATGAATTAATATTGCTTGGGTGGACCATCGTACTTTCGCCAATTTTTCTTCACAGTCGTATTCAGTCAGGACATTAAATACGTAGTTTTCCAACGCGTTAGCTGTACGATCGTTACTAAAATCGCTAAAACCAATAAATCTTTCCTGAATAGCACCAGACTTATCGATGTAACGAAACAGAGTTGACACCTGGCACGTATTTGTGATATCTCTTGTTTCGTTTATTATTATTGCTACAAAGAGACTTCTTTTTGTTTCATTTTTTATTTCTGTTAATAGGACTTCAGAAATGGAGTTAATCGAGTCGTTTTGAATATTTTTAGATAAACCAGAACAGTCTAGAGTTTTTAAGGTGGTTGTCTAACATTCCGCCATAATTTTGTAACTTTAACAACTCTACACAATTTCCTCAATTTGACGATGCTACAGATTTGTCATGTCTAAGAAAAGGTAATTCATTTTCAGCCAAAAACACATTACATTAATTATACAACGAAGAATGTACCGATTCTGTTTTACCATGTCACTGTGCTGTTTGATGTTAATTTTAAATTGTTCACTAAGAGCATACTCAATTCTGGTTTTGCCAAACTGTTTTAAACCAAGAAGGGAAGCAACATGACTCTGTGAAACCTCATGGTTTTTTGTAAATTAAACAAATTGTTCAAATCAGAAACTCCTGAATTTGTCCAGACTTTTTTTTCAGTTGAAAAAATAATGAATTACCAACAGTATAATTTTGGAAGTTTTTCTACAGCCGCAAAGCCGTGTTTTTACTTCATAGTGTTGTTCCTTGTAAAAGTCGTGTATAATTTTTGTTTTTGACAATAACGTGGGGGAATTAATGGGATTGGTGTACCGCTAGAAATAACGTTCAGTTTATCTGTAAAACTTCTACTACTGAATTCGACGATCACGCTTCCGCTACAGGCTCTACTGCAAACGAACTCATTATTAAAAAGCTTTAAACAACACGCACTATGCAGTGTATGTGCAGAAACAGTAACACATACGTTAGTGCTGTTCACAGTGTACTAATGTAGGGAAGGGGCAGGGCAAGTCAGAATGCCCACCTGTTTAAAGGCCCTTTTACACGGTCATTTCAGTTCTCAGTTCCGTTTCATTTTCGTTTTTGTTTCATTTCAGTCGGGAAGAGGGTTTCTTTTTACACGATCCGTTCAGTTGTCAGTTCTCTAGTCCTTTCAGTTCTCTGAGTCTCGTCGAATTGAGCTTTCAAGAAGTGTACATTGTAATACATAGTGTTAATACGTAGTGTCATTTTATAATATCATGGATGAAGACTGTCTCATAGCAGTTGCCTTGGCTTTAACGCTGAAAACACCGCGGAGGAAAAGAAGCCATTGGAGTAAAGCTTGGTACCTCAAAAGGAATTCATTGTCACATATAAATTTAATGAGGGAACTCCGCTTAGAACCATGTGATTGGTTGAATTATTTACGGATGGACGAGGATGCGTATCTCCTGTTACTAAAATTGGTGATGCCTATTATAAAGAAACAGAATACCAATATAAGGGAGGCTATAACTCCTCATGAAAGACTAAGTGCGACAATGAGATTTTACTTCCATATTCCTTAAGGAATGGAAGTATGGTGATGGCAAAAAAAATCGTGTTCGAGATTATTGCAGATTCTGATTCTACTACACTCAAAACATGAAAAAAAGTAGTTTTCCGAAAAGTGTCTGTGTGTGTGTGTCTGTCTGTCTGTCTGTGTGTCTGTGTGTCTATGTGTCTGTAGATTTTTTTTCTATGGCAAACGATAACTGCCGCAAATTCAGACAGAATCAAATAATTTTTTGCATACAGCCCTGATTTGCAGAGTACTCGCGACCTATTGTTTTTGGTGAAGATCGGTTGAGGGAAAGGGGTAGTTTACCTGCAACGGTTTTTTCTTAGCAAGGGTAATTTTGTTTGTTTGGCAAACGATAACAGCCGCAAATTCAAACAGAATCAAATAATGTTTCGCATACAGCCCTGAATTGTAGAGTTCTCAAGATCTGTTGATTTTGGTGAAGATCGGTTAAGGGAAAGGGGTAGTTTACCTGTAACGTTTTATGTTTTAACAAGGGTATTTCCTATGGCAAACGATAACAGCCGCAAATTCAAACAGAATCAAAAGATTATTTGCATACAGCCCTAAATTGTAGAGTTCTCAAGACCTATTGTTTTTGGTGAAGATCGGTTAAGGGAAAGGGGTAGTTTACCTACAACGTTTTTTTAACAAGGTTATTTTCTATGGCAAACGATAACAGCCGCAAATTAAAACATAATCAAATAATTTTCTGCATACAGCCCTGGTTTGTAGAGTACTCAAGACCTTTTGTTTTTGGTGAAGATCGGTTGAGAGGAAGGGGTAGTTTACCTGCAACGTTTGTTATAAAGCGTATTTTCTATGGCAAACGATAACTGCCGCAAATTCAAACAGAATCAAATAATTTTTTGCATACGTCAGTGAATTGTAGAGGACTCAAGGCCATTAGATTTTGGTGAAGATCGGTTAAGGGGAAGGGGTAGTTTACCTGCAACCTTTTACGTTTTAACAAGAGTAAAGTACTTGAAAATTCATTTAAACTTTTTCAAACAATGGTAATTGTTAAAAATAAAATAATTTTGTTGCCAGGCAATAAAATTATAATTTTTTCATTTTAATGTAAATTATGTATATATTAAAAAATATATCGTGCTTGTTTGGTAAGTGGAAGTACTTACCAAATCTTAGGTTTCATACACTCATATCAACACCAAGTCTAAGTAAAATAATATCTGAAACTTGTAAAGCCATCATTGAAGTACTCAAGGATTATATAAAGGTAAGTAATGCGCTTTAAATCACAATTTTTATTAAAGTTAATAATGATACAAATAGTTTTTATTAAATCATATTATTGGATTAAAAAAAGCAAAATTATTTATCACAAAATTGAGAAAAATACTGTGTAGCAGATGCATGGTCTGCTTGCGTCTCTGGAGGTACTATATTTACGTGATATTTATTGGCCTTGCATTGGCTGGGCACTTGAACAATTATCTTGTGGTGGCTGCAAAATCGAAAAGTGGTTCTGCGGTGGTTGCACACTCGGGAATAGGCCTGACACCTGCTGCGTCACTATTGCAGAAGACATATTCAAAGTTTTCATATGCCCTTCAAATATAGCTAGATTTATAATTTTCTTCACATACGGTACCATTTCAGGTGTCATATTATTCAATTCATCGGCAACATGCTTCCCAAAGCTATCATGCTGCCCTACTTTTACGTCATCGGTCTTTCTTAACCTCACAGCCACCAATTGAAGCACTTTTTTGTTTGAAATAAGATCTTTCTTGCCATTACCTGCTGACCATCTGCCCCCTGAACTTCCTGGTGATGGGGAAGGAGTTGGCCTTGAAAAGTCGTGGTCTGATTGTATTGATTGCCCCTGTACAGAACATTCATCGTCAAGTCCATCTTTGTCCGTGTTGGTCTGTGAGTCCTCCTGAAATTGAAAAAAAAAATATATAACCTCAATCGTGTAACAAAGAAATGTTCAAAGTATTGTTGTATAATTAATTTCAATGTTTTTGATTTTAGTAGGATTAATTTCAATGTTTCTTTTTTTTTAGCTTCCACGGAATGAATACGAATAGAGAAAAATTTCTGACGGTTTTCATGATAGATGGCAATTTCCAAATTGTCTGGGATCTGTAGATGGCAAGCATGTACGCGTAACTCCGCCAACTGGAAGCGGATCACTATATTGGAATTATAAGAAGTTTCATAGTGTTGTTCTCATGGCTATTGTGGATTCGAATTACGAGTTTATAATGTGTGATGTAGGCACAAATGGAAGCGTATCAGATGGTGGTGTAATTAACAATACTAAATTTTATTTATGAAAAATTAACTGACAATAGCTTGCAGTTACCTCCTGATGAAAATCCAAAAGATAGTACCATTAAGCTTCCGTATGTGTTCGTGGGAGATGAGGCATTTGCTTTAAAACGAAACTTCTTAAAACCATTCAATAAGAAACAGTTGAATTATGAACGTATGGTTTTCAACTACAGATTATCACGCGCTAGAAGAAGTTTCGAAAACGCGTTTGGCATACTTTCAAATAGATTTCGACTTTTCCATTCCGCTATAAGCCTGAAAGACATTGAACTTGTGAATATCCTTGTCTTGACGTGCTGCTATCTTCACAATTTCTTAAGAAGACGATCTCAAAATTCATACATCATGCCCGATTTAAATGACACAAATTCAGATGAAATTATTGAATTGCAAGGACTAGTTGATCTCCAAGTTGACACCAACAGCGGAAATATCAGTAGTGATGCGAAATATTGTCGAAATAAGTTTGTGGAATATTTTGTAAATGAAGTTGAATGGCAAGATGACTCAGTACGTAAAACATATTTCGGATAATTTTTTTGTGGTTGAGATAAACAATGTTTAAATAAAGTAGCAATGTAACGTAGCAATGTAGTAGGGTAATAATGGGGGTTCAAACGCAGAAAGGAATTCCCCCCAGGCCATATCTGGACCACAGCATCCGCGATCTGGACCACAGCATCCGCGACGTTTTCGCTGATCTGTGTCCTGGACCCGCAGCATCCCAATGGACCACAGCACCGAGAATTTCCGCGAATAAACTTTTTTATTTTTTCAATTTTATTTTTTTTATTAAATTGATTTGCATATCAAGGGGGTGGGATGAGGTTCAATGGACCACCAGCATCCGTGAATATAATTTTTTATTTTTTTAATAAAGCTGATTTGCATATCAGGGGGTGGTGGTGGGTGGGAGGTTTTTTTATTTCATATCAGTGGGTGGTGGTGGGTGGGAGGTTCCAACTTGATGCATTATAGTGTATATTAAAATATATGATCAGAGTTACCAACCTTTGCATGAGTTCAAATTTGTCGTGTGTTATAATGTATATTAAATCTATATGATCAGGTGTACCAACCTTTGTATTATTATTATAGTGTATAGATATTTTATATGAGCAGCTTTGTCAACATTTTCTGTTGCGGGGGGAGGGAAATTCAAATATGTGTTATATAGTGTATATATTAAAATATATGATCAGGGTTACCAATCTTACATTATTGTGTATAGAGCAGATCTGCCAACATTTTTTTCTCTTCCGTGGTGGGAAATTCAAACTATATGATCATGATTGTTACTCTCTCTCTCTCTCTCACATTTGAATGCAAGTAAAACTATCTCTCTCTCTCACTCTCTCTTGTTGTCAAACGTTATGTTCAAACCGTTTCTCCTCTCCCTCTCTCTCTCTTTCTCTCTCACTGTGTACATTGAGTAGAGTAGTCGGTGTGATGAGTAAATAATTTTAGCTCTCTCTCTCTCTCACTCGTTGTGTATGTCTCTCTCTCGTTGTCAAACGTTATGTTCAAACCGTTTCTCCTCTCTGTGGTCATTACCGCGCATGTATATGAAATTAGAAAGTTTATATTTATTCGACAAATATTAACGCCCTCTCTATCCCTCCCTCTCTCTCTCTCTCTCTCTCTCTCTCTCTCTCTCTCTATCTCTCTCTCTCTCTCTCACTCGTTTCAACTGTGCAAGGTTTCATACCGTTTCTCCTCTCTCTCTTACCGTGTACATTGAGTAGTCGGTGTGATGAGTAAATAATTTTAGCTCTCTCTCTCTCGTTGTCAAAACGTCGTCTTCATTTTTCAATGTATTAAATAATTAATTAATAGTTTTATAATGCAGTCAGTGTGATTGATCCTTGTTAAAAATATATATATTTGGCAAATATTAACTATGTATGTGTGTTGTTGTCAATGAACTACTTACCTGTGGGTGTGTGTGCTGTTACAGATGACAAATCCATACGTTAACGACTTAACAATCTTCAATACGCTCTTCTTCATGTGGTACAATACTTCTGTTTTATGATTGCAGTGTACACACACATAGGTTCAGTGGTGTATAGCGAAATAAATTAAAATTATACACACATGTTGTTACAGATGAAAACGGTGGTTGAAATTCATACAAATCTTCTGATCTTGTTAGGGAGGTCTGTATATGATTTTAGAAATATATATATTTGGCAAATATTAACTATGTATGTGTGTTGTTGTCAATGAACTACGTACAGGTGTCTACTCTCTGCGTCCATTGTATGTATATATCGTTACAAATGACGAGTAGAAATCCAATAAATCGCTGTCGGACAATGTACACAATGCTCACACACACACATTGTGTATGTCTCTCTCTCGCTGCAAACGGTGACAAGAATGCTATTATTCAACACTCTCACTCTCTTTCTCGCTCGCTCGCAGACGTCAGAAGAAATTCCTAATTTATAATGTAATTACCTGTGTGTGTGCTGTGACAGATGACAAATCCATACGTTAACGGCTTAACAAACTCTCTCTCTCTCTCTCTCTCTCTCTCTCTCTCTCTCTCTCTCTCTCTCTCTCTCTCTCTCTCTCTCTCTCACACACACACACACACACACACACACACACACATTTAGCATGAACAGACGCGTCTTCGTTAGTAAAATGTACAAATCACATGACTTTATGTGAACGTCGAAGGGTTCAAATAAAAATATGTAAAAAAAAAAAACAGAATATATGAATTGCTATATTTACACATTATTAAATCAACACCACTGTATAGAAAGATTAACTATGTGCACCCCCCCCCACACACACACACACACACACAACGATACAGAAGTATTCACTAACTTAAGCCAAGGTCATTGATTCGGTGCGACCTACTTTCTAATCCTTGATGGTAAAACCTAAGACAAAAAACATACAATCAGTAGTAATAATACAAAATCACTGTTTTATTAATTTAAAATACTGTATGAAAGAGTGGTGTGTAATTTTCATCCAAAATATGTAAAACAAAAATACAGATTATATGATAAGTAAATTGTATGTATATATCACTGAATAATAATAATAATATAATCGTTCTAGTGTTAACGTTTGCTGCAACAGGTAACGCAGTTTACAAATAATTACATATAGGTTCAGAGGCGTATAGTGAAATAAATTAAAAATAGAAATTAATTTCCTCATAAGTTAATGTCCTTTCAAATATTATTCATCAAAACTTTGTAAATTAGAATCTGCACTACAGTCAAACATACGCACACACAGTGATAAAAATTGTTTATTAAAAGTAGTTTGTTACCTTAACAAGGTACTATTTCCACCTACGCCGTTTGGTTCCTCATGCCTCGAAACACGAGATGTAGGTCGCTGGGGGTTTATAAATTGTTTATCAAGTCTTTTATAAATGGTCTTATAGTCGAGCTTGGCCTGTTGACTATTGCTTTTAATTTCGCAATTTCTCCAGGTGTTAACCTTTTCGGCGAAAAAAACCATTTACGGAGAAGACGGTCCTCCCCCTCCTGTTTTGATGACATGTTTATTCTATGATCCATCAAAGCCGTTGATAGAAGTAGGCGTTAACGGTTCAAAAACAGCTGTAAATGTAAAATCAAATACGGTTTAAAAATAACATAGGAAAGACTTATAACAAAAACAAATTAATTTTTTGAATAGAGAAATGTAAAACACATTATAATTGTTCTCTAACTACAGCCACAATCGTTCAGTTCATTAACATTTGAAAATTGATGGATTTGGTACTCGATATATTCTACATTCTAAATTTTGTTACATTTGTAAATTACAGAATTGTTCTCTAACTACAGCCACAATCGTTCAGTTTCATTAACAGTTGAAAATTGATGGATTTGGTCCTCGATATATTCTACTCTCACAGTATTTTCATTGATACATTTCAGAAGCTGAGTACAGAATAAATCTACAATCACCCAGGCGGAATCATTAAGTTTTACAAAAGATCTTATTGATCAGACGTATGAGTAATTATATTAATCCTTTTGTAGCAAATACGCACGCATTCATAAAATACAGCACTCAGGTGTAGGGCAATTAATCCTTTTTGTATTGAACGTATTTAAGTAGACCTACTCGTGATATCAGTAAATTCTGTCATAAACGTCAAACTCAAATGTCTAGTACATAAACGTACCGGTAATCGCTTCTTGAGTCGTAGTCATTATTAAACTCGACATAACTACTTGTGTTACGCGATTGATGTTCATGTTAAACGATTGATGACTCATGTAATAATACAGATTAACCTCGTATAATAATAATGACAGGACAGCGTATTTAGAACACTTAAAATTGGAAATCTACAAACACATCAAAATATCTGTCAAAACCCTATCAAACAAAAACCCCGTTCTTATCGAGAGACAACAGTAACTGACCTAAGCACATGTGCTTCATTAGGCAACAGACCAAAAAATCAAATAGACGACTATAAGCTCAATTTAAATAAAATCTGAATATTCAATAAATTATGTTTACTTATTAACATATTCAAATCTTTTACTTACCTCTTAAATGTTGTTGTTATACACACAATAGTCGATTGTACGATGAGTGTCTCATACAAATGAGAAATAGTGACATGTCGTCTTGTGTGTGTATATATATATATATATCATACGGCGGTAGGTAGCACGCGTACACATTAAATTGTCTCTCTCTCTCGCACTCTCTCTCTCTCTCTCGCTCCCTCTCTCTCTCTCTCTCTCTCCCTCCCTCTCTCTCTCACTCTCACTCACTCTCTCTCTCTCTCTCTCTCTCTCTCCTCTCTCTCTCTCTCTCTCTCTCTCTCTCTCTCTCTCTCTCTCTCTCTCTCTCTCTCTCACACACACACACATTCTGATTACTATACAAATAATTGCATGTATGTTCAGAGGTTTGGTGTCTAAATCGATGCATTTTACTTTCACTTTCTAATTTGACACATGGCTTACTTTCATACAGAAATAGCTATCGTCCGCGTCCGTCTACACGTTTTGCTAAACGAAATTAAAAATGCTGTAATACATAACGTCCTGCGAAATAGATATGGTATGTTTTTAGGACAGCCAATGTCATTAAGATGTATTATATGATGATGGATTATTTTCGAGAGCGGAGTCGCCACCAATTAATTTGTCACGTATCCGATAATGACTGTACGCAAGTGTATCACAACCATTGTCTAGTATATAGCGCTTATCATCATACGGTGACAACGCTTCCTTTCAAAGCGTGTAGGTCCGTCTGCATACAAGTCAGGTGTTTTGAATACTATACATCAGACCGTCTGTATCTGTCCATTAGCAATCAACGTTACGACCGTACTTGCCGACAGCATAACGATAATACGTTTGACAACGAGAGAGAGAGAGAGAGAGGGAGAAACGGTTTGAACATAACGTTTGACATTGTATATTGCAAGCAATGAAATTATTATTATTTAAATCTGTTATCTGCTTTGTATGGAAGTCATCTATAAATATCAGTCCGTGCGACACAACATGTAACAAACGTAATTGGATTTGCTTTCAACCCAAACGTGGTGCGGCTCGTTGTGTGTGCGTGCGCGTCGGATCATGACATAGTATTCGTAATGACCGAGGCACGTCCTTTATTGCATGAGGATATTCAGGTAGAGCAGAGCAGACACGTTTACGCAATATCAAGTGCACACACAAGAATCCAGATTTTTGTATACGTTCTAGGTGAAAACTACTGGGTGTCTCTGACTTTAGTTGGAAATAAATAACATTACAGATATTGATATGGTACTATGAGTAGTCTATACGTGAATACTATACATCAGACTGCATGTATCTGTCATTAGCAATCTAACGTTACGACGGCAGCATAACGATAATGAAAGTCATACATTATCGTTTTGCTAACGTTTGTATTTTGTCTAAGCTATGTTAAACTTCACCACACACACACACACACACACACACACACACACACACACACACGGAAATGGAGGAAGAACTAGCATAGGAAATACAATTAAGTGTAACGATAAAAGAAGTGATTGGAAAGCCAACTGTGGGTGTCGAGACAAAACTCTTGCTTGTTCCTGAGTTGATAGAAGAGCCTGAGGGCAAAGTGGCTGAAGATGAAGTTACGCAAGAGATTGTTGACGAGAACCAATCAAACTTGGATCAGCCAGTAGTGTTTAGGTCATCAGTACATGACGCAACGGGAGTGATAGGTCCAATTAGGTTTGTTACACCTTGTGTCGCACTGTCCTGATATTTATAGATGACCTCCATACAAATGCAACAGCATAAAAATCATGTTAAATATCAAATTATCACGTACACACACGCGCGCACCACACACACACACACACGTTAGGTTAAAATGCAGTCTACTTACGTTTCACGTTAGGTTAATTATTATTTAAATAACATACACACGTGTTAGGTTGCAACCTAACACGTGTGTGTGTGTGTGTTTGCATTTTAACCTAACGTGAAACGTACGTGGACAGCATTTTTAACCTAACGTGAAACGTAAGTAGACTGCATTTTAACCTAACGTGTGTGTGTGTGTGTGTGTGTGCGTGTGCGTGCGCGCGTGTGTGTATGTGATAATTTGATATTTACCATGATTTTTATGCTGTTGTATTTGTATGGAGGTCATCTATAAATATCAGGTCAGTGCGACACAACGTGTAACAAACCTAATTGGACCTATCACTCCCGTTGCGTCATGTACTGATGACCTAAACACTACTGGCTGATCCAAGTTTGTTTGGTTCTCGTCAACAATCTCTTGCGTAACTTCATCTTCAGCCACTTTGCCCTCAGGCGCTTCTATCAACTCAGGAACAAGCAAGAGTTTTGTCTCGACACCCACAGTTGGCTTTTCAATCACTTCTTTTATCGTTACACTTAATTGTATTTCCTATGCTAGTTCTTCCTCCATTTCCGCGCGCGCGTGTGTGTGTGTGAAGTTAACATAGCTTAGACAAAATACAAACGTTAGCAAAGCGATAATGTATGACTTTCATTATCGTTATGCTGCCGTCGTAACGTTAGATTGCTAATGACAGATACATGCAGTCTGATGTATAGTATTCACGTATAGGCTACTCATAGTACCATATCAATATCTGTAATGTTATTTATTTCCAACTAAAGTCAGAGACACCCGAGTAGTTTTTCACCTAGAACGTATACAAAAAATCTGATTCTTGCGTGTGCACTTGATATTGCGTAAACGTGTCTGCTCTGCTCTACTGATATCCTCATGCAATAAAGGACGTGCCTCGGTCATTACGAATACTATGTATGATCCGACGCGCACGCACACACACGCACGCACACACAACGAGCGCACACGTTTGGGTTGAAAGCAAATCAAATTACGTTTTGTTACATGTTGTGTCGCACTGATCTGATATTTATAGATGACTTCCTACAAAGCAGATAACAGATTTAAATAATAATAATTTCATGCTTGCAATATACAATGTCAAACGTTATGTTCAAACCGTTTCTCCTCTCTCTCTCTCTCTCTCGTTGTCAAACGTATTATCGTTATGCTGTCGGCAAGTACGGTCGTAAAGTTAGATTGCTAATGACAGATACATGCAGTCTGATGTATAGTATTCACGTATAGGCTACTCATAGTACCATATCAATATCTGTAATGTTATTTATTTCCAACTAAAGTCAGAGACAACCCAGTAGTTTTTCACCTAGAACGTATACAAAAAAATCTGATTCTTGTTGTGTGCACTTGATATTGCGTAAACGTGTCTGCTCATGCTCTACCTGAATATCCTCATGCAATAAAGGACGTGCCTCGGTCATTACGAATACTATGTCATGATCCGACGCGCACGCACACACAACGAGCGCACACGTTTGGGTTGAAAGCAAATCCAATTACGTTTGTTACATGTTGTGTCGCACGGACTGATATTTATAGATGACTTCCATACAAAGCAGATAACAGATTTAAATAATAATAATTTCATGCTTGCAATATACAATGTCAAACGTTATGTTCAAACCGTTTCTCCTCTCTCTCTCTCTCTCTCGTTGTCAAACGTATTATCGTTATGCTGTCGGCAAGTACGGTCGTAACGTTAGATTGCTAATGACAGATACAGACGGTCTGATGTATAGTATTCAAACACCTGACTTGTATGCAGACGGACCTACACGCTTTGAAAGGAAGCGTTGTCACCGTATGATGATAAGCGCTATATACTAGACAATGGTTGTGATACACTTGCGTACAGTCATTATCGGATACGTGACAAATTAATTGGTGGCGACTCCGCTCTCGAAAATAATCCATCATCATATAATACATCTTAATGACATTGGCTGTCCTAAAAACATACCATATCTATTTCACAGGACGTTATGTATTACAGCATTTTTAATTTCGTTTAGCAAAACGTGTAGACGGACGCGGACGATAGCTATTTCTGTATGAAAGTAAGCCATGTGTCAAATTAGAAAGTGAAAGTAAAATGCATCGATTTAGACACCAAACCTCTGAACATACATGCAATTATTTGTATAGTAATCAGAAATGTGTGTGTGTGAGAGAGAGAGAGAGAGAGAGGGGGGGGGGGGAGAGAGAGAGAGAGAGAGTGCGAGAGAGAGAGAGACAATTTAATGTGTACACGTGCTACCCTACCGCCGTATTATATATATATATATATATATATATATATATATATATATACACACACACAAGACGACATGACACTATTTCTCATTTGTATGAGACACTCATCGTACAATCGACTATTGTGTTTATAACAACAACATTTAAGAGGTAAGTAAAAGATTTGCATATGTTAATAAGTAAACATAATTTTATTGAATATTCAGATTTTATTTAAATTGAGCTTATAGTCGTCTATTTGATTTTTTGGTCTGTTGCCTAATGAAGCACATGTGCTTAGGTCAGTTACTGTTGTCTCTCGATAAGAACGGGGTTTTTGTTTGATAGGGGTTTGACAGATATTTTTGATGTGTTTGTAGATTTCCAATTTTAAGTGTTCTAAATACGCTGTCCTGTCATTATTATTATACGAGGTTAATCTGTATTATTACATGAGTCATCAATCGTTTAACATGAACATCAATCGCGTAACACAAGTAGTTATGTCGAGTTTAATAATGACTACGACTCAAGAAGAGATTACCGGTACGTTTATGTACTAGACATTTGAGTTGACGTTTAGACAGAATTTACTGATATCACGAGTAGGTCTACTTAAATACGTTCAATACAAAAAGGATTAATTGCCCTACACCTGAGTGCTGTATTTTATGAATGCGGTGCGTATTTGCTACATAAGGATTAATATAATTACTCATACGTCTGATCAATAAGATCTTTTGTAAAACTTAATGATTCCGCTGGGTGATTGTAGATTTATTCTGTACTCAGCTTCTGAAATGTATCAATGAAAATAATGTGAGAGTAGAATATATCGAGGACCAAATCCATCAATTTTCAAACTGTTAATGAAACTGAACGATTGTGGCTGTAGTTAGAGAACATTTAATGTGTTTTACATTTCTCTATTCAAAAAATTAATTTTGTTTTTGTTATAAGTCTTTCCTATGTTATTTTTTTAAACCGTATTTGATTTTACATTTACAGCTGTTTTTGAACCGTTAACGCCTACTTCTATCAACGGCTTTGATGGATCATAGAATAAACATGTCATCAAAACAGGAGGGGGAGGACCGTCTTCTCCGTAAATGGTTTTTTTCGCCGAAAAGGTTAACACCTGGAGAAATTGCGAAATTAAAGCAATAGTCAACAGGCCAAGCTCGACTATAAGACCATTTATTTAAAAGACTTGATAAACAATTTATAAACCCCAGCGACCTACATCTCGTGTTTCGAGGATGAGGAACCAAACGGCGTAGGTGGAAATAGTACCTTGTTAAGGTAACAAACTACTTTTAATAAACAATTTTTATCACTGTGTGTGCGTATGTTTGACTGTAGTGCAGATTCTAATTTACAAAGTTTTGATGAATAATATTTGAAAGGACATTAACTTATGAGGAAATTAATTTCTATTTTTAATTTATTTCACTATACGCCTCTGAACCTATATGTAATTATTTGTAAACTGCGTTACCTGTTGCAGCAAACGTTAACACTAGAAACGATTATATTATTATTATTATTCAGTGATCTATACATACAATTTACTTATCATATAATCTGTATTTTTGTTTTACATATTTTGGATGAAAATTACACACCACTCTTTCATACAGTATTTTAATTAATAAAACAGTGATTTTGTATTATTACTACTGATTGTATGTTTTTTGTCTTAGGTTTTCCATCAAGGATTAGAAAGTAGGTCGCACCGAATCAATGACCTTGGCTTAAGTTAGTGAATACTTCTGTATCGTTGTGTGTGTGTGGGGGGGGGGGGGGTGCACATAGTTAATCTTTCTATACAGTGGTGTTGATTTAATAATGTGTAAATATAGCAATTCATATATTCTGTTTTTTTTTTTTTTACATATTTTTATTTTGAACCCTTCGACGTCACATAAAGTCATGTGATTTGTACATTTTACTAACGAAGACGCGTCTGTTCATGCTAAATGTGTGTGTGTGAGAGAGTTTGTTAAGTCGTTAACGTATGGATTTGTCATTTGTCACAGCACACACACAGGTAATTACATTATAAAGTAGGAATTTCTTCTGACGTCTGCGAGCGAGCGAGAAAGAGAGTGAGAGGTTGAATAATAGCATTCTTGTCACGTTTGCAGCGAGAGAGAGACATACACAATGTGTGTGTGAGCAGTGTGTACATTGTCCGACAGCGATTTATTGGATTTCTACTCGTCATTTGTAACGATATATACATACAATGGACGCAGAGAGTAGACACCTGTAAGTAGTTCATTGACAACAACACACATACATAGTTAATATTTGCCAAATATATATATTTCTAAAATCATATACAGACCTCCCTAACAAGATCAGAAGATTTGTATGAATTTCAACCACCGTTTTCATCTGTAACAACATGTGTGTATAATTTTAATTTATTTCGCTATACACCACTGAACCTATGTGTGTGTACACTGCAATCATAAAACAGAAGTATTGTACCACATGTAGAAGAGCGTATTGAAGATTGTTAAGTCGTTAACGTATGGATTTGTCATCTGTAACAGCACACACACGCACAGGTAAGTAGTTCATTGACAACAACACACATACATAGTTATATTTGCCAAATATATATATTTCTAACAAGGATCAATCACACTGACTGCATTATAAAACTATTAATTAATTATTTAATACATTGAAAAATGAAGACGACGTTTTGACAACGAGAGAGAGAGAGCTAAAATTATTTACTCATCACACCAACTACTCAATGTACACGGTAAGAGAGAGAGGAGAAACGGTATGAAACCTTGCACAGTTGAAACGAGTGAGAGTGAGAGAGAGAGAGAGATAGAGAGAGAGAGAGAGAGAGAGAGGAGAGAGAGAGAGAGGGCGTTAATATTTGTCGAATAAATATAAAGTTTCTAATTTCATATACATGCGCGGTAATGACCACAGAGAGGAGAAACGGTTTGAACATAACGTTTGACAACGAGGGAGAGGACATACACAAGGAGTGAGAGAGAGAGAGAGCTAAAATTATTTACTCATCACACCGACTACTCTACTCAATGTACACAGTGAGAGAGAAAGAAGAGAGAGAGGGAGAGGAGAAACGGTTTGAACATAACGTTTGACAACAAGAGAGAGTGAGAGAGAGAGATAGTTTTACTTACATTCAAATGTGAGAGAGAGAGAGTGAGAGAGAGAGAGAGAGAGAGAGAGAGAGAGAGAGAGTAACAATCATGATCATATAGTTTGAATTTCCCACCACAGAAGAGAAAAAAATGTTGGCAGATCTGCTCTATACACAATAATGTAAGATTGGTAACCCTGATCATATATTTTAATATATACACTATATAACACATATTTGAATTTCCCTCCCCCCGCCACAGAAAATGTTGACAAAGCTGCTCATATAAAATATCTATACACTATAATAATAATACAAAGGTTGGTACACCTGATCATATAGATTTAATATACATTATAACACACGACAAATTTGAACTCGTGCAAAGGTTGGTAACTCTGATCATATATTTTAATATACACTATAATGCATCAAGTTGGAACCTCCCACCCACCACCACCCACTGATATGAAATAAAAAAACCTCCCACCCACCACCACCCCCTGATATGCACATCAGCTTTATTAAAAAAATAAAAAATTATATTCACGGATGCTGGTGGTCCATTGAACCTCATCCCACCCCCTTGATATGCAAATCAATTTAATTAAAAAAATAAAAAAATAAAATTGAAAAAATAAAAAAATGTATTCGCGGAAATTCTCGGTGCTGTGGTCCATTGGGATGCTGCGGGTCCAGGACGCAGATCAGCGAAAACGTCGCGGATGCTGTGGTCCAGATATGGCCTGGGGGGAATTCCTTTCTGCGTTTGAACCCCCATTATTACCCTACTCAATGTAAATTGAAAATGTGAAATATATTAATTCTTGATAGTAAATTTAAATGAATTATTATTATTGTTGTACTCACCGCTTCCTGATGTTTATCCTCGTCTTCACAGTTCATAGTATTGACACTTGTACGAGTAAGCTGTTGATCGTTGATGAACGACAGAAGGTCGTAATACCACAACGATGGTTTGTATATTTCTTCATTTCCTACTCCACTTTTCTCACTGTATTTAACTTTTTTATATTCTTTCTTATAAGTTGAGCGTAGGCCAGTGGCGTAACTAAAAATGACGGGCACCCCGCAAATATTTTTTTGGGGCCCCCATCCCCTCATGCTTATGATGAATGAGTTTAAACTTAATGTCTATTATCTTTTTTTAGACGATAGTTACTGGTAAAAAAATAATTAACTACTTATACAATAAATGTTTACTTTATGATATATATAAACTTCAATAATCTTTACAATAACAAACTTAAATAATTTTCATTTAAAAAACCAAACTTATATAATTTTCACAAAAGAAACAAACATAGAATATTTACAGAAATAAAGTAACAATTAGTAATATTAGCTACTTTGAGCATACATATAATGATTCGTACTCGGAAGTATTCATATCTCTACCTTACGAGCTTTCTTATTGGCGAAGTCTTTTATCAGTTCCTTTACATTGAGTTTTTGTGCCATCTCATATTCAATTGTTAAAAGAGACAAATATCTTAAACGAACTTGTTTAGTTGTTATATATAATTTACCTTAATTTCCGTCCAGTGACATCAAGCGTAATTTGTTTTGGTTACGCGTTTCAGGCCATGTGGCCCATCCTCAGACCATCACTCCAAGCGGAGCTCGTTAAAAAATAAAAAATCCACAATAAAACAAACACATAATAAATAAATACAAAATTATATTAAAACATATAAAGGTGTTCTATTACACGAACACGGTGCACCGCGTGTAGCATGCCTGAACTGCGTCAATGGAACCTGTTATCTATTATTATCTGTAATCGATCGCAGCGCGGTATCATACAGTGGGTTGGACCTGAAGTTAAGTTTATCATTAAGTATGTCGTCACACACATCTGGGTTATTATGACCTCTATATATCTCGAATTCTTCAAGCGCATCCATATAACGGCCTTTGGCACAATAATGTAGGGGTATGAAATTATTGTTGAAATTTGTATAAGAATGATTACATGAAATCAGATGCCTTGTAAAGTTGGATTTAATATTATCTATGGAAAAATTACCCCTGTTAAAATGGCTTTGTGGTTTGTGTTCGCGGAATCTTTTGATGAACGGTCTACCCGTTTGGCCGATATAAAATCGGTCACAATCGTCACATATAAGTTTGTAAATACCAGTTTTGGATTCAATTGTTGTTTGAATGACTGGGCGAACTAAGTTCCGTAGACGGTTATTTGTTTTAAAAATGACAGTATAACCTAATTTATTTAAAGTGGATGTAAGGATCTTGGGCATCAACTCAGTGTATGTTGTTGTGATGTATTTGTTGTTAGGTGTAATATATGTGTCTGTTTGGAATGACGGGATTTGTGTTTTCTAAGAATATTGTCGATCATTTGGGATTCATATCCGTTGGCCAGAGCTATGTGTTTAATTATGTTGAGTTCACACTCGAAATCATCATTATTTAGGGGGATCATCAAAAGTCTGTGAATAAAACTGTTGTAGGCCGCTAATTTTTGAGAGAAGGGGTGGTGTGAGTCTGCATGTATGGTCACGTTTGTGGCGGTAGGTTTTCTGTAAATTTTAAAGTTTAAGCTGTTAAGTTGCCTGGTGACAGTAAGATCAAGAAAGTTGAGTTCATTATTGGTTTCAGTTTCCATAGTAAATTGAATATTGTGGGTAACGGTATTCATATGATTTTTAAGATTACTGATTTGGCGTAAAGTACCGTTAAAAAATTAGAAAAGTATCATCAACATATCGGCCATAAAAGATAATATTATTGGCGAAGATATTATTGTTAAGGATATAATTGTTCTCATAAAAGTCAAGATATATATCAGCCAACAGGCCGGATAACGGTGAACCCATGGCCAGACCGTCTGTTTGAATATAATAATTACCGTTGAAAGTAAAATAGTTTTGCTGAAGGATGAGTCTTAGTATGATAATTAGTTCTTTAATGAGTTCTGTGTCCAATTTGTTAGTATCATGAAGATTGTCATTCAAAATATCTAAAGTTTGGTTCACGGGTATATTTGTGTATAAATTGATGATGTCAAAGGAGGCTAGTTTGTAACTGGCTTGTAATTTTATGTCGTTGACTTTATTTATGAAATCAATATTGTTGACGATAATATGGTTGTTTTTGAGAAAGATGTTATCTTTGATTAGTGTGACGAGTTTTTTGGCCGTTTTGAAACCCGGGGCCGTAGTAAAATTGACTAATGGCCTGATAGGAATGTCATCCTTGTGGATCTTGGGTAAGCCGGTAAGTTTTGGGGCGCGCGCGTTGATAGGTTTTAAGGAACGTCGAGTACGATCGTTAAATAAATTGGTACAATTGTTGATAGTACTATTTAATGATTTTACATATGAGTCAGTGGGATCGTAATTTATTATCTCGATATTGTTATCAGAAATGAACTTGTGTACTTTCTGTGTGTATGTGTCGTTATGGATTATTACCAAAGTATGACCTTTGTCTGCCTTAGTAATAAGTGCGTTGTTATCATGCAACTTAGTTTTTATCTTTTTAAGTGTCTTGCGTTCAGCCTGTGCTCTTAACTGTTTCTGTGTCTTACGACCATTAGTATTAGGGTTATTTAAAATTTTATTAAATTTATAGTTGATTATGTGGCGTGACTGGCTTTGGAGATTCGAGTCATCAATGGCCTTGACTGCAGTCTCGGCATTAATAACTTCATCAACAATATTATGTTTGTTATCAGGTGGAAAGTTATAGTCTAAACCCTTATTAAGTAAGTTCATTTCATCGTTATCAAATGCTATATCGGTGAGGTTGACCGTGCGCGGGTAAAACGTATGTTTACATTCGGGAATATGATGCGAACATTGTGCTGAAATTAAACGTTTAAGTTTCATAGTTTGTTTTTGTCGTAATGTACGCATTGTATCTGAAATGTATGTGTTTACTTTGTCTAATATATTATCTATAATTGCAGGATGAATCTGGTTATGAATTAGTAAATGCAGTTTGAATAAAGCTTTGTTAAAACATACGTTTTACCCGCGCACGGTCAACCTCACCGATATAGCATTTGATAACGATGAAATGAACTTACTTAATAAGGGTTTAGACTATAACTTTCCACCTGATAACAAACATAATATTGTTGATGAAGTTATTAATGCCGAGACTGCAGTCAAGGCCATTGATGACTCGAATCTCCAAAGCCAGTCACGCCACATAATCAACTATAAATTTAATAAAATTTTAAATAACCCTAATACTAATGGTCGTAAGACACAGAAACAGTTAAGAACACAGGCTGAACGCAAGACACTTAAAAAGATAAAAACTAAGTTGCATGATAACAACGCACTTATTACTAAGGCAGACAAAGGTCATACTTTGGTAATAATCCATAACGACACATACACACAGAAAGTACACAAGTTCATTTCTGATAACAATATCAACAATTGTACCAATTTATTTAACGATCGTACTCGACGTTCCTTAAAACCTATCAGCGCCCGCTCTAGCGTTTACGTCACCCCGGACAAAAAGACAAATTGCCGCCCCTTAAACATATACTTTTTAAAAATATATATCTTTTATTTTAAATAAAAATCAAATGGTTTTAAATTATGATAAAAACGTATATTTAGAAAGAAACATGTAACATAAAATTAACAGTCAAGTAGTACAAAACAGTAAAAATTAAGAAGTACCTGTACCTAGTTACAAACTGTTAACCACATGCATTTTTAATGCTGTTACATAAATGTATAATTGCACAATCAAACAACAAAAAACTTATATCCTATAAGAACTAAACAAAAGTAACATCAACTGCGCTAAAATCACAAGAAACCTTTTTTTCTCACTTTTAGTTTTGCACACTTTTTTATTACCTCTTTTAAGTTTATTTGATCAGCAATTTCAAAAATGGCCAAACCATTAAGACGATTTTGCGCGGTAGTTGAACGTAAAAATGTCTTAATTAATTTTAGTTTAGAGAAACTCGTTTCCACACTTGCTACAGTTATAGGTAAAGTCCGCAATATTCTTAAACCAACACTAAGGTTTTGGGCAAAATTTAACATTGTTATTAATTTTAGTACATTGCTTAGGCTTTCTTTTGTCCAAAAGCGGAGATACCGCAGAAATTTCCTCTGTTAATTCTACCCTATATATGTCAACAGAATCACCATCAGTTAAAATACTTTCCAAATCCTTTCAGTGTTTTAATAGCGTTTATTCATACATGGTTTTTAAATCGTATATATTATATAAGAATTGAAAATAGTTACTATGGTGACTAAGTTGTTCAAATCTAGCATGTAGTGTATTTAGTGCTTCATCAATTGTAAAATAAAAAAAAATCTATCTTATTTTTTTCTTTGGGATCGTCGATGAAATCTTCTGTGGGTTCATCTCGTGCTTCGTATGAGAAGTTGGTTTTTTTCTTCTTACGCGGTGTCGTGGTATTATTGGTTCAAAATTAGCCTCAACGTCAATTTCGTCAGTTAGTTCTTTTGCGTCAATAATAATTTCATTGAAGGACTTATCCGATCGAAGATCCTTAAAGAATTTTTCCAGTTTTGTAAAAATCAAGTGCAGATGCTAGATCGAAATCTTTTGTTTGCATCAGCTTGCTTATTGAATTAATAGAGTTTAATATTTTATACCAAATAACTATTGAACACAAAAACTTAAACTGTTTAATACAATTTAATAAACCCGAGGCTTCGTCTCTTATTAAATTATCAATTTCTTGGTGGTTTTCATAAATGTTTAGCAAAGCATCGTATACATCTCCCACATGAAATCTTAAAGACTTTAAGGCCTCTATCCTACTCTCCCATCTAGTGTCACTCAATGGTTTCAAAGTTAATCCTTGGACATGTTTTAAAAGTATTGCCCATCGAAAAGTAGATGCAAAAAAAAATATATATATTTTGGACCATATTGAAGAAATTAACGGCTTCCAAGGATGCTTCTGCCATATCATTAACCACTAGATTGAGAGAATGGTTACTACGTATTGTGTAACGAAACCGCCCTTTTTTAATTAGAGGTAATAAACAAGTCAATGTATGATATTCCTTCCTATTCCTCTTTCAAACAAGTTCACGCCGCGCTCATCGTGCTTTTCTATGCGGTGCGCGGCTTAGGGTACATTTACAGTTACAGTAGCGTGTGCAGAAAGGTTTGCAAACCCTCGCAATAACGTCATCAGAATCAGCCGCTTTCCAAGCGCATGCGCTGAACGCTCAGATCAGCAGTAAGGGGGGAGACGTATTCTCTCTATATCTCTTTCTCTCACGTATTCAACGCATGCCCTCGCAAAGCGGCTGATTCTGATGAGGTCATTGCGAGGGTTTGCAAACCTTCGTGCACACGCTAAAGTAAATGTACCCTTAGATACCTAGCCTTTTTTGTTATTTAATTAAACATGCCGCTCTTTTATGGTTGTTTTCTTCAGAATTAAGGATTCCAAATATTTTTTAGCTTTTAGGCATAAACAGTAAATACGAAATGTAAATTGCATGAAATCGCAATTGTAAAAGAAAAATTGTAAAGAAAAAAATCGACAAGTATAAATTTGTCTATTAATTGGGTATTTAACATATCAATATTTTGTCACATTCACAGCCAAAATGCCGCCCTGTAGATTCGCCCCCCCCGGGCAAATGCCCGGGTTGTCCGCCCCTAGAGCGGGCCCTGAACCTATCAACGCGCGCGCCCCAAAACTTACCGGCTTACCCAAGATCCACAAGGATGACATTCCTATCAGGCCATTAGTCAATTTTACTACGGCCCCGGGTTTCAAAACGGCCAAAAAACTCGTCACACTAATCAAAGATAACATCTTTCTCAAAAACAACCATATTATCGTCAACAATATTGATTTCATAAATAAAGTCAACGACATAAAATTACAAGCCAGTTACAAACTAGCCTCCTTTGACATCATCAATTTATACACAAATATACCCGTGAACCAAACTTTAGATATTTTGAATGACAATCTTCATGATACTAACAAATTGGACACAGAACTCATTAAAGAACTAATTATCATACTAAGACTCATCCTTCAGCAAAACTATTTTACTTTCAACGGTAATTATTATATTCAAACAGACGGTCTGGCCATGGGTTCACCGTTATCCGGCCTGTTGGCTGATATATATCTTGACTTTTATGAGAACAATTATATCCTTAACAATAATATCTTCGCCAATAATATTATCTTTTATGGCCGATATGTTGATGATACTTTTCTAATTTTTAACGGTACTTTACGCCAAATCAGTAATCTTAAAAAGCATATGAATACCGTTACCCACTATATTCAATTTACTATGGAAACTGAAACCAATAATGAACTCAACTTTCTTGATCTTACTGTCACCAGGCAACTTAACAGCTTAAACTTTAAAATTTACAGAAAACCTACCGCCACAAACGTGACCATACATGCAGACTCACACCACCCCTTCTCTCAAAAATTAGCGGCCTACAACAGTTTTATTCACAGACTTTTGATGATCCCCCTAAATAATGATGATTTCGAGTGTGAACTCAACATAATTAAACACATAGCTCTGGCCAACGGATATGAATCCCAAATGATCGACAATATTCTTAGAAAACACAAATCCCGTCGTTCCAAACAGACACATGATATTACACCTAACAACAAATACATCACAACAACATACACTGAGTTGATGCCCAAGATCCTTACATCCACTTTAAATAAATTAGGTTATACTGTCATTTTTAAAACAAATAACCGTCTACGGAACTTAGTTCGCCCAGTCATTCATACAACAATTGAATCCAAAACTGGTATTTACAAACTTATATGTGACGATTGTGACCGATTTTATATCGGCCAAACGGGTAGACCGTTCATCAAAAGATTCCGCGAACACAAACCACAAAGCCATTTTAACAGGGGTAATTTTTCCATAGATAATATTAAATCCAACTTTACAAGGCATCGGATTTCATGTAATCATTCTTATACAAATTTCAACAATAATTTCATACCCCTACATTATTGTGCCAAAGGCCGTTATATGGATGCGCTTGAAGAATTCGAGATATATAGAGGTCATAATAACCCAGATGTGTGTGACGACATACTTAATGATAAACTTAACTTCAGGTCCAACCCACTGTATGATACCGCGCTGCGATCGATTACAGATAATAATAGATAACAGGTTCCATTGACGCAGTTCAGGCATGCTACACGCGGTGCACCGTGTTCGTGTAATAGAACACCTTTATATGTTTTAATATAATTTTGTATTTATTTATTATGTGTTTGTTTTATTGTGGATTTTTTATTTTTTAACGAGCTCCTCTTGGAGTGATGGTCTGAGGATGGGCCACATGGCCTGAAACGCGTAACCAAAACAAATTACGCTTGATGTCACTGGACGGAAATTAAGGTAAATTATATATAATTATCATACAGTGACCTGGACCGCTTTAAATATGTTTAAATTGTTTAGTTGCATTCCTCGTGTAAGTTTTGATAAGTTTTAATTTTCTAAATGATCGTTCAGCACTTGCTACTGTAACTGGCAAGGATAGTAATAGCAGTAATCCAGTAATCACTTCAGAAAAATCACATTCTAAGTAGTGGTACTTAATAAGCAACAATTCAGTCATTTCTTTTATTGTTGTTTCTGATGTTATATCATGTTTGAGCAATGAAATCGCATTTAGTAGTTGCATCGGGAAAGTCGGACTCAAATCTTGACAATAATGTTCTTGAAGCTGTTGTGCAGATTTAAGTATAAGTTCTTCCTTAGTTTCTAAAAATTGTTTAGGTTCCAAAAAGTAAAATAACTTTGACAGTTCAAACATACTTAAGAACCTTTCATTTAGTTGTGTATTAACAATGTCAATTATATTAGCAAAAACATTAACTCTAAATTTTTTTTCTTCGTTTTCAAATTTGTGGTCATGTGATATTTCATCGACATCGAAGTGTCGTTTTACAGTAATTCGCCGTTTACTTGCAAATTCTGGAACTATTTTCCACTTAGCACAGATACGAACTGCTTCTTCCTTTAATTCATCATAAATGTCTCTAAACTTTTCTATTTTTGTTTTACAACTATATAGTACGTTGCTTGCAGTTTGAAATTCAATATCTTTATTCTGTAAGACTTTTGAAGCATAATTTATTTCACTCAAAATTGATTCCAGTATTACGTATATAAACACAAATTCATAATTTGACATTTTCTTAATAATATTGGTAGCATCATTGCTTTCGTCTTTTTTAGTACTTCTTAACATTGTTTCTGTTAAAGCTTTAAGTATATCCAAAAATCGTAATTTTACTGCTTTTAACGAAGATATTCTCGACGACCATCTTGTTGGATTCAGTCTTTTCAAAGTTATCTGCGAGTCCCCTGTAAAGTTGGACAATAAATCCCAGCGATTTATACTATTTCCAAGAAAGGTATAAATTTCTTGCAACAGTGTGAAAAAATTTACAACTTCTTTACAACCTGAGGCAGTATCGTTAATTACTAAATTTAAATTGTGACTTGCGCAATGTACATCAAGTGGTTCTATATTTTTAATTCTTGTTTGCACACTATTGTAGGCACCTTTCATAACATTTGCCCCATCATAACCTTGACCTCTACATTCTTTAAATTAATCGACTGTGAATTCAAAAATGATAATATCTGCTCAGTCATTCCAGAAGCACTGTGATTTGTGGTATTATGAAAACCCATGAATGTCTCTTTAATATTTAATTTGAGAGGCTTACAGGTTTCATCTCGTATAATTTGTACATAACGAAAATTTATACTCATCTGATCAATTTTTGTGATATCCTGCGTAGTATCTACTATCAAAGAGAAAAATGGCGATGAATTAATTTCATTTATCAATGATTTTTCAAGATTTGTTCCCAAGCATTCTATAATTTCATTCAGAATTGCAGGACTCAGATATTTCACTGTACCTTTAGGTTTATTCAAAACTTGTTTCATAATATCATATTTTGCTAGTAAATTCACTTGTGATAAGAAATTTCCATTATAACCTTCTCCTACCTCTTCTCTACGACCACGAAATGCTAACGAATTCTTTGTTAACATAAGGGTGATATCAAATAATCGTTCAAGAACCATTCTCCAAAACGATGCGTCATGTTTAATCACTGTCTCTGTGTTCTTATCTATAACTCTATTCTTCTTCCAATTATCATATATCTGATATGCTTTAACATGATGTAAACTATTAGCATGGATTTTAATTTTTTTAGATAATCCTTGCCAGTCACTAATTCCACTACGCCACTGAGAATTTTTCTCTGAGGAAAATAACCAGCACGGTTCACAGTATGCCATATCTAAAATTTGAGAGTAGCACAACCATTGTCTTCTTATTTTTCCATATTTATATGCGCAATTATAATACGTTTCAGAGAAATGTCTATTACTTTGTAGAGGGTCCATTTTGAATGGTCCTCTCGGCTGAAACGGTTCAGAAGATATGACGAACTTGCGTACATCATCGTCGAGAGAGGTTTGAAAATTACCCATATCTGTATTGATAATATTTTCAAATTTGTTGTAATGCTGCTTTGCGGTAGATTCATTTTCCTTGTTAGAAATCGTTACTTCCATCTCCGTGGCATCCAACGATGTTGAAGGAACAGAACGTTCATCTGTACATGTGGTGCTACTGCTAAGTGTAGGCGGGGTATCTTCATATGATGATGGTATCGCAACAGTATTCAAGGAAGTTGACCTTTGTTGAGAAAAAACTTTCAATTTTCTTATTTTTCTTTAAATTCTCCTCAGCGTCTCTCTTCTTCTTCCTCTTTTGCGCTCCACTGGCATAGGATCTTTGTTTATCCATTATTTACTTATCTAAATAGATAAAATGAATAATCAAAAATAAATCACATTTGTACGAGCTATTTGAGTATTTACCGGATTAATAACTAATAGTTCTTATTAGATGTAAACATTTAAGCAAATATTGATGAACAGATTTTAAATATGAAACAATAATTAAAAATCGGGTGTGAAACACTTACACGACTTTCTCTTACCCTCCTTTTCAAAGTATTTCAAATTTAACCAGTAGCATTAATTTTATTTGCTGTTTAGATTTATTGCATTTTTTGTAAAACACTACCGGTACTTAAAATTAATTTTCTTTTAGCTTTCTGTACGTGTAGATTACACAGGTATGTGTATAATATTTTTACTTCCGCTAAAATTGTATAATGAGTTTAAAATTCGATTACGTTAACATAAACCAGTACATATTATAGAACGCCTAACAGTCTATAAATAGAGCAATTTTAAACAAAATCGTTAGAGCCGTTTTTGAGAAAATCGTAAAAAACCGAAAAATTGCAAGAGTAAAGTGGCACTTCCGGTTCGCCGACAAAACGTGTGGCAATTAAGTTAACCCATCAAATCTTTACAACCTATATTTCATATAGGGTAAGAGAAAGTAAAAATATACGTACATATAATTAAACATACCTCTTTGATGACCATAAAGATGAAAATTTCACTAAGTCTCTACCATCCACTTCAATCTTTGAACAGAATCACACTGTCGAGTCAGTCGGCACTACACTCTGGACCAGATGAGTATGGAGCAATCAGAAACAAACAAACACAAACAAATCTAAATGACGTCAACTTAATGAATCACAATTTCGTCCTGCCACAGCGAGCTTGCTGTCGCCAGCATTTATAAACAAACTAATCAAACAATACTCTCATATCATTTTATAAACTTACCACGTAGTTACCGTCCCTTCCGTGATGTTCGGTATTATTATTTTGTATAGCAAGTGCTTTGTGAAACACTGCTATCGTTCTATCGCGTTCTGAATTATTGAATGGACTGTATGTACACGGCTAAGATCGATCGAGCGGGAATCACTTTGCCACTGCGCAAATTTCAGTTTGACTTTGTCGACTGTACCATACGAACCATATCGGCACCAGTGTGCAGCTCGGACTTGTCACCCCATTCCTGCCGGAGCTTCTTCCAGAAATTTTGCTAACTATTGTGACTACGTGAACGCCGAAGTGCTTTGATTTTATAAAATATATCTTTCTTATCACTGTTAAATAAAATTAATAAAAATAAAAATTTAATAAATAAAAACATACGGGGCGGCGCCGAAGCCCGGGGCCCCTCTTTTGCTCGGGGCCCCCCGCATTGCGGGCTCTTGCGGCTCCTAGTTACGCCACTGGACTTTGATAAAAATCTTAATAATTTAGGCCATCCTAATTCACATTCTCAATTCACATTGATCCTAGTAATTCGCATTGAGAGATACTGGAGTATCTCGAGAATTTCTTGGCAGTGACTCCCAATGTTGAGTAGTGGGGAGGCACATTCCCAAGAGACGCGTACTCTACCCATATACTACCAGTCTCAGGCAACCTATCAAGAAGGTCACTCCTCAGGTATTTTAGGCTCTAGGTGTTTGGCTATGTACACCTTTCCCAGGAAATACGAGGTCAAAGTGTTACCTCGATATGGGTTATATTTACCATGACATATGGAAATATGGGCCGAAGTACACCGAACAGAGTGGGGGAATTTTGAGGAGTATGAAGCTGCGTTCAGAGCTAAATATTGGTCTGAAGAAGACCAAGAAGTGTTGTGTAGTAGAATCATGGGAACTGGAAATTTTGGGGGACCCAATAATAATTTAACTGGTTACGTGATGAAAATATTCAGCGAAGCGAAGTATTTAGAACCGCCAGTGCCGTTCAGATCTTTTGTTAGACACATAAGTAAACACTTACCAAAGGAAGTGCAGATATCATTAATGACGCGGGAGATAGTAAATATTAGTGAATTGGAGAATATTTTAGATGTGTTTCAGAACATCCGTGACCAAGAAATAAGTCGTCGTCACAACCAACCGAATATGAACAACGGAGGGAACCATGGACCGCAGAGGGGTCCGCCACTAGGACAGGCATACCCCAGACGAGAACAAAATAATCGAGGCCCAAGGTGGAGTTGTCCAGCGTGTTCGGATGAAAATTATGCCTCGCAAAAAAATTTTTGTTTTAGATGTAGGAGGGAGAGACCTGGTCAGCGACAGGGAACACAACCCGAGCAGAACAACCATGCATACCAGAGAAGGGGAGAGGGCCAAGGAGGAGCGCCGAGAGGTAACGAACATGGAAAACAGGTGAACCGGAGCGAAGGTGGATACAACCCAGGGGTGGCGAGCACGTCTGCGGTAAACTAAGAGAGACAATGGAGAACCGGATCCGACCGTTGTCGACGGAGGATTCTGGGGTCCAAATAAATGACAGCTATCAAAACAACATCATCATAACAGATTTGTCTGATGAGTTGATGGAGGAAGACGATGTCGAAGCGATTAGACGGGAGAATGGACTAACAGAGGTGAAAATCAACATTGAAGGTAAGGAGATGAAAACTTTAATAGATACAGGTAGTGAAGTCTCTGTTATTTCCGAACACATATTAGAGGAATTGAAAGAATTAAATAAAAATATTCCATCTTTGCCAGTTGCGGGAGTGACTATTGTAGGTATTACGGGTGTCAGGAGTAAAAGAGTCACTAAGCAAGTACATTTAAATATGATAATTAACGGGGTAGGGTACGATAATACATTTCTAGTCGTACGGGGATTAAATCTTGAGGTTATATTGGAGAATGATTTTCTGATTAAACATAAGGCGGTCATTGATTTTCAGAAACGGGTGCTAGAGTTGAACAATGTCATAGAACCAGTTCGGATTAATTTTGAGCTGGTAGTAGATGCGGTAAGAATTTCGGGTGTAAGGGTGATACATAATCGGGTTTTCGAACAAGAAGCGGAAGTTAGTATGAATGTATGTTCGGAGAGTAGAATAGAGTGTGATGAAAGTGTAGAGCAAATATGGGCTGAGAGGGCACTTAAATTTTGTAGTGAGGGTGGCGTAATAGGGAGTTCTCAACGTGAATCGTTGTGGCGGGTAGTAGAGGATTTTAGAGGAGTGTTTGCCGATGTACCACTGAGGGCAAGGAACTATGAATGCGAATTAAAGGTAAGGGAAAACGCGCCCTACGTACAAAGAAGTTATCCGGTGCCGTATTCGAAGAGAAGAGCGGTTCAGATTGAGTTAGATAAAATGTTAGAGGGGGATATAATTGAGCGATCCGTATCACCATATTCTAACCCTTTGGTAGTAGTGATTAAAAAAGATGGGAGAGTCAGGCTATGTTTAGATGCCCGCAGAATTAATCAAATAATTATTCCAGACCGGGAATCACCCGAAGCTATTGAGGAAATTTTTCAGAAATTTAGTGGCGTACCTCATTAGACCTAACCGCAGGATATTGGCAAGTTCCGTTAGCAGCAAATAGTAGGAAATATACAGCTTTCTTGTTCAACGGAAAAAATTATCAATTCAAACGGTTACCGTTCGGACTTAACACCAGCGTTGCCAGCTTCATTAAATGTTTAGACGAGATATTGCAACCAAAAAATTTAGATTTTTTAACTATTTACGTAGACGATATTTTAATAGCATCAAGAACTTCTGAAAAACATATAGAGCACATAGAATATGTCTTAAATAAATTATATCTAGGTGGGTTGACGGTGAATTGGGAGAAGTCAAATCTTTTGCAGAAGGAAATACATTTTTTAGGGTTTATTATTACACCTGAGGGTATTAAAGCCAATCCAGATAAGGTAGAGTCTATATTGAAGTTCCCAGAACCAAGAAATATTAAACAATTACAGAGTTTTTTAGGTTTATGTAATTTTTATCGAAAATTTCAACGTAATTATGCACATATAACCGCAAAGTTGAGTAAGGTGTTACAGAAAAATAAACAATGGAATTGGAGTGAATTGATGATGAATCATCCTAATTTTGAACGTAAATTTTACTTGCAGACCGACGCTAGTAACATCGCATTGGGTGCAGAACTGTACCAGCAGGACGACGAAAAGGAGCATCACACCATCGCTTTCGCCAGTCGTACCTTATTAGCAGCTGAAAGGAATTATACTACAACAGAAAAGGAGCTGCTCAGTATAGTCTTCGCGGTCAAGAAATTTAGAACATACCTGTTGGGAAACACCACAATCATCAGGACTGACCACAAAGCATTGCCTTTCCTAAACACCTGTAAACTCACGCACAGCAGACTAACAAGGTGGGTACTAGCCCTAAAAGAATATAATTTCTCTTGGGAGTATATAAAAGGGGTAGAGAACAGGGTACCTGACACATTATCACGGGTAGATACAGAGGGGAATAGAACGGGTAGAGACATAAAAGAAATTGAAATTTACCGGTTATCAAGGGAGGATAGACTGTTTGGGGAGGAACTAAAAAATATTAATATAATGCAGAGGGCAGGTGCTAAATTAAATAAGATAATAACTAGTGTAGAGTCAGATTTAGATGCATTGGGTTATAGGCAGTATTTTCAGGTTTTTAAGGGGAGCTTGTTTAAAAAAGTATAGGGGAGAGAAAATGATTGGAGGTTAGTTATACCTGAAGGGTTGATAGATAAAATAGTATGGGACTGTCATTATAGATATGGCCATTTTGGAGCCAAGAAATGTGTGTGTGTATTGAGAGAGTCTTGTATATTTAAGAATATGGATAGAAGAGTGAGAAAAATATTGAAAAGTTGTGAACTGTGTCAGAAATCTAAAGTAGTAAATTATCGATTGGAAGGGGAATTAAATTATATTAAAGTAGAAAAACCATTTGACTTGGTAGCAGTATGGCCCTTTGCCAAAGGGTAGGGGAGGAGTGATGTATATCTTTGTAGTGCTAGATACATTTTCCAAATATGTCAGGTTATATAGTGTGAAGCGAGCGACGAGCAAGGTGCTGAGCGAAAAGATCACACGCGACTACATGATCAACGTGGGAAAGCCGAAGGTAGTACTATCCGACCATGGACCGCAGTTCATCAGTGGAAAGTGGCGCCAGACTCTTGGATGGGAAGGAATCATCCCAAAGCACACCGCCGTCTATCATCCACAATCCAACCAGGCGGAGAGAGTCATGAGAGAAATAGGCCGGATCTTAAGGGCATGCTGTCACGCAAAACACAGCGAGTGGCCACTATATGTTCAGAAGATTGAAGACTGGCTAAACTGCACCACCCACGAGTCGACGGGGTTCACACCTTACGAGTTAATACGAGGGACGCGTCCACCGAGGATTTTGGAGCAACTATTTGAATATCCACCAGAAACCAATATTATTGATCGTGATGTAAAACTTAGGCTGGCGAATGAAAGTTTATTAACGAAGGGAGAGAAGCGAAAACGGAGGCATGATATGAAAGGTAAGTGGGTGAAGTATGAAATAGGACAGTTGGTATTAGTACGGCGACATGATTTGTTGAGTGCTCAGGACAAGGAGATCAAGAAGTTCTTCTTACTCTACGAAGGGCCTTATGAAGTAATAGAGGTTAAGATGAAGAATTCATATGTATTACAGAACAGAGAGACAAGGGAGATAGTAGGAACACACAATGCTACAAATTTGAAGTTGTATTGGTCATCGTAGGGGTTTTAACAATGGTAATCTTTTATATTAATGTAGGTATGAAATTTGATTTGATGTTTAATGTTTCCAGAAGGGACTCTCCCCCATTTTCGGGCGGTCACGACCTTACCAGTCCTGGCCGTGGGTTTCGGCACTTGGAGGCGGACCATGGTTGGCGGAGCTTCCTTCGGGTGGTGAAACGACGATGGTCCGGCTCTACCAAAATTGGTATACAGTAGAAATTTCAGCATATTATTGAACGGGGAGGGGGACCCCTAAAGGTACGTGATATAAAAAATTTACACTCAAAGTGCATAGATAAGGTGCACCCTACCACGTACCAGCATTGCCTTAGAGTGAATGTAAATAGTTATGGAGGCTATATTTTAACAAGGCAGTGCGTTCACAAAAAGTTTTCTAGTGTCATTGGTGAAAATAAATTTAGCCAATGGCTGCAGTTATAGTATATTTTGAAAAAGACGAATTTTGTTGCAAGGGGGATGGGGGTAGGATAGACGGCGGGTTTGGATAAATGGTAGAATAGAGGGAGTAGATTTGGGGTAAAATTGGGAAGTGAATTCACGTAGTGGGTCTATCGTGTCCCTATTCTCTTTACGGCAAAACCCCGTCTTTTCGGGCGATTACAGACTCATTAGCATTAAGGATAAAAATGTTGCATCCAAGTGTAAATACTTATCAATATATAATTTGGAATGTTTATAATTTTAAATCTACGGCAGTAATTGTATTTTAGTTTATGTAAATAAGTGACCATATATAATTATGGTAACCAACTTATTAGATAGGGTTACGGACTTATCTCTTTAAGCCTCACTTTGGATTCGTCAACTTGTAACACGTAATATTTGTGTTACTTAAATGTTATGTAGATGTTATGTTGTGTGCACTTAAATTACATACACCGCCCGTTGGAAGTGTCAATTTGTAACAAATAAATAATGTAGCGACTAACTCGAACTGGAGTCGTCAATTTGTAATTATTAATACTTTATGTTGAACGGCGAATGGTTTTGTAATCTGCCGCTCGCTCCCACTATACGTACCGTTACCGTGACGTCACTCACCGTTGCCAACCGTCATGGTTTCCGCTGTACTCTGTGAACTTATTTTCTAAATGGAACAGCAATAATAACGACGCAAATATAACATCAAACATATATCCTTATAGAAATCCTTTATTCAGAAAAGCACTGGTTAATTGTTTCTTAAATTTGATTATGATAATCACAATTGTGGCGCAAATTATACGTCTTCTTTTTACCAGTTGGTACAGTAGTAGCAAATATTCAGTATTTAGTCAGACCAAAAGAATGCTTTGGTTAATGTTTCTATTAAAAATAAAATATCTCAGGGCGTATCTGGTTCGGGGATTACATTTAAACAAAATATTATTCTATAAATCAAAATACAAGTTTTACAGTTAAAGGATATTACAAAGTTAGAGTGTAACGTGCACACAAGCACTCGGATCGTGATTACTAGTTATGATAGGTTATGTCCAGTTTAGGTGTTATAATAATTATTATCCAAATCAAAGGTTCTTGTGGTGTTTGAAAAGTGTCAATCTCAAATCGTGTTATTAGTGAGTGTTCTTAGTGTTGGTGTGATATGGTGTCTGTAGTTTTAGTTGATTAATACTTAAAAAGTCGTGTATACAAAAGTGGGTGTTGATACACAATATAATAAGATGTCAAAGTCACCAAATCCTCTTCTTTGTATGGTTCGTGGTCGAAGATAGGGCCCACGTCCGCTTCAATCCTTCTCCCTGGTTCTTGGGTCTTCTATTTCATATACTGGATGTTCCTCACTTGGTAGTAAAAGTTTGTGTTATGTATCTCTATCTGTATCAATGTGTCTGGAACGTTTTTCACAGTTTATTCTTAATTATGTTAGACGTTTTACAAACGCGTCTGTGCGCTATGACCGTTGTTAAAGAAGTCTCATTTTATTTATCCGAAATTTCTGGTTGCTAAGGGTAAACTTGGAATCTGGTTGGTTGATTCGGATATACATTGTCATATACTTTCATTATTTCAAAATCTAAATTTGTTCAAAACCTTTAAATTAGTATAATTTTTCTGTACTGATTGGGAATTTATAACTATTATCAGCATTATTTTGATCTTTACATTTGTGACATATAGACACTAAACATGCCTACTTTTACTTAAGAACTACAGATGTTACAATTTTGTTATTTGAATTTTTCTTAAATAACTTGAGATGTATTATTTTGTTTCTAGATTCGTTGTGTACACTATTAACTATAAATATATTTATCCTTCCACATTTGTTTTACAAAATCCCTAACATTATTATCTAAATTTACAAAAGTTGGTTTTACCTGGCCTATGTACTGGTGTTATTTTCATCACCATGTTTAAAACCTTTAACAGTTAAATTAACTTTTAACAACCATAAAAACTGTTTAACATATAACACTATCTTAACAAAACAAAAAGATATACTATCCTATTAGTTTAATTTCATGCCCACATGGCTATGATTCTACTGAACCTTTGAACAAATAAACTGTTTTTTACTTAATCTATACAATTGTTTAACACTTAGCAATAACATCTTTTTATACTCTACTTTGCTTTGCCAATCAATTGATCACTGTTTAACACCAGTTCTATGGTGATATATTTGTTAACATAAAAATGAAATTAACATCAGTTAATTGATATTCTCTTAAAACAACTGCTTCACCTGCTACATACAAAAAACAACATAAATACCATGATAATAAAACAACGTGATAAAACATAATAACATGCACATTTTTATAAAATAAATTATGCACTAATTAATTAGTCTTCTCTCAGTTAATTCATTAATTATTCTAAAACTGTCTATGTTATGTTTCACATTACTTGTCACTATGTTCATCGTTTACCCTTTTCACTGAACACTTAATAGTTTGTATTTATAAACATACTTATTGGTTTTTATAGGTTTTTACATTTTATTGTAATTAAAAGAACTTCAGTCTTGTTATCAAATGTTACTGTGGACAAGTTATTATTTGTTGTTTTCTGGACAATCTTATGATCACTATCTGTTACAATTAGTTGTATGGTTCATGTATCTATAATAAGGTGTGTTATATTTTCATTACATCAATTAAATTAATCATTTACTAATATTTCTTTTACGTAGTATTACATGTTTGGGCCTATTATCCCTCAATTTGTATTTTGATTATCTTGATATTATGATACATTGAATGAAACCATTTGTTTCTTTATAGTACTGGTTCATAAGCCGTCTGTCTTTATAATTATTTATTTTGGTCATTATTGAAAGATCATGTCATAATCGGGGTTGAATGTATTTTGCATCACTTTGCCTAAATCATTAATTTGGGTACGGTCAGTTGTATTACTAGTCAGTCTGAAATGGTTAGTAGTTCCTCTTCACGATCATCTTGAAAGATATTGTTCTTCTTGTTTAGCTTCTTATCCAAAGTCTTCATTAAATCAGGTATGATATTAAGTTGTTCCTAATGTAATGTTACATACTACCCTGCCACCAAATTTGATCATTTTAATAAAATATTGTTTTTGTTGAAATTATCAATTATCTTATCTTTCACATTATCATTTGTTATTCTTTTTATGATCTGGTATACTTGTCTTTAATTATAAGTGTTCTATCCCTGGAACATGTTACTTCCCTAACAAATTAATCACCATATATTTTGGAATCAGTCGGGGGGCTCTCTTGACCTAATACCCCGCTGTCCTTATAATACATAATACATCAATAATATCGATTGCTGGAGCTATCTCGTCAGTCAATCACATTTAATAATCACTAGTCTATTCACGACTAAATCAAATAAAAATAATATAATAATATATTCTTGGGATGGTTCACTCAGCTTAACTTCTCAGATCTAAGTATTTCTTTCCATTGATTCTTTCAGATGTTTATTTTCTTGTGGCGATATTAATAACATTTTTTATTTTCAATTGGTACTATCTTCTTTCCTTCCTTATCAGTACTCCTTAATCTTCATTTTTCATTCACTTAAAACATAACAAGTATTTGCATCTTTAGTTGTTGTTAAATCTCTCACAATCATGATAGGTTATTTGTAGTAAATTCGTTTCTAGTCTTGTCTTATTTTCATCGTCGATTGTCTACATTTGTCCTTTCTTATTCGTTTTATAGCACTATGGTTTCTTCTGATTTATGGATGTTGCATCTTTCTTTTATATTCCAATAATAAGTTCATAATTATATTTAATAAGAGGTGCTTATTTTGTTTAGAATTTGGAAATTTATTCCCAGTTGTTTATCTGCTTGATTCATAATAACATTATCAAACTGTACTGTAAGTTGTCCTTACTATTTATTTGAATTCTGAGATATTAAAATTTGTTTATTTGGCTTCATTTAAAATTATATTCTGGATTATCAAAGTTGGTAAGATGAGCTTACTATATTCTTTTGAATTTTGAGGTATTATAATAATAAATTCTTCAATTCCATATTAATTCTCATAAATAATTAGTTGTAAGTTGATCTTACTATTTCTTTAGAATTTTGTGGTATTATAATAATAAATTCTTCAATTCCATATTAATTCTCATTAATAATTAGTTGTAAGTTGATCTTACTATTTCTTTAGAATTTTGTGGTTTATTCAACTTTGTTTATTAGGTTCATAATACATTTTTAAGGAAACTTGGTTGTATGTCCCCTTAATCTTTTTTGTTTCCACATCACTAATGACATAAGTATTATTGTTATTGTTTTTTATAACAACATATGGTCCATTATACAGTAATAATAGCTTTTTTGCTATTCCTTCCTTAGAACTTGGCAATTCGCGGTTTTTTAACAATACTTTGTCTCCAATCTTGTACTGGATCATTTTCTGCTGAATCATTTTGTACTTTTTCCTTCTTTTCTCCACTTGTTCATTCAGTTTGCTGTGGAATCTCACGTTGTCGAACTGGTAAGCTGGGTTGTTTGGGAAGTTGATTATTTCACTAATTTCTCGGGGTGGTAGTCTTTCATGCATTATGGTATATGGAGTATCTTGTATTGCTTCATGGTAAGCTAAGTTGATAAAGCTCTCTGTTTGTGTAATGTAGTCACTCCACTTCTGGTGTTTATCAAAACATTTCCGCTGGTTACTGTTAATGATACCTGTTTCCTTATTGACTTGTTTTGCCTTCCGGTGGCTCCGATTAAAATTATATTTTGAATTGGTAAAGTTGGTAAGATGGCCTTACTATATTTTTGAATTTTGATGTATTCATTGTTGTCGATTAACGACACGTTTGCGCCCGTATCTATCATGAATCTTGTCTCTAGTCCATTCACTTGGGCGATGATATAAACGATCTCATTATTCGAACTATTGTGCGTCATCGTGTCTTCGTTCAATAGTTCTTCTCTCACATTTTTTAAGAAGTGATTGTGCACTATCGTCAATGTATCGTCAGTCATTTTGTCTCGTCCTAGTAAGTACCCAAATTGTCGGTTCAGTGATGGGACATGATGGATTTTCACTGCCGCGGTCCGTTTAAATCAGGGCTGATCTCCTCAGTCTTGTTGTCTGATTGATTGGGTCTGTCTCTACTCTGTGACTCTTGTACCTCAATGGCGTTATTATCGAACGTCACTGAGTTTCGGTTATTCCTGTTGTCGTCGCAGCTCCTACTTCGCCGATGTTCATCACGGTAGTGCTGGTTACTCTCCTCCTGAAAACTTCTTCCACGGTTCCCATTATAATTTGCTCGTCCCTGGTACGAACGTCTTCCCACATCTCCATCGTCAATGCTTACATAATTCACTTGTCTTCGATATGTTTGATTTTGATTGTTATTATTGCCGTTATTATTATGCCTGTATCGGTTATCGTAGTTGTTGTTATAACCTCGGTTGTTCTGGTAATGGTGGTCTCTGTCATTGGCACGCTGGTATCCATTATTGTTATTATTTGTAGGAGAGTTACGGTAACAGTGGTTGTTGTTATTATTGTTATTATTTGCCGCATTATTTCGTGAATAGTTGTTAGTGTTATTGTGGTTTTGGTAACCGCGTTGATAGTGGTTACCGTTGTTGTTGTAACTATTGTTCCCGTTGTTTTCATATTGGGCGTCGCGGCGACCATTATTTCTATTTATTTCATCGTTCCTTCGTCTGTACTGGAGGAAGTTCTTCTCCTGCTCCATCTCCGCTAATAATGTCGACATCTCCTCGATGGTTTGTATGCGTCCGTTTATTCGGCCTCTTGTAATTTCTCCACCATAGTGGTAAGCTAATAGCCTCACTAAACATTCTGTAGGAATTGCAGGCTCTAAATGTCTGGCTATGTTTATTTTTCCAAGAAAATATGCGGTTGGAGTTTGCTTGCCGTGCAGGTCATATCGGCCCAATCCTATGTCACTTCTTATCATATGTTGCGTGGCGTCAGACCAATACTTGGATTTGAATTGTTTTTTAAATTCTTGGAAGTTTTGTATACTCGGCCGCATCGCCGTCCACCAATTGTCATAGACTTTTCGGAACATTTCGTCCAGCATACTCCTAATCACAAACCATCTGTCTTCTCCGGTTTTGGCTATTTTCTCTTCGACTCGTTCTAAGATTAGCATGGGGTTCCTTCTATAATTTTAGAAGTCGATAACTTCTCGATTTTCCTCGCATGTTGTATGGGCACCGGTACATTGTCTGTTTTTTAGGGAATTAATTTCATCTCTATGGGCAGTTGTTTGGTCTTGTACTCGATTGAGACTAGTACTCATACCTTCTAATCTTTCTCCCATCACTGCTTGATTGGTTCGTATGTTTTCTATCCGTCCATTCGTTTCTTCCCGGACGCTCAGTATCTCTTGGTTCATCCGCTCACACTTTTCCTTGGTCTCGGATTCCACCCTTTTAATTTCAGTCACGGGGTCTTCTAGCTTCTTGCCCCATTCTTCCTGCAATTGCCGGTTATTAATTTCCATCTTGTTATTCCACTCTTCTTTCAATGATTCCTTGTGTTCATCCAATTTTTTCATGGTCTCTTGGTAATTTCCCTTCAATTCTTCCCTCAATGCTCTATTATTTTCGTCTATTTTCTCCTCCATTTTACTGCTATTCTCTTTCAGTTCTCGGCTCAATTCCTCCTTTGTTTGTTTATTATCACTCTTTATTTCCTCCATCTTCTTACTCAAGTCTTCCTTCAATATTACTAAGTTCTTATTACTGTTTTCTAAGTTCTTCTTAATGTTCTCACTTAATTCTTCCTTCAATTTTTCTAAGTTCTTATTAGTCTCCTCCGTAGACTGTCTATTATCACTTTTTAATTCTTCCATTTTCTTACTGAAATCTTCATGACTCTGTTTCAAGTATTCCATAATGCTCTTCACGTCAACGCTCTATGTGACTTTGTCCGGTTCTTGTCTATCTCCTTGGTCCTCTCTTATTATTACTTCTACTTCCTCGACCGGTGTCGCTTCTTTGTCTTCCATGTTTAATTCGTCTACTTCCTTGGTTTCGGCCGCTCGTTTTCGCGATGTTTCTCGCTTCCTCATTTTGTTTATTTTTGTTTGCTTGTCTATAAATTATAATTTAATTTATATTAAATTAAACGCCTCACACGTTGGTTCGCCAATCTGTAACCAACTTATTAGATAGGGTTACGGACTTATCTCTTTAAGCCTCACTTTGGATTCGTCAACTTGTAACACGTAATATTTGTGTTACTTAAATGTTATGTAGATGTTATGTTGTGTGCACTTAAATTACATACACCGCCCGTTGGAAGTGTCAATTTGTAACAAATAAATAATGTAGCGACTAACTGGAACTGGAGTCGTCAATTTGTAATTATTAATACTTTATGTTGAATGGCGAATGGTTTTGTAATCTGCCGCTCGCTCCCACTATACGTACCGTTACCGTGACGTCACTCACCGTTGCCAACCGTCATGGTTTCCGCTGTACTCTGTGAACTTATTTTCTAAATGGAACAGCAATAATAACGACGCAAATATAACATCAAACATATATCCTTATAGAAATCCTTTATTCAGAAAAGCACTGGTTAATTGTTTCTTAAATTTGATTATGATAATCACAATTGTGGCGCAAATTATACGTCTTCTTTTTACCAGTTGGTACAGTAGTAGCAAATATTCAGTATTTAGTCAGACCAAAAGAATGCTTTGGTTAATGTTTCTATTAAAAATAAAATATCTCAGGGCGTATCTGGTTCGGGGATTACATTTAAACAAAATATTATTCTATAAATCAAAATACAAGTTTTAGAGTTAAAGGATATTACAAAGTTAGAGTGTAACGTGCACACAAGCACTCGGATCGTGACTACTAGTTATGATAGGTTATGTCCAGTTTAGGTGTTTAATAATTATTATCCAAATCAAAGGTTCTTGTGGTGTTTGAAAAGTGTCAATCTCAAATCGTGTTATTAGTGAGTGTTCTTAGTGTTGGTGTGATATGGTGTCTGTAGTTTTAGTTGATTAATACTTAAAAAGTCGTGTATACAAAAGTGGGTGTTGATACACAATATAATAAGATGTCAAAGTCACCAAATCCTCTTCTTTGTATGGTTCGTGGTCGAAGATAGGGCCCACGTCCGCTTCAATCCTTCTCCCTGGTTCTTGGGTCTTCTATTTCATATACTGGATGTTCCTCACTTGGTAGTAAAAGTTTGTGTTATGTATCTCTATCTGTATCAATGTGTCTGGAACGTTTTTCACAGTTTATTCTTAATTATGTTAGACGTTTTACAAACGCGTCTGTGCGCTATGACCGTTGTTAAAGAAGTCTCATTTTATTTATCCGAAATTTCTGGTTGCTAAGGGTAAACTTGGAATCTGGTTGGTTGATTCGGATATACATTGTCATATACTTTCATTATTTCAAAATCTAAATTTGTTCAAAACCTTTAAATTAGTATAATTTTTCTGTACTGATTGGGAATTTATAACTATTATCAGCATTATTTTGATCTTTACATTTGTGACATATAGACACTAAACATGCCTACTTTTACTTAAGAACTACAGATGTTACAATTTTGTTATTTGAATTTTTCTTAAATAACTTGAGATGTATTATTTTGTTTCTAGATTCGTTGTGTACACTATTAACTATAAATATATTTATCCTTCCACATTTGTTTTACAAAATCCCTAACATTATTATCTAAAATTTACAAAAGTTGGTTTTACCTGGCCTATGTACTGGTGTTATTTTCATCACCATGTTTAAAACCTTTAACAGTTAAATTAACTTTTAACAACCATAAAAACTGTTTAACATATAACACTATCTTAACAAAACAAAAAGATATACTATCCTATTAGTTTAATTTCATGCCCACATGGCTATGATTCTACTGAACCTTTGAACAAATAAACTGTTTTTTACTTAATCTATACAATTGTTTAACACTTAGCAATAACATCTTTTTATACTCTACTTTGCTTTGCCAATCAATTGATCACTGTTTAACACCAGTTCTATGGTGATATATTTGTTAACATAAAAATGAAATTAACATCAGTTAATTGATATTCTCTTAAAACAACTGCTTCACCTGCTACATACAAAAAACAACATAAATACCATGATAATAAAACAACGTGATAAAACATAATAACATGCACATTTTTATAAAATAAATTATGCACTAATTAATTAGTCTTCTCTCAGTTAATTCATTAATTATTCTAAAACTGTCTATGTTATGTTTCACATTACTTGTCACTATGTTCATCGTTTACCCTTTTCACTGAACACTTAATAGTTTGTATTTATAAACATACTTATTGGTTTTTATAGGTTTTTACATTTTATTGTAATTAAAAGAACTTCACTCTTGTTATCAAATGTTACTGTGGACAAGTTATTATTTGTTGTTTTCTGGACAATCTTATGATCACTATCTGTTACAATTAGTTGTATGGTTCATGTATCTATAATAAGGTGTGTTATATTTTCATTACATCAATTAAATTAATCATTTACTAATATTTCTTTTACGTAGTATTACATGTTTGGGCCTATTATCCCTCAATTTGTATTTTGATTATCTTGATATTATGATACATTGAATGAAACCATTTGTTTCTTTATAGTACTGGTTCATAAGCCGTCTGTCTTTATAATTATTTATTTTGGTCATTATTGAAAGATCATGTCATAATCGGGGTTGAATGTATTTTGCATCACTTTGCCTAAATCATTAATTTGGGTACGGTCAGTTGTATTACTAGTCAGTCTGAAATGGTTAGTCGTTCCTCTTCACGATCATCTTGGAAGATATTGTTCTTCTTGTTTAGCTTCTTATCCAAAGTCTTCATTAAATCATGTACGATATTAAGTTGTTCCTAATGTAATGTTACACCATATATAATTATGAAATTTGTAGTACGAGCTAAGAAAAATGAAAGGTTTGCTGTTTAAAAGTTGAAAATATAAACATAAAAAGTAATTAATAAATAACCAAACATATAAGAGTTGACCTTCCGTGAATTGTAGTAACGGTGTCAGTGTGAACCTTATATGTCTTTTGGTAGTTTCCCCACATTTCGGGCGATCACGGCTTCACCAAACCCAGACCGTAGATTTATGTAAGTAGATACAAAATTGGTGAACATTGAAATTGACAGGGGGGTAACTAGGGGAAACTACATAACTATGGAACAGCGGCTATCGTCGAAGGTGGCGATAGTGCCGTAATAAGGGTGTGTGAATCATTTTATTAGAATTACTGGTGTCCTCGGACATCAGTAATACCGAATTTTTTATAACGTTGAACCAAGAACGGTATAGGCAGCGTCTATACCTTATATATGTAAACTTCAGTTCTTGGGGATGCAAATGGACTGCACAGTCCACCAGCAGGAAACAATAGTGTGTGTGGAAAAGGAGCTGGCAGTTACAAGCCAGGGGTATAAGGGGGGACTTTAAGTAAATGATGAAGTAGGAGGGTAACTGAAAATTCAGTGAGAGGGTGACGACCTCTGTAAACAGCGGGCGGTCAGCTTATAACACGACTCTATAGAGAGAGTTGGGGGTTGACAATCCAAAGAGCTGTTCAGTAACTGTTGCTATGACTATGACTCAATGAGTAGCGTTGTATGTCCCTATGAGAGCAAAAAGATTTTAAGTACTAGATTTAATGGTAAGGATTCTAAATCCACCAATATTTTATGATGATAACGATGTAATTTTGTGTATTTGTGTTAATTGTATGTAGTATCTTAGGGGTAAGGATTGTAAACGCGCGTAATCTATATAATTTTGAAATGTAGTTAGAGAAAGGTTATTCATATGATGATGAGACATCAGCTGACTGCTAGGGTATAAATGTAGTACGTCATTTATAAGTGATTTGCAAAATTTGCAATGTAATTAAATGTTTCAATAATAACCTTGTAATGTTTTAAATAAGTGATGAAATTGATTTGAGATTGTTTTGAATTTTCAATGGTCAATATAATGCAAAAAGTGGTAAATGTTAGAATTTGGGTGACAAGCATAAAGAAAGCATTTGAATCAATCAGTCCAAGTTAAGTTTAGATGGGTATTAAACAGAATAAGATTCTGAGGAGTAAAAGCAATGTAGAAAATTGAGAAATAATAATGACGCAGTAGAGATGGGGATATTTCGTAGAATATGAAAGTGATGTAATGGGAGAGTAATTAGTTGATGATGATTTTGTAAGGGGGATGGTGTGATAAGGAGTCCTCAACGAAAAGCGTTGTGGCGGGAGGGGAACCGATATGTGCCGGAAAGGGTTACCTAGGGAGGGTCCAGGAACCAAATAAGGGAATGAGCATTGGGAAGGGAACACACGTCCTTAGTACAAAGAGGGTGGAGAGTATTTAGTTATAAGGGTAGAATGAGTAAATGGGAGTTAGAGTAGTAAGTTAGTGGAGATAAATGTTTTGAGAGATGGGTGTCATACTAGATAAAATTGTGATTGTTAGAGTCAGAAAGGGGTGTGAGGTTCTATTTAAACACCCAAGTTGCAAATTGAAATGTTATGAATAACTAAGAGTCACCCAGGCTAATTGAGAAGGGAAATGTTAGAGAATCAGAGTTAAAATGAAAAAATAATTGAAACAAGTGACAGATTTTAATAGAATTTGAGAATAATATGAAGCTATAAAGTGTGTAATTTTTGGTCAATTAAAAGGTAATTTTTTTGTTTATTGTAAGGTAATAACAACAATTCTAATTTTGAATGTTCTATTTTATTATGTTGTATTATGTTTTAAGGTAAAAAATTTAAAAGATGTTTCATGTATTTTATGGTAGCTTGATGTAGCGTGTATATGTCAAGGTCATTCACTTGACCCAGAGAGATTAGCTGATGACTGATGTTAGAGACGGAACCAGTTTCTGATAATTAATTCACACAAGGGTGTTACTTAAGTAAATCAAATGGTTTTATTTTTTGAGGTTAGAAAAAGACCTAGTTTGGTAAATTAAAATTTTTTGGAAAAAAAAAAAGTTTATGCCTGCCGTATAAATGAGGTTTTGAGATTCTGAATATATTGTAGTTTATATGTATTACTAGTGTGTTTATTGAAGTATATTGTTTAGTATATATTGTAACGAGTCGTGTGGCTACAAATAATTAATTTCTTGTTGTACGTGTACAAAAATAAAAAAAATTGTAATTTACTTTTAAAATTTTAAAAAAAATTTTGTATGTTTGTTTTATTGTTTAAATATTTAATAAATAATTCTTGTAATGTGAACGTGTTGAAATTTTAAATTCTTTTAAGTTATTTTTGGCAGTTATATCACTTGTGGTTTGCTGTAAGTAAATTCAGCGTTAATTGGATTGTCTCGTTCACTAATCGATTTGCGATTATTCTTCTTTCTCCAATATATTACCTTCACTGGAGTAATGGCTGCCTTTCTTACAGCTGATGTTGTTCACTAAACTCTATTTATAGTTTAGAAATAAATTTAATACCAAAAATGTTGAATTACTATGTTTTATTAATAATTATTAAAAAGGATCGATTAAAAATCGATTAGGTTATATTGTTCGACTCTTTCACAGGGCGAATCGATTATTGTTACATATGTTATTTGATATAATATTTTCAAGGTTCTTTAAACGGTTATGTTATATAGTCAGAGAAGGGGCAAGGCTCGAAAGTATAACATTACAATAAAAAAATCTTAATAGACAAATTTAGTTATGATATATAATATTTATTAAGTAAAAAAATCAGACCAATTGGCTGTGCGACGAATCTTATTCCTTGTAGGCGCTTTGCATGCTGGGAACCATCATGGCCGCTCGCCTCGTTGACGAAGTAAAACGAGAATGGTGATGCTGGATTTTCTTTAAATAAAGATGCCTTCACTGCTGCTTCCTCGTCTCCGCAATATTGAATAATGTTTCTGGTGTTGTTGGATTATCACTCGTTCACTGTTCTGTTGTTCACTTGAGAAAATGTGCGTTTTATTTTTAAGATATGGTGTTGAAAAGTTCGTTTCGGTTGTCTGGAAATTATTAGTGTTAGTGGTTCGAATTGTTAGTTCACTAGTTTGTGTGGTGTATTCACTGATTTCTATTTGTGTAGTTGTTATTTTCACTGCATTTATCGTTTAAAAGTGTTTTGTCTAAATTCTCAAATTTTATATTAGGCTATGTTTTAACTGTTATCCGCCATTAATCGTTCCGGTATACTGTTATTGGCACGAGCTTAATTCATCCGTACACTCTGAATGTTAATTAAGAACTGTTTTACTTCCTTCGTTTCTGAAATCTCTTAGCCGATTTAATATTAGAAAAGTATTCTTTAAGTTTTATTCACTTCCGATGCACTCAATTAAAGTACATTATATCATAGAATATATTTTGGTTATTAATTAATTTCATGTAATAGCAAATACATAATCGGTTTATTTAACTCCTTCTGCTTAATTTGATATACAATAATCCATCTTTATAAAGTTTTTTATCAAAATTGTTATATTTCTGTCATTTTGGAAAAGTAGGCTCAATATTCTGTTTCCTGTCCTTGTCCAAAATTTAGCCTTTTTATGTGTTATAATTATGATGATAATAAATCTCAGATTAATATAAATGTTGTAACGTTAATAAATGAATGAGATGAGATGAGAGGTCTCGCGAGTAAACAAGGTAACAATTTATATTGAGAGACGAGTTCTTATGCTCCACGTAGTATGCGTCGATTTGTAACAAATTTAATATGTATGTGTAAAATTATTAACCACACCGTTGTGTTCATCAATCTGTAACAATTAATAATAGATATGTTGAACGGTAAATTATTTTGTATTCTGCCGCTCGCTCCCACTATGCGTGCAGTTCCAATGACGTCACTCAGAGTTGATAACAGTTGCTCCGTCCGCTGTGCTATGTTAACTTATTTCTTAAATGAAACAGTAATAATAACGCAAATATAACACCAAACAGATATCTTCCTTGTAACGATCTTTATTCAATGAAGCATTGGTTAATTACTTCTCGTTTTTCTTTACGGTAATTACAATTGTGACAAAATTGTGTGTCTTCTTTTATCAGTTGGTATAGTAGCTAAAAATATTGTTCTGTAATCGGCCAGGCCAAAAGAATTATGCAGTTTATTATTTCTATTAAAATAAATTATCTCAGGGCGTATCTGGTTCGGGGATTACGGTTAAACAAATAATACAATTCTTAAAATCAAAATACAAATTTCACAATATCAGGATATTACAAGGTTTTGGTGTTTAAAGTGCAAACTGGCAGTCGTGTATTGGTGACTTATTATTAGAGGTTATGACCAGTTTAGGTGCTTATTAGTTATCGTTAAAGTTTTTATGGTGTTCAAAAAAGTGTGTGAAACTCAATTGGTGTTATTTTTTGAGTGTTCTTCAGTGTTGGTGTAGTATAGTGTCTATAGTTTTATTCTGTTTAATTCCTAGATATTCGTGTACACAAATGTTGGTTTTGACACATAAGATAATAACTTGTTCAAATACACCAGATCCTCTTCTTTCTTCTTCCTGGACGAAGATAGGGTCCACGTCTTCTTCGCTTCTTCTCCCCGGATCTCAATTCTTCTGTATTAAATTCTGGATGTTCCTTTATTTATTATAATATCTTGTATTGAGTATATCAGCTTGTTTTACAAAGTCTGGTTTGTGTTTTCACTGTTTAAAATATAATTATATGAGACGTTTTATTAACGCGTCTGTATTCAATGACCGTTGTTAAAGAAGTCCCATTTTATTTATCTGAAATTTTTGGTTGCTAAGGTAAAACTTGAAATCTGGTTGGTTGATTCAGATATACATTGTCAGACAAATTCATTATTTCAATGTCTGAATTTGGTCAAAACTTTTAAATTAGTATAACTTTTCTGTACTGATTGGGAATTTAAAACTACTAGCATCATTATTTTGGTCTTAAGATTTGTGACATATAGACACCAAACATGCCTATTTTTACTTAAGAAATACTGATGTTACATTTTTGCTATTTGACTTTTTCTTAAATAACTTAAAACGGATTATTTTGATTCCAGATTTGTTGTGTATACCATTAACTACAAATCTATCCATATTTCAACATTTGTTTTACAAAATTCTAACAGTATTTCCTAAAACTTATAAAATTTCGTTTTACATGGCTTTATACAGTTTGCCATCCACAAAAACATTTGCTAATTCTTTATGTGTTCAAAAAATGTGATTACCATTATAGAACTACTATCTGTTTTGTTAGTTTTACTATTTCTTATTAATTTATAATGGTTTGTTACTTTACTGGCTATTCTGATAATAGTTCATTTATTTTAACATTGGCCTAGGTCATGGTGATTCTTTCAACACCATGTTACATATTGTTTTATTATTTAGCCTGTTGGCTTGAACCCTTATATTTAATTATAACCATTATATTGGATGTTAACCCATGAGATTTAAAAATACTCATCATCCTCTCATAATGTGAATAATTTAACAAAATTACAAACAGATTGACTTAAATATTATGCCCTCATGGCTGAGATTCTGATAAACATTAAACAGATAAACTAAATTCCAAAAAACACAAAAACTGTTTATCATCTAATAACATTAATTCTTTTCTTTTTTTCAAAATTATTTTATAGTTGGTCAACCATACTATATCAGTATTGGCCTATTTCTTTGTGTGTTTGGTACCATGTTCTAATTTTACAAATTCCATTTGGCCCATTGTTTTAAGACCTTCTGGTTAATCACATGGTTTTAACATCTTCATTGCATTCTAATAACATCATTACGTTAACAACAACAAAAACAATATACAGGGCCCGGCAGAGAAACCTGACGATTTTTGAAGTAGTTCTGTGGAGTGTAGCATGGAGCGCTGCAATCGAGCTTGCGCTCATGTGTTCGACAGCTCAAAGCATTTCAGTCGCCATGGAGCGTTAGTCAGCACAACGTCGTGCGTTAGTAGTGGAAACGTTTTTTAAAAACAATGAGTCAGTTATTGTTACGCAGCGCGCTTTTCGCAGCCATTTCAGCATTCATCGAAATGACAGTGTTCCAAGCCGCAATACCATACTGTTGTGGGTGGCGAATTTTCGGGAAACGGCCTCTGCCTTAAAGAAGATACCACCACGGAAACAGCGTACTGTTCGAACCCCGGAGAATGTTGAACGCGTGCGTCATGCTATTCGTAGGAGTCCTCGGCGATCGGCATTAAAACACGCAAGTGCCCTACAGATTTCTGACCGCTCCGTACGCAACTGCTCACACTGCAAGGGCAATCATGGATTTGAAGCGGAATATTCGGACAGAAGCGGCGGCAATCTCTCCGGAAGTTCTGCGGCGCGTAATGCACGGTTTACCGTTACGGCTCGAAGAATGTGTTGAACATGAGGGATACCATCTAAAGAATGTGATTTTCAAGAAGTAACTGGTGTACGTAAAATTCTTTGAGGTGTACTTTAATTCTGAAATAAAATATTGTTCACAAACCATTTATTCTGGTCATAATTTCACTTAGAAAACCGTCAGGTTTCTCTGCCGGACCCTGTACAATCATATCAACTTAATGTCATGCCCACATGGCTGTGACTCTAATGCACATTGAACAAATAAGCTAACTTTCATTAAACCCTAACAACTGTTTAACACATAATAATATCTCTCCTCAATCCATTTTGCTATATTATTTAATAAATTATTCGAAGTCAATTTCACATTGTTCATATAATAATAATGTGAATAGGTTATTATTCATTATTCTCTTGACAACATTATGTTCACTATCATTTACAATTAGTTGCATGTTCCATGTATCCATAATAATGTTTTGTTATATATATTTCATTATATCATTCAAATTAATAATTTACTAATGTATCATTTTACATTGTATTGTATGTTTGGACCTATTATCCCTCAATTTGTATTTTGATTATTTTTATATTTTGATAGATTTAATAAAACCATTTGTTTACTTATAGTATTGTTACATAATGCTGTCTGTCTTCATAAGTATTATTCTTGTCATTATTTGAAATTCATGTCATTGTCGGGGTATTTTGCATCACTTTGCCTAAATATTAATTTGGGTACGGTCAGTTGTAGTACAAGTCAGTCTAAAGTAGTTATATGTTCATCTTCACTATCGTTTTGAAAGATATTTTTCTTCTTGTTTAGTTTCTTATCCATGGTCTTCATTAAATCTGGTACGATATCAAGCTATGCCAAATGTAATGTTACATACTACCCTGCCACCAAATTTGATTATTTTAATGAAATAGTATATTTTGTTGAAATTATCAATTATCTTATCTTTCATATTATCACTTGTTATTCTTTTTATGATCTGGTATACTTGTCTTTAATTATAAGTGTTCTATCCCTGGAACATGTTACCTCCCTAACAAATGAATCACCATATATTTTGGAATCAGTCGGGGGACTCTCTTGACCTAATACCCTGCTGTCCTTATAATACATAATACATAAATAATATCGATTGCTGGAGCTATCTCATCGGTCAATCACATTTAATAATCACTAGTCTATTCACGACTAAATCAAATAAAAATAATATAATAATATATTCTTGGGATGGTTCACTCAGTTTAACTTCTCAGATCTAAATATTTCAATTAATTGATTTTTTCAGATGTTTATTTTCTTGTGGCGATATTAATAACATTTTTTATTTTTAATTGGTACTATCTTCTTTCCTTCTTTATCAGTACTGCTTAATCTTCATTTTTCATTCACTATCTTTATTCAATTAAAACGTAACAAGTATTTGTATCTATAGTTTTGTTGATTCTCTCACAATCATGATAGGTTATTTGTAGTAATTCGTTTCTAGTCTTGTCTTATTTTCATCGTCGATTGTCTATATTTGTCTTTTCTTATTCATTTTATAGCACTATGGTTTCTTCTGATTCATGGATGTTGCATCTTTCTTTTATATTCCAATAATAAGTTCATAATTATATTTAATAAGAGGTGCTTATTTTGTTTAGAATTTTGAAATTTATTCAAATTTGTTTATTCACTTGGTTCAAAATAACATTATCAAAATGTACTGTAAGTTGTCCTTACTATTTATTTGAATTTTGAGATTTATTCAATTCATTTATTGGGTTCATAATACATTTTTAAGGAAACTTGGTTGTATGTTCCCTTAATCATTTTCGTTTCCACATCACTAATTACATAAGTATTATTGTTATTGTTTTTTACAACGACATATGGTCCGTTATACAGTAATAATAGCTTTTTTGCTATTCCTTCCTTAGAACTTGGCAATTCGCGGTTTTTTAACAATACTTTGTCTCCAATCTTGTACTGGATCATTTTCTGCTGAATTATTTTTTATTTTTTCCTTCTTTTCTCCACTTGTTCATTCAGTTTGCTGTGGAATCTCACGTTGTCGAACTGGTAAGCTGGGTTGTTTGGGAAGTTGATTATTTCAATAATTTCTCGGGGTGGTAGTCTTTCATGCATTATAGTATATGGAGTATCTTGTATTGATTCATGGTATGCTAAGTTGATAAAGCTTTCTGTTTGTGTAATGTAGTCACTCCACTTCTGGTGTTTATCGAAACAATAGGTCCTGAGGATTCGGCCGACCTCCCTCAGTACTCTTTCCGCCGGGTTGCTATTTGGGTGATAGACAGATGTTTTATATGTCTTGACACCTAGATCTAACAAAGTCTCCTTCCATACCCTTCCTCGAAACTGAGTTCCGCGATCTTTAATAATTGACCTAACTCTGGTATGTATTGTTGGATTACTATTTGCAGAATCTTTTTTGTAGTTGCCCGATTAATGGGGTATAGTTTTGTAAATTTGGAGTAATGGTCGAACATGATTATAATAAATTTATATTGTTTTCTCCCTCCACTACGAGGTAACGGTCCACACACATCTAAAAATACTCTCTCTAATTTACCAGTTGATGTAATTGGCTGCATTATTCCTTCTGTTTTTTCATTATTGCATTTTGCCAATTGACAGATGTGGCACTGCCGAATACATTCTCTAACTCTCCTGTTGATATTCTTAATGTAAGTGTGTTCCTCAAGTGCTTTCCTTACTTTTAATGCACCCATATGCCCATATCGACTATGGTAGTCCAGTATTAATTCTGTTTCTAAAGTTTTAGGTATCACCACCTTCCATGATCCTTGGTTATTATTTGGTCTTTGCCCGTTGTTTTCATATCGGGCGTCGCGGCGACCGTTATTTCTATCCATTTCATCGCTCCTTCGTCTGTATTGGAGGAAGCTCTTCTCCTGTTCCATTTCCGCTAATAATGCCGACATCTCTTCAATGGTTTGTATTCGTCCGTTTATTCGGCCTCTCGTAATTTCTCCACCATAGTGATAAGCTAATAGCCTCACTAAACATTCGGTAGGAATCGCAGGCTCTAGATGTCTGGCTATGTTTATCTTACCAAGAAAGTATGCGGTCGGAGTTTGTTTGCCGTGTAGATCATATCGGCCCAATCCTATGTCACTCCTTATCATATGTTGTGTGGCATCAGACCAATACTTGGATTTAAATTGTTTTTTGAAATCTTGAAAATTTTGTATACTCGGCCGCATCGCCGTCCACCAATTGTCATAGACTTTTCTGAACATTTCGTCCAGCATACTTCTAATTACAAACCATCTGTCTTCTCCGATTTTTGCTATTTTTTCTTCTACCCGTTCTAGGAATAGCATGGGGTTTCTTCTATAATTCTGGAAGTCGATAACTTCTCGGTTTTCCTCACATGTGGTATGGGCACCGGTACATTGTCTGTTTTTTAGAGAGTTAATTTCATCTCTATGGGCAGTTGTTTGGTCTTGTACTCGGTTAAGACTAGTACCCATGCTTTCTAATCTTTCTCCCATCACTGCTTGGTTGGTTCGTATATTTTCTATTCGTCCATTCGTTTCTTCCCGGACGCTCAGTATCTCTTGGTTCATCCGCTCACACTTTTCCTTGGTCTCGGATTCTACCCTTTTTATTTCGGTCACCGGTTCTTCTAGCTTCTTGTCCCATTCTTCCTGCAATTGCCGGTTATTAATTTCCATCTTGTTATTCCACTCTTCTTTTAATGACTCTTTGTGTTCATCATCTCCAATTCTTCCGGTGTTTTTATTAAATTCTTTAGATGCGTTCTTCTCACTTTCTTTGGTTCCACTTCATTATCTTTAGTATTTTCTTTGTTTCCATTAGTTTTCTTTTCAGGTAATACTACTACTGGTTCCTCTGTTTTGTCGTTTGGTATTTCTTCTGTTTCTGGTTTGCTATAATTTTTTATTTCTTTGGGCCTATCATTTCTTAATTCTTCCCTCCACAGTTTATTATCATTTATTATTTCTTCCGTCTTCTTACTCAAATCTTCCTTCAATTTTTCTAAGTTCTTACTGAAGTCTTCCTTCATTTCCTTTCTCATTTCGTCCATTAGTTTCATCGTTTTCTTAGCATTTTCCTGCATTAATTCCCTCGTTTCCTTACCAAACTCCTGCCTTAATTCCATCATACGTTTAAGCATTTCTCGCGTCTTCTCGCCTTCTGTTTGTGTTGGTTCTTCTGGTTGTTTCTCCTGAGCCTTCCTTATTGTAGTTTCTACTTCCTCAACCGGTGTTGCTTCCTTGTCTTCCATGTTTAATTCGCCTACTTTCTCGGTTTCGGCCGCTCGTTTGCGCGATGTTTCTCGCTTCCTCATTTTCGTTTATTTCTCGTTGTTTATTTATAAATTATAATTTAATTTATCGCCTCACACGTTGGTTCGCCAATTTGTAACGATGTTGATCGGTACGTCCTTCTTATTTTAAGCCTCACGTTGGAGTCGTCAATTTGTAACGTTAATAAATGAATGAGATGAGATGAGAGGTCTCGCGAGTAAACAAGGTAACAATTTATGTTGAGAGACGAGTTCTTATGCTCCACGTAGTATGCGTCGATTTGTAACAAATTTAATATGTATGTGTAAAATTATTAAACCACACCGTTGTGTTCGTCAATCTGTAACAATTAATAATAGATATGTTGAACGGTAAATTATTTTGTATTCTGCCGCTCGCTCCCACTATGCGTGCAGTTCCAATGACGTCACTCAGAGTTGCCAACAGTTGCTCCGTCCGCTGTGCTATGTTAACTTATTTCTTAAATGAAACAGTAATAATAACGCAAATATAACACCAAACAGATATCTTCCTTGTAACGATCTTTATTCAATGAAGCATTGGTTAATTACTTCTCGTTTTTCTTTACGGTAATTACATCTGTGACAAAATTGTGTGTCTTCTTTTATCAGTTGGTATAGTAGCTAAAAATATTGTTCTGTAATCGGCCAGGCCAAAAGAATTATGCAGTTTATTATTTCTATTAAAATAAATTATCTCAGGGCGTATCTGGTTCGGGGATTACGGTTAAACAAATAATACAATTCTTAAAATCAAAATACAAATTTCACAATATCAGGATATTACAAGGTTTTGGTGTTTAAAGTGCAAACTGGCAGTCGTGTATTGGTGACTTATTATTAGAGGTTATGACCAGTTTAGGTGCTTATTATTTATCGTTAAAGTTTTTATGGTGTTCAAAAAAGTGTGTGAAACTCAATTGGTGTTATTTTTTGAGTGTTCTTCAGTGTTGGTGTAGTATAGTGTCTATAGTTTTATTCTGTTTAATTCCTAGATATTCGTGTACACAAATGTTGGTTTTGACACATAAGATAATAACTTGTTCAAATACACCAGATCCTCTTCTTTCTTCTTCCTGGACGAAGATAGGGTCCACGTCTTCTTCGCTTCTTCTCCCCGGATCTCAATTCTTCTGTATTAAATTCTGGATGTTCCTTTATTTATTATAATATCTTGTATTGAGTATATCAGCTTGTTTTACAAAGTCTGGTTAGTGTTTTCACTGTTTAAAATATAATTATATGAGACGTTTTATTAACGCGTCTGTATTCAATGACCGTTGTTAAAGAAGTCCCATTTTATTTATCTGAAATTTTTGGTTGCTAAGGTAAAACTTGAAATCTGGTTGGTTGATTCAGATATACATTGTCAGACAAATTCATTATTTCAATGTCTGAATTTGGTCAAAACTTTTAAATTAGTATAACTTTTCTGTACTGATTGGGAATTTAAAACTACTAGCATCATTATTTTGGTCTTAAGATTTGTGACATATAGACACCAAACATACCTATTTTTACTTAAGAAATACTGATGTTACATTTTTGCTATTTGACTTTTTCTTAAATAACTTAAAACGGATTATTTTGATTCCAGATTTGTTGTGTATACCATTAACTACAAATCTATCCATATTTCAACATTTGTTTTACAAAATTCTAACAGTATTTCCTAAAACTTATAAAATTTGGTTTTACATGGCTTTATACAGTTTGCCATCCACAAAAACATTTGCTAATTCTTTATGTGTTCAAAAAATGTGATTACCATTATAGAACTACTATCTGTTTTGTTAGTTTTACTATTTCTTATTAATTTATAATGGTTTGTTACTTTACTGGCTATTCTGATAATAGTTCATTTATTTTAACATTGGCCTAGGTCATGGTGATTCTTTCAACACCATGTTACATATTGTTTTATTATTTAGCCTGTTGGCTTGAACCCTTATATTTAATTATAACCATTATATTGGATGTTAACCCATGAGATTTAAAAATACTCATCATCCTCTCATAATGTGAATACTTTAACAAAATTACAAACAGATTGACTTAAATATTATGCCCTCATGGCTGAGATTCTGATAAACATTAAACAGATAAACTAAATTCCAAAAAACACAAAAACTGTTTATCATCTAATAACATTAATTCTTTTCTTTTTTTCAAAATTATTTTATAGTTGGTCAACCATACTATATCAGTATTGGCCTATTTCTTTGTGTGTTTGGTACCATGTTCTAATTTTACAAATTCCATTTGGCCCATTGTTTTAAGACCTTCTGGTTAATCACATGGTTTTAACATCTTCATTGCATTCTAATAACATCATTACGTTAACAACAACAAAAACAATATACAGGGCCCGGCAGAGAAACCTGACGATTTTTGAAGTAGTTCTGTGGAGTGTAGCATGGAGTGCTGCAATCGAGCTTGCGCTCATGTGTTCGACAGCTCAAAGCATTTCAGTCGCCATGGAGCGTTGGTCAGCACAACGTCGTGCGTTAGTAGTGGAAACGTTTTTTAAAAACAATAAGTCAGTTATTGTTACGCAGCGCGCTTTTCGCAGCCATTTCAGCATTCATCGAAATGACAGTGTTCCAAGCCGCAATACCATACTGTTGTGGGTGGCGAATTTTCGGGAAACGGCCTCTGCCTTAAAGAAGATACCACCACGGAAACAGCGTACTGTTCGAACCCCGGAGAATGTTGAACGCGTGCGTCATGCTATTCGTAGGAGTCCTCGGCGATCGGCATTAAAACACGCAAGTGCCCTACAGATTTCTGACCGCTCCGTACGCAACTGCTCACACTGCAAGGGCAATCATGGATTTGAAGCGGAATATTCGGACAGAAGCGGCGGCAATCTCTCCGGAAGTTCTGCGGCGCGTAATGCACGGTTTACCGTTACGGCTCGAAGAATGTGTTGAACATGAGGGATACCATCTAAAGAATGTGATTTTCAAGAAGTAACTGGTGTACGTAAAATTCTTTGAGGTGTACTTTAATTCTGAAATAAAATATTGTTCACAAACCATTTATTCTGGTCATAATTTCACTTAGAAAACCGTCAGGTTTCTCTGCCGGACCCTGTACAATCATATCAACTTAATGTCATGCCCACATGGCTGTGACTCTAATGCACATTGAACAAATAAGCTAACTTTCATTAAACCCTAACAACTGTTTAACACATAATAATATCTCTCCTCAATCCATTTTGCTATATTATTTAATAAATTATTCGAAGTCAATTTCACATTGTTCATATAATAATAATGTGAATAGGTTATTATTCATTATTCTCTTGACAACATTATGTTCACTATTATTTACAATTAGTTGCATGTTCCATGTATCCATAATAATGTTTTGTTATATATATTTCATTATATCATTCAAATTAATAATTTACTAATGTATCATTTTACATTGTATTGTATGTTTGGGCCTATTATCCCTCAATTTGTATTTTGATTATTTTTATATTTTGATAGATTTAATAAAACCATTTGTTTACTTATAGTATTGTTACATAATGCTGTCTGTCTTCATAAGTATTATTCTTGTCATTATTTGAAATTCATGTCATTGTCGGGGTATTTTGCATCACTTTGCCTAAATATTAATTTGGGTACGGTCAGTTGTAGTACAAGTCAGTCTAAAGTAGTTATATGTTCATCTTCACTATCGTTTTGAAAGATATTTTTCTTCTTGTTTAGTTTCTTATCCATGGTCTTCATTAAATCTGGTACGATATCAAGCTATGCCAAATGTAATGTTACATACTACCCTGCCACCAAATTTGATTATTTTAATGAAATAGTATATTTTGTTGAAATTATCAATTATCTTATCTTTCATATTATCACTTGTTATTCTTTTTATGATCTGGTATACTTGTCTTTAATTATAAGTGTTCTATCCCTGGAACATGTTACCTCCCTAACAAGTGAATCACCATATATTTTGGAATCAGTCGGGGGGCTCTCTTGACCTAATACCCTGCTGTCCTTATGATACATAATACATAAATAATATCGATTGCTGGAGCTATCTCATCGGTCAATCACATTTAATAATCACTAGTCTATTCACGACTAAATCAAATAAAAATAATATAATAATATATTCTTGGGATGGTTCACTCAGTTTAACTTCTCAGATCTAAATATTTCAATCCATTGATTTTTTCAGATGTTTATTTTCTTGTGGCGATATTAATAACATTTTTTATTTTTAATTGGTACTATCTTCTTTCCTTCTTTATCAGTACTGCTTAATCTTCATTTTTCATTCACTATCTTTATTCAATTAAAACGTAACAAGTATTTGTATCTATAGTTTTGTTGATTCTCTCACAATCATGATAGGTTATTTGTAGTAATTCGTTTCTAGTCTTGTCTTATTTTCATCGTCGATTGTCTATATTTGTCTTTTCTTATTCATTTTATAGCACTATGGTTTCTTCTGATTCATGGATGTTGCATCTTTCTTTTATATTCCAATAATAAGTTCATAATTATATTTAATAAGAGGTGCTTATTTTGTTTAGAATTTTGAAATTTATTCAAATTTGTTTATTCACTTGGTTCAAAATAACATTATCAAAATGTACTGTAAGTTGTCCTTACTATTTATTTGAATTTTGAGATTTATTCAATTCATTTATTGGGTTCATAATACATTTTTAAGGAAACTTGGTTGTATGTTCCCTTAATCATTTTCGTTTCCACATCACTAATTACATAAGTATTATTGTTGTTGTTTTTTACAACGACATATGGTCCGTTATACAGTAATAATAGCTTTTTTGCCATTCCTTCCTTAGAACTTGGCAATTCGCGGTTTTTTAACAATACTTTGTCTCCAATCTTGTACTGGATCATTTTCTGCTGAATTATTTTTTATTTTTTCCTTCTTTTCTCCACTTGTTCATTCAGTTTGCTGTGGAATCTCACGTTGTCGAACTGGTAAGCTGGGTTGTTTGGGAAGTTGATTATTTCAATAATTTCTCGGGGTGGTAGTCTTTCATGCATTATAGTATATGGAGTATCTTGTATTGATTCATGGTATGCTAAGTTGATAAAGCTTTCTGTTTGTGTAATGTAGTCACTCCACTTCTGGTGTTTATCGAAACAATAGGTCCTGAGGATTCGGCCGACCTCCCTCAGTACTCTTTCCGCCGGGTTGCTATTTGGGTGATAGACAGATGTTTTATATGTCTTGACACCTAGATCTAACAAAGTCTCCTTCCATACCCTTCCTCGAAACTGAGTTCCGCGATCTTTAATAATTGACCTAACTCTGGTATTTATTGTTGGATTACTATTTGCAGAATCTTTTTTGTAGTTGCCCGATTAATGGGGTATAGTTTTGTAAATTTGGAGTAATGGTCGAACATGATTATAATAAATTTATATTGTTTTCTCCCTCCACTACGAGGTAACGGTCCACACACATCTAAAAATACTCTCTCTAATTTACCAGTTGATGTAATTGGCTGCATTATTCCTTCTGTTTTTTCATTATTGCATTTTGCCAATTGACAGATGTGGCACTGCCGAATACATTCTCTAACTCTCCTGTTGATATTCTTAATGTAAGTGTGTTCCTCAAGTGCTTTCCTTACTTTTAATGCACCCATATGCCCATATCGACTATGGTAGTCCAGTATTAATTCTGTTTCTAAAGTTTTAGGTATCACCACCTTCCATGATCCTTGGTTATTATTTGGTCTTTGCCCGTTGTTTTCATATCGGGCGTCGCGGCGACCGTTATTTCTATCCATTTCATCGCTCCTTCGTCTGTATTGGAGGAAGCTCTTCTCCTGTTCCATTTCCGCTAATAATGCCGACATCTCTTCAATGGTTTGTATTCGTCCGTTTATTCGGCCTCTCGTAATTTCTCCACCATAGTGATAAGCTAATAGCCTCACTTAACATTCGGTAGGAATCGCAGGCTCTAGATGTCTGGCTATGTTTATCTTACCAAGAAAGTATGCGGTCGGAGTTTGTTTGCCGTGTAGATCATATCGGCCCAATCCTATGTCACTCCTTATCATATGTTGTGTGGCATCAGACCAATACTTGGATTTAAATTGTTTTTTGAAATCTTGAAAATTTTGTATACTCGGCCGCATCGCCGTCCACCAATTGTCATAGACTTTTCTGAACATTTCGTCCAGCATACTTCTAATTACAAACCATCTGTCTTCTCCGATTTTTGCTATTTTTTCTTCTACCCGTTCTAGGAATAGCATGGGGTTTCTTCTATAATTCTGGAAGTCGATAACTTCTCGGTTTTCCTCACATGTGGTATGGGCACCGGTACATTGTCTGTTTTTTAGAGAGTTAATTTCATCTCTATGGGCAGTTGTTTGGTCTTGTACTCGGTTAAGACTAGTACCCATGCTTTCTAATCTTTCTCCCATCACTGCTTGGTTGGTTCGTATATTTTCTATTCGTCCATTCGTTTCTTCCCGGACGCTCAGTATCTCTTGGTTCATCCGCTCACACTTTTCCTTGGTCTCGGATTCTACCCTTTTTATTTCGGTCACCGGTTCTTCTAGCTTCTTGTCCCATTCTTCCTGCAATTGCCGGTTATTAATTTCCATCTTGTTATTCCACTCTTCTTTTAATGACTCTTTGTGTTCATCATCTCCAATTCTTCCGGTGTTTTTATTAAATTCTTTAGATGCGTTCTTCTCACTTTCTTTGGTTCCACTTCATTATCTTTAGTATTTTCTTTGTTTCCATTAGTTTTCTTTCAGGTAATACTACTACTGGTTCCTCTGTTTTGTCGTTTGGTATTTCTTCTGTTTCTGGTTTGCTATAATTTTTTATTTCTTTGGGCCTATCATTTCTTAATTCTTCCCTCCACAGTTTATTATCATTTATTATTTCTTCCGTCTTCTTACTCAAATCTTCCTTCAATTTTTCTAAGTTCTTACTGAAGTCTTCCTTCATTTCCTTTCTCATTTCGTCCATTAGTTTCATCGTTTTCTTAGCATTTTCCTGCATTAATTCCCTCGTTTCCTTACCAAACTCCTGCCTTAATTCCATCATACGTTTAAGCATTTCTCGCGTCTTCTCGCCTTCTGTTTGTGTTGGTTCTTCTGGTTGTTTCTCCTGAGCCTTCCTTATTGTAGTTTCTACTTCCTCAACCGGTGTTGCTTCCTTGTCTTCCATGTTTAATTCGCCTACTTTCTCGGTTTCGGCCGCTCGTTTGCGCGATGTTTCTCGCTTCCTCATTTTCGTTTATTTCTCGTTGTTTATTTATAAATTATAATTTAATTTATCGCCTCACACGTTGGTTCGCCAATTTGTAACGATGTTGATCGGTACGTCCTTCTTATTTTAAGCCTCACGTTGGAGTCGTCAATTTGTAACGTTAATAAATGAATGAGAAGAGATGAGAGGTCTCGCGAGTAAACAAGGTAACAATTTATGTTGAGAGACGAGTTCTTATGCTCCACGTAGTATGCGTCGATTTGTAACAAATTTAATATGTATGTGTAAAATTATTAAACCACACCGTTGTGTTCGTCAATCTGTAACAATTAATAATAGATATGTTGAACGGTAAATTATTTTGTATTCTGCCGCTCGCTCCCACTATGCGTGCAGTTCCAATGACGTCACTCAGAGTTGCCAACAGTTGCTCCGTCCGCTGTGCTATGTTAACTTATTTCTTAAATGAAACAGTAATAATAACGCAAATATAACACCAAACAGATATCTTCCTTGTAACGATCTTTATTCAATGAAGCATTGGTTAATTACTTCTCGTTTTTCTTTACGGTAATTACATCTGTGACAAAATTGTGTGTCTTCTTTTATCAGTTGGTATAGTAGCTAAAAATATTGTTCTGTAATCGGCCAGGCCAAAAGAATTATGCAGTTTATTATTTCTATTAAAATAAATTATCTCAGGGCGTATCTGGTTCGGGGATTACGGTTAAACAAATAATACAATTCTTAAAATCAAAATACAAATTTCACAATATCAGGATATTACAAGGTTTTGGTGTTTAAAGTGCAAACTGGCAGTCGTGTATTGGTGACTTATTATTAGAGGTTATGACCAGTTTAGGTGCTTATTAGTTATCGTTAAAGTTTTTATGGTGTTCAAAAAAGTGTGTGAAACTCAATTGGTGTTATTTTTTGAGTGTTCTTCAGTGTTGGTGTAGTATAGTGTCTATAGTTTTATTCTGTTTAATTCCTAGATATTCGTGTACACAAATGTTGGTTTTGACACATAAGATAATAACTTGTTCAAATACACCAGATCCTCTTCTTTCTTCTTCCTGGACGAAGATAGGGTCCACGTCTTCTTCGCTTCTTCTCCCCGGATCTCAATTCTTCTGTATTAAATTCTGGATGTTCCTTTATTTATTATAATATCTTGTATTGAGTATATCAGCTTGTTTTACAAAGTCTGGTTAGTGTTTTCACTGTTTAAAATATAATTATATGAGACGTTTTATTAACGCGTCTGTATTCAATGACCGTTGTTAAAGAAGTCCCATTTTATTTATCTGAAATTTTTGGTTGCTAAGGTAAAACTTGAAATCTGGTTGGTTGATTCAGATATACATTGTCAGACAAATTCATTATTTCAATGTCTGAATTTGGTCAAAACTTTTAAATTAGTATAACTTTTCTGTACTGATTGGGAATTTAAAACTACTAGCATCATTATTTTGGTCTTAAGATTTGTGACATATAGACACCAAACATACCTATTTTTACTTAAGAAATACTGATGTTACATTTTTGCTATTTGACTTTTTCTTAAATAACTTAAAACGGATTATTTTGATTCCAGATTTGTTGTGTATACCATTAACTACAAATCTATCCATATTTCAACATTTGTTTTACAAAATTCTAACAGTATTTCCTAAAACTTATAAAATTTGGTTTTACATGGCTTTATACAGTTTGCCATCCACAAAAACATTTGCTAATTCTTTATGTGTTCAAAAAATGTGATTACCATTATAGAACTACTATCTGTTTTGTTAGTTTTACTATTTCTTATTAATTTATAATGGTTTGTTACTTTACTGGCTATTCTGATAATAGTTCATTTATTTTAACATTGGCCTAGGTCATGGTGATTCTTTCAACACCATGTTACATATTGTTTTATTATTTAGCCTGTTGGCTTGAACCCTTATATTTAATTATAACCATTATATTGGATGTTAACCCATGAGATTTAAAAATACTCATCATCCTCTCATAATGTGAATACTTTAACAAAATTACAAACAGATTGACTTAAATATTATGCCCTCATGGCTGAGATTCTGATAAACATTAAACAGATAAACTAAATTCCAAAAAACACAAAAACTGTTTATCATCTAATAACATTAATTCTTTTCTTTTTTTCAAAATTATTTTATAGTTGGTCAACCATACTATATCAGTATTGGCCTATTTCTTTGTGTGTTTGGTACCATGTTCTAATTTTACAAATTCCATTTGGCCCATTGTTTTAAGACCTTCTGGTTAATCACATGGTTTTAACATCTTCATTGCATTCTAATAACATCATTACGTTAACAACAACAAAAACAATATACAGGGCCCGGCAGAGAAACCTGACGATTTTTGAAGTAGTTCTGTGGAGTGTAGCATGGAGTGCTGCAATCGAGCTTGCGCTCATGTGTTCGACAGCTCAAAGCATTTCAGTCGCCATGGAGCGTTGGTCAGCACAACGTCGTGCGTTAGTAGTGGAAACGTTTTTTAAAAACAATAAGTCAGTTATTGTTACGCAGCGCGCTTTTCGCAGCCATTTCAGCATTCATCGAAATGACAGTGTTCCAAGCCGCAATACCATACTGTTGTGGGTGGCGAATTTTCGGGAAACGGCCTCTGCCTTAAAGAAGATACCACCACGGAAACAGCGTACTGTTCGAACCCCGGAGAATGTTGAACGCGTGCGTCATGCTATTCGTAGGAGTCCTCGGCGATCGGCATTAAAACACGCAAGTGCCCTACAGATTTCTGACCGCTCCGTACGCAACTGCTCACACTGCAAGGGCAATCATGGATTTGAAGCGGAATATTCGGACAGAAGCGGCGGCAATCTCTCCGGAAGTTCTGCGGCGCGTAATGCACGGTTTACCGTTACGGCTCGAAGAATGTGTTGAACATGAGGGATACCATCTAAAGAATGTGATTTTCAAGAAGTAACTGGTGTACGTAAAATTCTTTGAGGTGTACTTTAATTCTGAAATAAAATATAGTTCACAAACCATTTATTCTGGTCATAATTTCACTTAGAAAACCGTCAGGTTTCTCTGCCGGACCCTGTACAATCATATCAACTTAATGTCATGCCCACATGGCTGTGACTCTAATGCACATTGAACAAATAAGCTAACTTTCATTAAACCCTAACAACTGTTTAACACATAATAATATCTCTCCTCAATCCATTTTGCTATATTATTTAATAAATTATTCGAAGTCAATTTCACATTGTTCATATAATAATAATGTGAATAGGTTATTATTCATTATTCTCTTGACAACATTATGTTCACTATTATTTACAATTAGTTGCATGTTCCATGTATCCATAATAATGTTTTGTTATATATATTTCATTATATCATTCAAATTAATAATTTACTAATGTATCATTTTACATTGTATTGTATGTTTGGGCCTATTATCCCTCAATTTGTATTTTGATTATTTTTATATTTTGATAGATTTAATAAAACCATTTGTTTACTTATAGTATTGTTACATAATGCTGTCTGTCTTCATAAGTATTATTCTTGTCATTATTTGAAATTCATGTCATTGTCGGGGTATTTTGCATCACTTTGCCTAAATATTAATTTGGGTACGGTCAGTTGTAGTACAAGTCAGTCTAAAGTAGTTATATGTTCATCTTCACTATCGTTTTGAAAGATATTTTTCTTCTTGTTTAGTTTCTTATCCATGGTCTTCATTAAATCTGGTACGATATCAAGCTATGCCAAATGTAATGTTACATACTACCCTGCCACCAAATTTGATTATTTTAATGAAATAGTATATTTTGTTGAAATTATCAATTATCTTATCTTTCATATTATCACTTGTTATTCTTTTTATGATCTGGTATACTTGTCTTTAATTATAAGTGTTCTATCCCTGGAACATGTTACCTCCCTAACAAGTGAATCACCATATATTTTGGAATCAGTCGGGGGGCTCTCTTGACCTAATACCCTGCTGTCCTTATGATACATAATACATAAATAATATCGATTGCTGGAGCTATCTCATCGGTCAATCACATTTAATAATCACTAGTCTATTCACGACTAAATCAAATAAAAATAATATAATAATATATTCTTGGGATGGTTCACTCAGTTTAACTTCTCAGATCTAAATATTTCAATCCATTGATTTTTTCAGATGTTTATTTTCTTGTGGCGATATTAATAACATTTTTTATTTTTAATTGGTACTATCTTCTTTCCTTCTTTATCAGTACTGCTTAATCTTCATTTTTCATTCACTATCTTTATTCAATTAAAACGTAACAAGTATTTGTATCTATAGTTTTGTTGATTCTCTCACAATCATGATAGGTTATTTGTAGTAATTCGTTTCTAGTCTTGTCTTATTTTCATCGTCGATTGTCTATATTTGTCTTTTCTTATTCATTTTATAGCACTATGGTTTCTTCTGATTCATGGATGTTGCATCTTTCTTTTATATTCCAATAATAAGTTCATAATTATATTTAATAAGAGGTGCTTATTTTGTTTAGAATTTTGAAATTTATTCAAATTTGTTTATTCACTTGGTTCAAAATAACATTATCAAAATGTACTGTAAGTTGTCCTTACTATTTATTTGAATTTTGAGATTTATTCAATTCATTTATTGGGTTCATAATACATTTTTAAGGAAACTTGGTTGTATGTTCCCTTAATCATTTTCGTTTCCACATCACTAATTACATAAGTATTATTGTTGTTGTTTTTTACAACGACATATGGTCCGTTATACAGTAATAATAGCTTTTTTGCCATTCCTTCCTTAGAACTTGGCAATTCGCGGTTTTTTAACAATACTTTGTCTCCAATCTTGTACTGGATCATTTTCTGCTGAATTATTTTTTATTTTTTCCTTCTTTTCTCCACTTGTTCATTCAGTTTGCTGTGGAATCTCACGTTGTCGAACTGGTAAGCTGGGTTGTTTGGGAAGTTGATTATTTCAATAATTTCTCGGGGTGGTAGTCTTTCATGCATTATAGTATATGGAGTATCTTGTATTGATTCATGGTATGCTAAGTTGATAAAGCTTTCTGTTTGTGTAATGTAGTCACTCCACTTCTGGTGTTTATCGAAACAATAGGTCCTGAGGATTCGGCCGACCTCCCTCAGTACTCTTTCCGCCGGGTTGCTATTTGGGTGATAGACAGATGTTTTATATGTCTTGACACCTAGATCTAACAAAGTCTCCTTCCATACCCTTCCTCGAAACTGAGTTCCGCGATCTTTAATAATTGACCTAACTCTGGTATTTATTGTTGGATTACTATTTGCAGAATCTTTTTTGTAGTTGCCCGATTAATGGGGTATAGTTTTGTAAATTTGGAGTAATGGTCGAACATGATTATAATAAATTTATATTGTTTTCTCCCTCCACTACGAGGTAACGGTCCACACACATCTAAAAATACTCTCTCTAATTTACCAGTTGATGTAATTGGCTGCATTATTCCTTCTGTTTTTTCATTATTGCATTTTGCCAATTGACAGATGTGGCACTGCCGAATACATTCTCTAACTCTCCTGTTGATATTCTTAATGTAAGTGTGTTCCTCAAGTGCTTTCCTTACTTTTAATGCACCCATATGCCCATATCGACTATGGTAGTCCAGTATTAATTCTGTTTCTAAAGTTTTAGGTATCACCACCTTCCATGATCCTTGGTTATTATTTGGTCTTTGCCCGTTGTTTTCATATCGGGCGTCGCGGCGACCGTTATTTCTATCCATTTCATCGCTCCTTCGTCTGTATTGGAGGAAGCTCTTCTCCTGTTCCATTTCCGCTAATAATGCCGACATCTCTTCAATGGTTTGTATTCGTCCGTTTATTCGGCCTCTCGTAATTTCTCCACCATAGTGATAAGCTAATAGCCTCACTAAACATTCGGTAGGAATCGCAGGCTCTAGATGTCTGGCTATGTTTATCTTACCAAGAAAGTATGCGGTCGGAGTTTGTTTGCCGTGTAGATCATATCGGCCCAATCCTATGTCACTCCTTATCATATGTTGTGTGGCATCAGACCAATACTTGGATTTAAATTGTTTTTTGAAATCTTGAAAATTTTGTATACTCGGCCGCATCGCCGTCCACCAATTGTCATAGACTTTTCTGAACATTTCGTCCAGCATACTTCTAATTACAAACCATCTGTCTTCTCCGATTTTTGCTATTTTTTCTTCTACCCGTTCTAGGAATAGCATGGGGTTTCTTCTATAATTCTGGAAGTCGATAACTTCTCGGTTTTCCTCACATGTGGTATGGGCACCGGTACATTGTCTGTTTTTTAGAGAGTTAATTTCATCTCTATGGGCAGTTGTTTGGTCTTGTACTCGGTTAAGACTAGTACCCATGCTTTCTAATCTTTCTCCCATCACTGCTTGGTTGGTTCGTATATTTTCTATTCGTCCATTCGTTTCTTCCCGGACGCTCAGTATCTCTTGGTTCATCCGCTCACACTTTTCCTTGGTCTCGGATTCTACCCTTTTTATTTCGGTCACCGGTTCTTCTAGCTTCTTGTCCCATTCTTCCTGCAATTGCCGGTTATTAATTTCCATCTTGTTATTCCACTCTTCTTTTAATGACTCTTTGTGTTCATCATCTCCAATTCTTCCGGTGTTTTTATTAAATTCTTTAGATGCGTTCTTCTCACTTTCTTTGGTTCCACTTCATTATCTTTAGTATTTTCTTTGTTTCCATTAGTTTTCTTTCAGGTAATACTACTACTGGTTCCTCTGTTTTGTCGTTTGGTATTTCTTCTGTTTCTGGTTTGCTATAATTTTTTATTTCTTTGGGCCTATCATTTCTTAATTCTTCCCTCCACAGTTTATTATCATTTATTATTTCTTCCGTCTTCTTACTCAAATCTTCCTTCAATTTTTCTAAGTTCTTACTGAAGTCTTCCTTCATTTCCTTTCTCATTTCGTCCATTAGTTTCATCGTTTTCTTAGCATTTTCCTGCATTAATTCCCTCGTTTCCTTACCAAACTCCTGCCTTAATTCCATCATACGTTTAAGCATTTCTCGCGTCTTCTCGCCTTCTGTTTGTGTTGGTTCTTCTGGTTGTTTCTCCTGAGCCTTCCTTATTGTAGTTTCTACTTCCTCAACCGGTGTTGCTTCCTTGTCTTCCATGTTTAATTCGCCTACTTTCTCGGTTTCGGCCGCTCGTTTGCGCGATGTTTCTCGCTTCCTCATTTTCGTTTATTTCTCGTTGTTTATTTATAAATTATAATTTAATTTATCGCCTCACACGTTGGTTCGCCAATTTGTAACGATGTTGATCGGTACGTCCTTCTTATTTTAAGCCTCACGTTGGAGTCGTCAATTTGTAACGTTAAAAAATGAATGAGATGAGATGAGAGGTCTCGCGAGTAAACAAGGTAACAATTTATGTTGAGAGACGAGTTCTTATGCTCCACGTAGTATGCGTCGATTTGTAACAAATTTAATATGTATGTGTAAAATTATTAAACCACACCGTTGTGTTCGTCAATCTGTAACAATTAATAATAGATATGTTGAACGGTAAATTATTTTGTATTCTGCCGCTCGCTCCCACTATGCGTGCAGTTCCAATGACGTCACTCAGAGTTGCCAACAGTTGCTCCGTCCGCTGTGCTATGTTAACTTATTTCTTAAATGAAACAGTAATAATAACGCAAATATAACACCAAACAGATATCTTCCTTGTAACGATCTTTATTCAATGAAGCATTGGTTAATTACTTCTCGTTTTTCTTTACGGTAATTACATCTGTGACAAAATTGTGTGTCTTCTTTTATCAGTTGGTATAGTAGCTAAAAATATTGTTCTGTAATCGGCCAGGCCAAAAGAATTATGCAGTTTATTATTTCTATTAAAATAAATTATCTCAGGGCGTATCTGGTTCGGGGATTACGGTTAAACAAATAATACAATTCTTAAAATCAAAATACAAATTTCACAATATCAGGATATTACAAGGTTTTGGTGTTTAAAGTGCAAACTGGCAGTCGTGTATTGGTGACTTATTATTAGAGGTTATGACCAGTTTAGGTGCTTATTAGTTATCGTTAAAGTTTTTATGGTGTTCAAAAAAGTGTGTGAAACTCAATTGGTGTTATTTTTTGAGTGTTCTTCAGTGTTGGTGTAGTATAGTGTCTATAGTTTTATTCTGTTTAATTCCTAGATATTCGTGTACACAAATGTTGGTTTTGACACATAAGATAATAACTTGTTCAAATACACCAGATCCTCTTCTTTCTTCTTCCTGGACGAAGATAGGGTCCACGTCTTCTTCGCTTCTTCTCCCCGGATCTCAATTCTTCTGTATTAAATTCTGGATGTTCCTTTATTTATTATAATATCTTGTATTGAGTATATCAGCATGTTTTACAAAGTCTGGTTTGTGTTTTCACTGTTTAAAATATAATTATATGAGACGTTTTATTAACGCGTCTGTATTCAATGACCGTTGTTAAAGAAGTCCCATTTTATTTATCTGAAATTTTTGGTTGCTAAGGTAAAACTTGAAATCTGGTTGGTTGATTCAGATATACATTGTCAGACAAATTCATTATTTCAATGTCTGAATTTGGTCAAAACTTTTAAATTAGTATAACTTTTCTGTACTGATTGGGAATTTAAAACTACTAGCATCATTATTTTGGTCTTAAGATTTGTGACATATAGACACCAAACATGCCTATTTTTACTTAAGAAATACTGATGTTACATTTTTGCTATTTGACTTTTTCTTAAATAACTTAAAACGGATTATTTTGATTCCAGATTTGTTGTGTATACCATTAACTACAAATCTATCCATATTTCAACATTTGTTTTACAAAATTCTAACAGTATTTCCTAAAACTTATAAAATTTGGTTTTACATGGCTTTATACAGTTTGCCATCCACAAAAACATTTGCTAATTCTTTATGTGTTCAAAAAATGTGATTACCATTATAGAACTACTATCTGTTTTGTTAGTTTTACTATTTCTTATTAATTTATAATGGTTTGTTACTTTACTGGCTATTCTGATAATAGTTCATTTATTTTAACATTGGCCTAGGTCATGGTGATTCTTTCAACACCATGTTACATATTGTTTTATTGTTTAGCCTGTTGGCTTGAACCCTTATATTTAATTATAACCATTATATTGGATGTTAACCCATGAGATTTAAAAATACACATCATCCTCTCATAATCTGAATACTTTAACAAAATTACAAACAGATTGACTTAAATATTATGCCCTCATGGCTGAGATTCTGATAAACATTAAACAGATAAACTAAATTCCAAAAAACACAAAAACTGTTTATCATCTAATAACATTAATTCTTTTCTTTTTTCAAAATTATTTTATAGTTGGTCAACCATACTATATCAGTATTGGCCCATTTCTTTGTGTGTTTGGTACCATGTTCTAATTTTACAAATTCCATTTGGCCCATTGTTTTAAGACCTTCTGGTTAATCACATGGTTTTAACATCTTCATTGCATTCTAATAACATCATTACGTTAACAACAACAAAAACAATATACAGGGCCCGGCAGAGAAACCTGACGGTTTTTGAAGTAGTTCTGTGGAGTGTAGCATGGAGCGCTGCAATCGAGCTTGCGCTCATGTGTTCGACAGCTCAAAGCATTTCAGTCGCCATGGAGCGTTGGTCAGCACAACGTCGTGCGTTAGTAGTGGAAACGTTTTTTAAAAACAATGAGTCAGTTATTGTTACGCAGCGCGCTTTTCGCAGCCATTTCAGCATTCATCGAAATGACAGTGTTCCAAGCCGCAATACCATACTGTTGTGGGTGGCGAATTTTCGGGAAACGGCCTCTGCCTTAAAGAAGATACCACCACGGAAACAGCGTACTGTTCGAACCCCGGAGAATGTTGAACGCGTGCGTCATGCTATTCGTAGGAGTCCTCGGCGATCGGCATTAAAACACGCAAGTGCCCTACAGATTTCTGACCGCTCCGTACGCAACTGCTCACACTGCAAGGGCAATCATGGATTTGAAGCGGAATATTCGGACAGAAGCGGCGGCAATCTCTCCGGAAGTTCTGCGGCGCGTAATGCACGGTTTACCGTTACGGCTCGAAGAATGTGTTGAACATGAGGGATACCATCTAAAGAATGTGATTTTCAAGAAGTAACTGGTGTACGTAAAATTCTTTGAGGTGTACTTTAATTCTGAAATAAAATATTGTTCACAAACCATTTATTCTGGTCATAATTTCACTTAGAAAACCGTCAGGTTTCTCTGCCGGACCCTGTACAATCATATCAACTTAATGTCATGCCCACATGGCTGTGACTCTAATGCACATTGAACAAATAAGCTAACTTTCATTAAACCCTAACAACTATTTAACACATAATAATATCTCTCCTCAATCCATTTTGCTATATTATTTAATAAATTATTCGAAGTCAATTTCACATTGTTCATATAATAATAATGTGAATAGGTTATTATTCATTATTCTCTTGACAACATTATGTTCACTATTATTTACAATTAGTTGCATGTTCCATGTATCCATAATAATGTTTTGTTATATATATTTCATTATATCATTCAAATTAATAATTTACTAATGTATCATTTTACATTGTATTGTATGTTTGGGCCTATTATCCCTCAATTTGTATTTTGATTATTTTTATATTTTGATAGATTTAATAAAACCATTTGTTTACTTATAGTATTGTTACATAATGCTGTCTGTCTTCATAAGTATTATTCTTGTAATTATTTGAAATTCATGTCATTGTCGGGGTATTTTGCATCACTTTGCCTAAATATTAATTTGGGTACAGTCAGTTGTAGTACAAGTCAGTCTAAAGTAGTTATATGTTCATCTTCACTATCGTTTTGAAAGATATTTTTCTTCTTGTTTAGTTTCTTATCCATGGTCTTCATTAAATCTGGTACGATATCAAGCTATGCCAAATGTAATGTTACATACCACCCTGCCACCAAATTTGATTATTTTAATGAAATAGTATATTTTGTTGAAATTATCAATTATCTTATCTTTCATATTATCACTTGTTATTCTTTTTATGATCTGGTATACTTGTCTTTAATTATAAGTGTTCTATCCCTGGAACATGTTACCTCCCTAACAAATGAATCACCATATATTTTGGAATCAGTCGGGGGGCTCTCTTGACCTAATACCCTGCTGTCCTTATAATACATAATACATAAATAATATCGATTGCTGGAGCTATCTCATCGGTCAATCACATTTAATAATCACTAGTCTATTCACGACTAAATCAAATAAAAATAATATAATAATATATTCTTGGGATGGTTCACTCAGTTTAACTTCTCAGATCTAAATATTTCAATCCATTGATTTTTTCAGATGTTTATTTTCTTGTGGCGATATTAATAACATTTTTTATTTTTAATTGGTACTATCTTCTTTCCTTCTTTATCAGTACTGCTTAATCTTCATTTTTCATTCACTATCTTTATTCAATTAAAACGTAACAAGTATTTGTATCTATAGTTTTGTTGATTCTCTCACAATCATGATAGGTTATTTGTAGTAATTCGTTTCTAGTCTTGTCTTATTTTCATCGTCGATTGTCTATATTTGTCTTTTCTTATTCATTTTATAGCACTATGGTTTCTTCTGATTCATGGATGTTGCATCTTTCTTTTATATTCCAATAATAAGTTCATAATTATATTTAATAAGAGGTGCTTATTTTGTTTAGAATTTTGAAATTTATTCAAATTTGTTTATTCACTTGGTTCAAAATAACATTATCAAAATGTACTGTAAGTTGTCCTTACTATTTATTTGAATTTTGAGATTTATTCAATTCATTTATTGGGTTCATAATACATTTTTAAGGAAACTTGGTTGTATGTTCCCTTAATCATTTTCGTTTCCACATCACTAATTACATAAGTATTATTGTTGTTGTTTTTTACAACGACATATGGTCCGTTATACAGTAATAATAGCTTTTTTGCCATTCCTTCCTTAGAACTTGGCAATTCGCGGTTTTTTAACAATACTTTGTCTCCAATCTTGTACTGGATCATTTTCTGCTGAATTATTTTGTATTTTTTCCTTCTTTTCTCCACTTGTTCATTCAGTTTGCTGTGGAATCTCACGTTGTCGAACTGGTAAGCTGGGTTGTTTGGGAAGTTGATTATTTCAATAATTTCTCGGGGTGGTAGTCTTTCATGCATTATAGTATATGGAGTATCTTGTATTGATTCATGGTATGCTAAGTTGATAAAGCTTTCTGTTTGTGTAATGTAGTCACTCCACTTCTGGTGTTTATCGAAACAATAGGTCCTGAGGATTCGGCCGACCTCCCTCAGTACTCTTTCCGCCGGGTTGCTATTTGGGTGATAGACAGATGTTTTATATGTCTTGACACCTAGATCTAACAAAGTCTCCTTCCATACCCTTCCTCGAAACTGAGTTCCGCGATCTTTAATAATTGACCTAACTCTGGTATGTATTGTTGGATTACTATTTGCAGAATCTTTTTTGTAGTTGCCCGATTAATGGGGTATAGTTTTGTAAATTTGGAGTAATGGTCGAACATGATTATAATAAATTTATATTGTTTTCTCCCTCCACTACGAGGTAACGGTCCACACACATCTAAAAATACTCTCTCTAATTTACCAGTTGATGTAATTGGCTGCATTATTCCTTCTGTTTTTTCATTATTGCATTTTGCCAATTGACAGATGTGGCACTGCCGAATACATTCTCTAACTCTCCTGTTGATATTCTTAATGTAAGTGTGTTCCTCAAGTGCTTTCCTTACTTTTAATGCACCCATATGCCCATATCGACTATGGTAGTCCAGTATTAATTCTGTTTCTAAAGTTTTAGGTATCACCACCTTCCATGATCCTTGGTTATTATTTGGTCTTTGCCCGTTGTTTTCATATCGGGCGTCGCGGCGACCGTTATTTCTATCCATTTCATCGCTCCTTCGTCTGTATTGGAGGAAGCTCTTCTCCTGTTCCATTTCCGCTAATAATGCCGACATCTCTTCAATGGTTTGTATTCGTCCGTTTATTCGGCCTCTCGTAATTTCTCCACCATAGTGATAAGCTAATAGCCTCACTAAACATTCGGTAGGAATCGCAGGCTCTAGATGTCTGGCTATGTTTATCTTACCAAGAAAGTATGCGGTCGGAGTTTGTTTGCCGTGTAGATCATATCGGCCCAATCCTATGTCACTCCTTATCATATGTTGTGTGGCATCAGACCAATACTTGGATTTAAATTGTTTTTTGAAATCTTGAAAATTTTGTATACTCGGCCGCATCGCCGTCCACCAATTGTCATAGACTTTTCTGAACATTTCGTCCAGCATACTTCTAATTACAAACCATCTGTCTTCTCCGATTTTTGCTATTTTTTCTTCTACCCGTTCTAGGAATAGCATGGGGTTTCTTCTATAATTCTGGAAGTCGATAACTTCTCGGTTTTCCTCACATGTGGTATGGGCACCGGTACATTGTCTGTTTTTTAGAGAGTTAATTTCATCTCTATGGGCAGTTGTTTGGTCTTGTACTCGATTAAGACTAGTACCCATGCTTTCTAATCTTTCTCCCATCACTGCTTGGTTGGTTCGTATATTTTCTATTCGTCCATTCGTTTCTTCCCGGACGCTCAGTATCTCTTGGTTCATCCGCTCACACTTTTCCTTGGTCTCGGATTCTACCCTTTTTATTTCGGTCACCGGTTCTTCTAGCTTCTTGTCCCATTCTTCCTGCAATTGCCGGTTATTAATTTCCATCTTGTTATTCCACTCTTCTTTTAATGACTCTTTGTGTTCATCATCTCCAATTCTTCCGGTGTTTTTATTAAATTCTTTAGATGCGTTCTTCTCACTTTCTTTGGTTCCACTTCATTATCTTTAGTATTTTCTTTGTTTCCATTAGTTTTCTTTTCAGGTAATACTACTACTGGTTCCTCTGTTTTGTCGTTTGGTATTTCTTCTGTTTCTGGTTTGCTATAATTTTTTATTTCTTTGGGCCTATCATTTCTTAATTCTTCCCTCCACAGTTTATTATCATTTATTATTTCTTCCGTCTTCTTACTCAAATCTTCCTTCAATTTTTCTAAGGTCTTACTGAAGTCTTCCTTCATTTCCTTTCTCATTTCGTCCATTAGTTTCATCGTTTTCTTAGCATTTTCCTGCATTAATTCCCTCGTTTCCTTACCAAACTCCTGCCTTAATTCCATCATACGTTTAAGCATTTCTCGCGTCTTCTCGCCTTCTGTTTGTGTTGGTTCTTCTGGTTGTTTCTCCTGAGCCTTCCTTATTGTAGTTTCTACTTCCTCAACCGGTGTTGCTTCCTTGTCTTCCATGTTTAATTCGCCTACTTTCTCGGTTTCGGCCGCTCGTTTGCGCGATGTTTCTCGCTTCCTCATTTTCGTTTATTTCTCGTTGTTTATTTATAAATTATAATTTAATTTATCGCCTCACACGTTGGTTCGCCAATTTGTAACGATGTTGATCGGTACGTCCTTCTTATTTTAAGCCTCACGTTGGAGTCGTCAATTTGTAACGTTAATAAATGAATGAGATGAGATGAGAGGTCTCGCGAGTAAACAAGGTAACAATTTATGTTGAGAGACGAGTTCTTATGCTCCACGTAGTATGCGTCGATTTGTAACAAATTTAATATGTATGTGTAAAATTATTAAACCACACCGTTGTGTTCGTCAATCTGTAACAATTAATAATAGATATGTTGAACGGTAAATTATTTTGTATTCTGCCGCTCGCTCCCACTATGCGTGCAGTTCCAATGACGTCACTCAGAGTTGCCAACAGTTGCTCCGTCCGCTGTGCTATGTTAACTTATTTCTTAAATGAAACAGTAATAATAACGCAAATATAACACCAAACAGATATCTTCCTTGTAACGATCTTTATTCAATGAAGCATTGGTTAATTACTTCTCGTTTTTCTTTACGGTAATTACATCTGTGACAAAATTGTGTGTCTTCTTTTATCAGTTGGTATAGTAGCTAAAAATATTGTTCTGTAATCGGCCAGGCCAAAAGAATTATGCAGTTTATTATTTCTATTAAAATAAATTATCTCAGGGCGTATCTGGTTCGGGGATTACGGTTAAACAAATAATACAATTCTTAAAATCAAAATACAAATTTCACAATATCAGGATATTACAAGGTTTTGGTGTTTAAAGTGCAAACTGGCAGTCGTGTATTGGTGACTTATTATTAGAGGTTATGACCAGTTTAGGTGCTTATTAGTTATCGTTAAAGTTTTTATGGTGTTCAAAAAAGTGTGTGAAACTCAATTGGTGTTATTTTTTGAGTGTTCTTCAGTGTTGGTGTAGTATAGTGTCTATAGTTTTATTCTGTTTAATTCCTAGATATTCGTGTACACAAATGTTGGTTTTGACACATAAGATAATAACTTGTTCAAATACACCAGATCCTCTTCTTTCTTCTTCCTGGACGAAGATAGGGTCCACGTCTTCTTCGCTTCTTCTCCCCGGATCTCAATTCTTCTGTATTAAATTCTGGATGTTCCTTTATTTATTATAATATCTTGTATTGAGTATATCAGCTTGTTTTACAAAGTCTGGTTTGTGTTTTCACTGTTTAAAATATAATTATATGAGACGTTTTATTAACGCGTCTGTATTCAATGACCGTTGTTAAAGAAGTCCCATTTTATTTATCTGAAATTTTTGGTTGCTAAGGTAAAACTTGAAATCTGGTTGGTTGATTCAGATATACATTGTCAGACAAATTCATTATTTCAATGTCTGAATTTGGTCAAAACTTTTAAATTAGTATAACTTTTCTGTACTGATTGGGAATTTAAAACTACTAGCATCATTATTTTGGTCTTAAGATTTGTGACATATAGACACCAAACATGCCTATTTTTACTTAAGAAATACTGATGTTACATTTTTGCTATTTGACTTTTTCTTAAATAACTTAAAACGGATTATTTTGATTCCAGATTTGTTGTGTATACCATTAACTACAAATCTATCCATATTTCAACATTTGTTTTACAAAATTCTAACAGTATTTCCTAAAACTTATAAAATTTGGTTTTACATGGCTTTATACAGTTTGCCATCCACAAAAACATTTGCTAATTCTTTATGTGTTCAAAAAATGTGATTACCATTATAGAACTACTATCTGTTTTGTTAGTTTTACTATTTCTTATTAATTTATAATGGTTTGTTACTTTACTGGCTATTCTGATAATAGTTCATTTATTTTAACATTGGCCTAGGTCATGGTGATTCTTTCAACACCATGTTACATATTGTTTTATTATTTAGCCTGTTGGCTTGAACCCTTATATTTAATTATAACCATTATATTGGATGTTAACCCATGAGATTTAAAAATACTCATCATCCTCTCATAATGTGAATACTTTAACAAAATTACAAACAGATTGACTTAAATATTATGCCCTCATGGCTGAGATTCTGATAAACATTAAACAGATAAACTAAATTCCAAAAAACACAAAAACTGTTTATCATCTAGTAACATTAATTCTTTTCTTTTTTCAAAATTATTTTATAGTTGGTCAACCATACTATATCAGTATTGGCCCATTTCTTTGTGTGTTTGGTACCATGTTCTAATTTTACAAATTCCATTTGGCCCATTGTTTTAAGACCTTCTGGTTAATCACATGGTTTTAACATCTTCATTGCATTCTAATAACATCATTACGTTAACAACAACAAAAACAATATACAGGGTCCGGCAGAGAAACCTGACGATTTTTGAAGTAGTTCTGTCGAGTGTAGCATGGAGCGCTGCAATCGAGCTTGCGCTCATGTGTTCGACAGCTCAAAGCATTTCAGTCGCCATGGAGCGTTGGTCAGCACAACGTCGTGCGTTAGTAGTGGAAACGTTTTTTAAAAACAATGAGTCAGTTATTGTTACGCAGCGCGCTTTTCGCAGCCATTTCAGCATTCATCGAAATGACAGTGTTCCAAGCCGCAATACCATACTGTTGTGGGTGGCGAATTTTCGGGAAACGGCCTCTGCCTTAAAGAAGATACCACCACGGAAACAGCGTACTGTTCGAACCCCGGAGAATGTTGAACGCGTGCGTCATGCTATTCGTAGGAGTCCTCGGCGATCGGCATTAAAACACGCAAGTGCCCTACAGATTTCTGACCGCTCCGTACGCAACTGCTCACACTGCAAGGGCAATCATGGATTTGAAGCGGAATATTCGGACAGAAGCGGCGGCAATCTCTCCGGAAGTTCTGCGGCGCGTAATGCACGGTTTACCGTTACGGCTCGAAGAATGTGTTGAACATGAGGGATACCATCTAAAGAATGTGATTTTCAAGAAGTAACTGGTGTACGTAAAATTCTTTGAGGTGTACTTTAATTCTGAAATAAAATATTGTTCACAAACCATTTATTCTGGTCATAATTTCACTTAGAAAACCGTCAGGTTTCTCTGCCGGACCCTGTACAATCATATCAACTTAATGTCATGCCCACATGGCTGTGACTCTAATGCACATTGAACAAATAAGCTAACTTTCATTAAACCCTAACAACTGTTTAACACATAATAATATCTCTCCTCAATCCATTTTGCTATATTATTTAATAAATTATTCGAAGTCAATTTCACATTGTTCATATAATAATAATGTGAATAGGTTATTATTCATTATTCTCTTGACAACATTATGTTCACTATTATTTACAATTAGTTGCATGTTCCATGTATCCATAATAATGTTTTGTTATATATATTTCATTATATCATTCAAATTAATAATTTACTAATGTATCATTTTACATTGTATTGTATGTTTGGGCCTATTATCCCTCAATTTGTATTTTGATTATTTTTATATTTTGATAGATTTAATAAAACCATTTGTTTACTTATAGTATTGTTACATAATGCTGTCTGTCTTCATAAGTATTATTCTTGTCATTATTTGAAATTCATGTCATTGTCGGGGTATTTTGCATCACTTTGCCTAAATATTAATTTGGGTACGGTCAGTTGTAGTACAAGTCAGTCTAAAGTAGTTATATGTTCATCTTCACTATCGTTTTGAAAGATATTTTTCTTCTTGTTTAGTTTCTTATCCATGGTCTTCATTAAATCTGGTACGATATCAAGCTATGCCAAATGTAATGTTACATACTACCCTGCCACCAAATTTGATTATTTTAATGAAATAGTATATTTTGTTGAAATTATCAATTATCTTATCTTTCATATTATCACTTGTTATTCTTTTTATGATCTGGTATACTTGTCTTTAATTATAAGTGTTCTATCCCTGGAACATGTTACCTCCCTAACAAATGAATCACCATATATTTTGGAATCAGTCGGGGGGCTCTCTTGACCTAATACCCTGCTGTCCTTATAATACATAATACATAAATAATATCGATTGCTGGAGCTATCTCATCGGTCAATCACATTTAATAATCACTAGTCTATTCACGACTAAATCAAATAAAAATAATATAATAATATATTCTTGGGATGGTTCACTCAGTTTAACTTCTCAGATCTAAATATTTCAATCCATTGATTTTTTCAGATGTTTATTTTCTTGTGGCGATATTAATAACATTTTTTATTTTTAATTGGTACTATCTTCTTTCCTTCTTTATCAGTACTGCTTAATCTTCATTTTTCATTCACTATCTTTATTCAATTAAAACGTAACAAGTATTTGTATCTATAGTTTTGTTGATTCTCTCACAATCATGATAGGTTATTTGTAGTAATTCGTTTCTAGTCTTGTCTTATTTTCATCGTCGATTGTCTATATTTGTCTTTTCTTATTCATTTTATAGCACTATGGTTTCTTCTGATTCATGGATGTTGCATCTTTCTTTTATATTCCAATAATAAGTTCATAATTATATTTAATAAGAGGTGCTTATTTTGTTTAGAATTTTGAAATTTATTCAAATTTGTTTATTCACTTGGTTCAAAATAACATTATCAAAATGTACTGTAAGTTGTCCTTACTATTTATTTGAATTTTGAGATTTATTCAATTCATTTATTGGGTTCATAATACATTTTTAAGGAAACTTGGTTGTATGTTCCCTTAATCATTTTCGTTTCCACATCACTAATTACATAAGTATTATTGTTGTTGTTTTTTACAACGACATATGGTCCGTTATACAGTAATAATAGCTTTTTTGCCATTCCTTCCTTAGAACTTGGCAATTCGCGGTTTTTTAACAATACTTTGTCTCCAATCTTGTACTGGATCATTTTCTGCTGAATTATTTTGTATTTTTTCCTTCTTTTCTCCACTTGTTCATTCAGTTTGCTGTGGAATCTCACGTTGTCGAACTGGTAAGCTGGGTTGTTTGGGAAGTTGATTATTTCAATAATTTCTCGGGGTGGTAGTCTTTCATGCATTATAGTATATGGAGTATCTTGTATTGATTCATGGTATGCTAAGTTGATAAAGCTTTCTGTTTGTGTAATGTAGTCACTCCACTTCTGGTGTTTATCGAAACAATAGGTCCTGAGGATTCGGCCGACCTCCCTCAGTACTCTTTCCGCCGGGTTGCTATTTGGGTGATAGACAGATGTTTTATATGTCTTGACACCTAGATCTAACAAAGTCTCCTTCCATACCCTTCCTCGAAACTGAGTTCCGCGATCTTTAATAATTGACCTAACTCTGGTATGTATTGTTGGATTACTATTTGCAGAATCTTTTTTGTAGTTGCCCGATTAATGGGGTATAGTTTTGTAAATTTGGAGTAATGGTCGAACATGATTATAATAAATTTATATTGTTTTCTCCCTCCACTACGAGGTAACGGTCCACACACATCTAAAAATACTCTCTCTAATTTACCAGTTGATGTAATTGGCTGCATTATTCCTTCTGTTTTTTCATTATTGCATTTTGCCAATTGACAGATGTGGCACTGCCGAATACATTCTCTAACTCTCCTGTTGATATTCTTAATGTAAGTGTGTTCCTCAAGTGCTTTCCTTACTTTTAATGCACCCATATGCCCATATCGACTATGGTAGTCCAGTATTAATTCTGTTTCTAAAGTTTTAGGTATCACCACCTTCCATGATCCTTGGTTATTATTTGGTCTTTGCCCGTTGTTTTCATATCGGGCGTCGCGGCGACCGTTATTTCTATCCATTTCATCGCTCCTTCGTCTGTATTGGAGGAAGCTCTTCTCCTGTTCCATTTCCGCTAATAATGCCGACATCTCTTCAATGGTTTGTATTCGTCCGTTTATTCGGCCTCTCGTAATTTCTCCACCATAGTGATAAGCTAATAGCCTCACTAAACATTCGGTAGGAATCGCAGGCTCTAGATGTCTGGCTATGTTTATCTTACCAAGAAAGTATGCGGTCGGAGTTTGTTTGCCGTGTAGATCATATCGGCCCAATCCTATGTCACTCCTTATCATATGTTGTGTGGCATCAGACCAATACTTGTATTTAAATTGTTTTTTGAAATCTTGAAAATTTTGTATACTCGGCCGCATCGCCGTCCACCAATTGTCATAGACTTTTTTGAACATTTCGTCCAGCATACTTCTAATTACAAACCATCTGTCTTCTCCGATTTTTGCTATTTTTTCTTCTACCCGTTCTAGGAATAGCATGGGGTTTCTTCTATAATTCTGGAAGTCGATAACTTCTCGGTTTTCCTCACATGTGGTATGGGCACCGGTACATTGTCTGTTTTTTAGAGAGTTAATTTCATCTCTATGGGCAGTTGTTTGGTCTTGTACTCGGTTAAGACTAGTACCCATGCTTTCTAATCCATGCTTTCTCCCATCACTGCTTGGTTGGTTCGTATATTTTCTATTCGTCCATTCGTTTCTTCCCGGACGCTCAGTATCTCTTGGTTCATCCGCTCACACTTTTCCTTGGTCTCGGATTCTACCCTTTTTATTTCGGTCACCGGTTCTTCTAGCTTCTTGTCCCATTCTTCCTGCAATTGCCGGTTATTAATTTCCATCTTGTTATTCCACTCTTCTTTTAATGACTCTTTGTGTTCATCATCTCCAATTCTTCCGGTGTTTTTATTAAATTCTTTAGATGCGTTCTTCTCACTTTCTTTGGTTCCACTTCATTATCTTTAGTATTTTCTTTGTTTCCATTAGTTTTCTTTCAGGTAATACTACTACTGGTTCCTCTGTTTTGTCGTTTGGTATTTCTTCTGTTTCTGGTTTGCTATAATTTTTTATTTCTTTGGGCCTATCATTTCTTAATTCTTCCCTCCACAGTTTATTATCATTTATTATTTCTTCCGTCTTCTTACTCAAATCTTCCTTCAATTTTTCTAAGTTCTTACTGAAGTCTTCCTTCATTTCCTTTCTCATTTCGTCCATTAGTTTCATCGTTTTCTTAGCATTTTCCTGCATTAATTCCCTCGTTTCCTTACCAAACTCCTGCCTTAATTCCATCATACGTTTAAGCATTTCTCGCGTCTTCTCGCCTTCTGTTTGTGTTGGTTCTTCTGGTTGTTTCTCCTGAGCCTTCCTTATTGTAGTTTCTACTTCCTCAACGGGTGTTGCTTCCTTGTCTTCCATGTTTAATTCGCCTACTTTCTCGGTTTCGGCCGCTCGTTTGCGCGATGTTTCTCGCTTCCTCATTTTCGTTTATTTCTCGTTGTTTATTTATAAATTATAATTTAATTTATCGCCTCACACGTTGGTTCGCCAATTTGTAACGATGTTGATCGGTACGTCCTTCTTATTTTAAGCCTCACGTTGGAGTCGTCAATTTGTAACGTTAATAAATGAATGAGATGAGATGAGAGGTCTCGCGAGTAAACAAGGTAACAATTTATGTTGAGAGACGAGTTCTTATGCTCCACGTAGTATGCGTCGATTTGTAACAAATTTAATATGTATGTGTAAAATTATTAAACCACACCGTTGTGTTCGTCAATCTGTAACAATTAATAATAGATATGTTGAACGGTAAATTATTTTGTATTCTGCCGCTCGCTCCCACTATGCGTGCAGTTCCAATGACGTCACTCAGAGTTGCCAACAGTTGCTCCGTCCGCTGTGCTATGTTAACTTATTTCTTAAATGAAACAGTAATAATAACGCAAATATAACACCAAACAGATATCTTCCTTGTAACGATCTTTATTCAATGAAGCATTGGTTAATTACTTCTCGTTTTTCTTTACGGTAATTACATCTGTGACAAAATTGTGTGTCTTCTTTTATCATTTGGTATAGTAGCTAAAAATATTGTTCTGTAATCGGCCAGGCCAAAAGAATTATGCAGTTTATTATTTCTATTAAAATAAATTATCTCAGGGCGTATCTGGTTCGGGGATTACGGTTAAACAAATAATACAATTCTTAAAATCAAAATACAAATTTCACAATATCAGGATATTACAAGGTTTTGGTGTTTAAAGTGCAAACTGGCAGTCGTGTATTGGTGACTTATTATTAGAGGTTATGACCAGTTTAGGAGCTTATTAGTTATCGTTAAAGTTTTTATGGTGTTCAAAAAAGTGTGTGAAACTCAATTGGTGTTATTTTTTGAGTGTTCTTCAGTGTTGGTGTAGTATAGTGTCTATAGTTTTATTCTGTTTAATTCCTAGATATTCGTGTACACAAATGTTGGTTTTGACACATAAGATAATAACTTGTTCAAATACACCAGATCCTCTTCTTTCTTCTTCCTGGACGAAGATAGGGTCCACGTCTTCTTCGCTTCTTCTCCCCGGATCTCAATTCTTCTGTATTAAATTCTGGATGTTCCTTTATTTATTATAATATCTTGTATTGAGTATATCAGCTTGTTTTACAAAGTCTGGTTTGTGTTTTCACTGTTTAAAATATAATTATATGAGACGTTTTATTAACGCGTCTGTATTCAATGACCGTTGTTAAAGAAGTCCCATTTTATTTATCTGAAATTTTTGGTTGCTAAGGTAAAACTTGAAATCTGGTTGGTTGATTCAGATATACATTGTCAGACAAATTCATTATTTCAATGTCTGAATTTGGTCAAAACTTTTAAATTAGTATAACTTTTCTGTACTGATTGGGAATTTAAAACTACTAGCATCATTATTTTGGTCTTAAGATTTGTGACATATAGACACCAAACATGCCTATTTTTACTTAAGAAATACTGATGTTACATTTTTGCTATTTGACTTTTTCTTAAATAACTTAAAACGGATTATTTTGATTCCAGATTTGTTGTGTATACCATTAACTACAAATCTATCCATATTTCAACATTTGTTTTACAAAATTCTAACAGTATTTCCTAAAACTTATAAAATTTGGTTTTACATGGCTTTATACAGTTTGCCATCCACAAAAACATTTGCTAATTCTTTATGTGTTCAAAAAATGTGATTACCATTATAGAACTACTATCTGTTTTGTTAGTTTTACTATTTCTTATTAATTTATAATGGTTTGTTACTTTACTGGCTATTCTGATAATAGTTCATTTATTTTAACATTGGCCTAGGTCATGGTGATTCTTTCAACACCATGTTACATATTGTTTTATTATTTAGCCTGTTGGCTTGAACCCTTATATTTAATTATAACCATTATATTGGATGTTAACCCATGAGATTTAAAAATACTCATCATCCTCTCATAATGTGAATACTTTAACAAAATTACAAACAGATTGACTTAAATATTATGCCCTCATGGCTGAGATTCTGATAAACATTAAACAGATAAACTAAATTCCAAAAAACACAAAAACTGTTTATCATCTAGTAACATTAATTCTTTTCTTTTTTCAAAATTATTTTATAGTTGGTCAACCATACTATATCAGTATTGGCCCATTTCTTTGTGTGTTTGGTACCATGTTCTAATTTTACAAATTCCATTTGGCCCATTGTTTTAAGACCTTCTGGTTAATCACATGGTTTTAACATCTTCATTGCATTCTAATAACATCATTACGTTAACAACAACAAAAACAATATACAGGGTCCGGCAGAGAAACCTGACGATTTTTGAAGTAGTTCTGTCGAGTGTAGCATGGAGCGCTGCAATCGAGCTTGCGCTCATGTGTTCGACAGCTCAAAGCATTTCAGTCGCCATGGAGCGTTGGTCAGCACAACGTCGTGCGTTAGTAGTGGAAACGTTTTTTAAAAACAATGAGTCAGTTATTGTTACGCAGCGCGCTTTTCGCAGCCATTTCAGCATTCATCGAAATGACAGTGTTCCAAGCCGCAATACCATACTGTTGTGGGTGGCGAATTTTCGGGAAACGGCCTCTGCCTTAAAGAAGATACCACCACGGAAACAGCGTACTGTTCGAACCCCGGAGAATGTTGAACGCGTGCGTCATGCTATTCGTAGGAGTCCTCGGCGATCGGCATTAAAACACGCAAGTGCCCTACAGATTTCTGACCGCTCCGTACGCAACTGCTCACACTGCAAGGGCAATCATGGATTTGAAGCGGAATATTCGGACAGAAGCGGCGGCAATCTCTCCGGAAGTTCTGCGGCGCGTAATGCACGGTTTACCGTTACGGCTCGAAGAATGTGTTGAACATGAGGGATACCATCTAAAGAATGTGATTTTCAAGAAGTAACTGGTGTACGTAAAATTCTTTGAGGTGTACTTTAATTCTGAAATAAAATATTGTTCACAAACCATTTATTCTGGTCATAATTTCACTTAGAAAACCGTCAGGTTTCTCTGCCGGACCCTGTACAATCATATCAACTTAATGTCATGCCCACATGGCTGTGACTCTAATGCACATTGAACAAATAAGCTAACTTTCATTAAACCCTAACAACTGTTTAACACATAATAATATCTCTCCTCAATCCATTTTGCTATATTATTTAATAAATTATTCGAAGTCAATTTCACATTGTTCATATAATAATAATGTGAATAGGTTATTATTCATTATTCTCTTGACAACATTATGTTCACTATTATTTACAATTAGTTGCATGTTCCATGTATCCATAATAATGTTTTGTTATATATATTTCATTATATCATTCAAATTAATAATTTACTAATGTATCATTTTACATTGTATTGTATGTTTGGGCCTATTATCCCTCAATTTGTATTTTGATTATTTTTATATTTTGATAGATTTAATAAAACCATTTGTTTACTTATAGTATTGTTACATAATGCTGTCTGTCTTCATAAGTATTATTCTTGTCATTATTTGAAATTCATGTCATTGTCGGGGTATTTTGCATCACTTTGCCTAAATATTAATTTGGGTACGGTCAGTTGTAGTACAAGTCAGTCTAAAGTAGTTATATGTTCATCTTCACTATCGTTTTGAAAGATATTTTTCTTCTTGTTTAGTTTCTTATCCATGGTCTTCATTAAATCTGGTACGATATCAAGCTATGCCAAATGTAATGTTACATACTACCCTGCCACCAAATTTGATTATTTTAATGAAATAGTATATTTTGTTGAAATTATCAATTATCTTATCTTTCATATTATCACTTGTTATTCTTTTTATGATCTGGTATACTTGTCTTTAATTATAAGTGTTCTATCCCTGGAACATGTTACCTCCCTAACAAATGAATCACCATATATTTTGGAATCAGTCGGGGGGCTCTCTTGACCTAATACCCTGCTGTCCTTATAATACATAATACATAAATAATATCGATTGCTGGAGCTATCTCATCGGTCAATCACATTTAATAATCACTAGTCTATTCACGACTAAATCAAATAAAAATAATATAATAATATATTCTTGGGATGGTTCACTCAGTTTAACTTCTCAGATCTAAATATTTCAATCCATTGATTTTTTCAGATGTTTATTTTCTTGTGGCGATATTAATAACATTTTTTATTTTTAATTGGTACTATCTTCTTTCCTTCTTTATCAGTACTGCTTAATCTTCATTTTTCATTCACTATCTTTATTCAATTAAAACGTAACAAGTATTTGTATCTATAGTTTTGTTGATTCTCTCACAATCATGATAGGTTATTTGTAGTAATTCGTTTCTAGTCTTGTCTTATTTTCATCGTCGATTGTCTATATTTGTCTTTTCTTATTCATTTTATAGCACTATGGTTTCTTCTGATTCATGGATGTTGCATCTTTCTTTTATATTCCAATAATAAGTTCATAATTATATTTAATAAGAGGTGCTTATTTTGTTTAGAATTTTGAAATTTATTCAAATTTGTTTATTCACTTGGTTCAAAATAACATTATCAAAATGTACTGTAAGTTGTCCTTACTATTTATTTGAATTTTGAGATTTATTCAATTCATTTATTGGGTTCATAATACATTTTTAAGGAAACTTGGTTGTATGTTCCCTTAATCATTTTCGTTTCCACATCACTAATTACATAAGTATTATTGTTGTTGTTTTTTACAACGACATATGGTCCGTTATACAGTAATAATAGCTTTTTTGCCATTCCTTCCTTAGAACTTGGCAATTCGCGGTTTTTTAACAATACTTTGTCTCCAATCTTGTACTGGATCATTTTCTGCTGAATTATTTTGTATTTTTTCCTTCTTTTCTCCACTTGTTCATTCAGTTTGCTGTGGAATCTCACGTTGTCGAACTGGTAAGCTGGGTTGTTTGGGAAGTTGATTATTTCAATAATTTCTCGGGGTGGTAGTCTTTCATGCATTATAGTATATGGAGTATCTTGTATTGATTCATGGTATGCTAAGTTGATAAAGCTTTCTGTTTGTGTAATGTAGTCACTCCACTTCTGGTGTTTATCGAAACAATAGGTCCTGAGGATTCGGCCGACCTCCCTCAGTACTCTTTCCGCCGGGTTGCTATTTGGGTGATAGACAGATGTTTTATATGTCTTGACACCTAGATCTAACAAAGTCTCCTTCCATACCCTTCCTCGAAACTGAGTTCCGCGATCTTTAATAATTGACCTAACTCTGGTATGTATTGTTGGATTACTATTTGCAGAATCTTTTTTGTAGTTGCCCGATTAATGGGGTATAGTTTTGTAAATTTGGAGTAATGGTCGAACATGATTATAATAAATTTATATTGTTTTCTCCCTCCACTACGAGGTAACGGTCCACACACATCTAAAAATACTCTCTCTAATTTACCAGTTGATGTAATTGGCTGCATTATTCCTTCTGTTTTTTCATTATTGCATTTTGCCAATTGACAGATGTGGCACTGCCGAATACATTCTCTAACTCTCCTGTTGATATTCTTAATGTAAGTGTGTTCCTCAAGTGCTTTCCTTACTTTTAATGCACCCATATGCCCATATCGACTATGGTAGTCCAGTATTAATTCTGTTTCTAAAGTTTTAGGTATCACCACCTTCCATGATCCTTGGTTATTATTTGGTCTTTGCCCGTTGTTTTCATATCGGGCGTCGCGGCGACCGTTATTTCTATCCATTTCATCGCTCCTTCGTCTGTATTGGAGGAAGCTCTTCTCCTGTTCCATTTCCGCTAATAATGCCGACATCTCTTCAATGGTTTTGTATTCGTCCGTTTATTCGGCCTCTCGTAATTTCTCCACCATAGTGATAAGCTAATAGCCTCACTAAACATTCGGTAGGAATCGCAGGCTCTAGATGTCTGGCTATGTTTATCTTACCAAGAAAGTATGCGGTCGGAGTTTGTTTGCCGTGTAGATCATATCGGCCCAATCCTATGTCACTCCTTATCATATGTTGTGTGGCATCAGACCAATACTTGTATTTAAATTGTTTTTTGAAATCTTGAAAATTTTGTATACTCGGCCGCATCGCCGTCCACCAATTGTCATAGACTTTTTTGAACATTTCGTCCAGCATACTTCTAATTACAAACCATCTGTCTTCTCCGATTTTTGCTATTTTTTCTTCTACCCGTTCTAGGAATAGCATGGGGTTTCTTCTATAATTCTGGAAGTCGATAACTTCTCGGTTTTCCTCACATGTGGTATGGGCACCGGTACATTGTCTGTTTTTTAGAGAGTTAATTTCATCTCTATGGGCAGTTGTTTGGTCTTGTACTCGGTTAAGACTAGTACCCATGCTTTCTAATCCATGCTTTCTCCCATCACTGCTTGGTTGGTTCGTATATTTTCTATTCGTCCATTCGTTTCTTCCCGGACGCTCAGTATCTCTTGGTTCATCCGCTCACACTTTTCCTTGGTCTCGGATTCTACCCTTTTTATTTCGGTCACCGGTTCTTCTAGCTTCTTGTCCCATTCTTCCTGCAATTGCCGGTTATTAATTTCCATCTTGTTATTCCACTCTTCTTTTAATGACTCTTTGTGTTCATCATCTCCAATTCTTCCGGTGTTTTTATTAAATTCTTTAGATGCGTTCTTCTCACTTTCTTTGGTTCCACTTCATTATCTTTAGTATTTTCTTTGTTTCCATTAGTTTTCTTTCAGGTAATACTACTACTGGTTCCTCTGTTTTGTCGTTTGGTATTTCTTCTGTTTCTGGTTTGCTATAATTTTTTATTTCTTTGGGCCTATCATTTCTTAATTCTTCCCTCCACAGTTTATTATCATTTATTATTTCTTCCGTCTTCTTACTCAAATCTTCCTTCAATTTTTCTAAGTTCTTACTGAAGTCTTCCTTCATTTCCTTTCTCATTTCGTCCATTAGTTTCATCGTTTTCTTAGCATTTTCCTGCATTAATTCCCTCGTTTCCTTACCAAACTCCTGCCTTAATTCCATCATACGTTTAAGCATTTCTCGCGTCTTCTCGCCTTCTGTTTGTGTTGGTTCTTCTGGTTGTTTCTCCTGAGCCTTCCTTATTGTAGTTTCTACTTCCTCAACGGGTGTTGCTTCCTTGTCTTCCATGTTTAATTCGCCTACTTTCTCGGTTTCGGCCGCTCGTTTGCGCGATGTTTCTCGCTTCCTCATTTTCGTTTATTTCTCGTTGTTTATTTATAAATTATAATTTAATTTATCGCCTCACA